>JANLNO010000015.1:1800000-2336388 GCA_024678965.1 Bradynema listronoti | reverse complement strand
TCCTATTCTGGACCAAGTCAGAGTCCAATGAGCCATTTAGAAATTCGTGGCTCGCGATGAAGAGACGAAAAAGAAAAAAAGTATGCTTTTTTTCGGGACGAAACTTTTTCTTTTTCGTCTCTCTTCATCGCGAGCCACGAATTTCTAAATGGCTCATTGGACCCTGACTTGGTCCAGAATAGGAATTTTTAAATTTTGAAAAAAAACTTTTCATTACAACGAAAAGCTCGGTATTCATGTTTATTTTGGAGTAATTTTATTAAAAAATGATTACATATTCTATTTTTTCCGGTCTATGTGCTTAAAAATTCAGTGGTGTTTAGAGCTCCATGATCACGAAGAAAAGTTGCATCGAAATTTCGAATGGAGTTTTAATGGGTCTCCCTAGTTTAGTTCCCCTCCTTCAGAAATTTGGTGTTTGGATTCATTTAAAAAAAATTTTTTTCTTGTATTTAGGGTTGATCCTTTGTAAAATTTCTAGAAGGCATTTTCTGTAAAAATGATCATCCAATTTGTTTTTAGAACACAAAATAACCCTTGGATATGGTAAAAAAGTTTCGAAAATCTGAAAGGGAGGGAGTAAACTAGGATTGACGCAGTTTTTAAATTTTTCTTTCAAAAATCCACAAAAATTACAACGGCGGTTTGTTGCCGACGTCCACGCAAAGAATGAATGCCCTTCTCGAAAAAAAAATAAATGAACAAATGCAACGGCGGTTTTTTCCCCGACAACCTAATATTTAATTTTTTTTTGTGCAATACCTTTCATCCTTGACCTACTTTATTCAAGTGATTATTTTTATTTAATTAGTTAGACTTCGCAAAGATATAATAAGATAGTTTCAATTATTCTTCTTTTATTATTGACTTATGGAATTAAACAAAATTTTGGCTTTTATCAAATTTTGATACCTATATTTTTTTATACATTGAAATTCAATCAGTCAAATAAATGTAATTTTTGAATAAAACATGATTCTCAATAAAAAAACAAAATGAAATTAAACAAATTTATTCATTGCGCTCCTTACAAAATCGGAACAATGTTGATGGAAAGATTTTTTTCGTCGATTTTCAGGTATTTTTGTCTTTTGTTTTACATACTTTTTTGATTAAAAACATCAACCAATTAAAAATGATTCCACTCAAATTTACTATTAATTATTTATAGATTTCAAACCACGAAAAGAGCATCAACGTACAGGAGTATTTAAGAGGAAACAAAGATTTACGAATCAATGTTGGCAAGGAATGTCTCGAATCTTGGAGGTTATCGAGTGTTTTAGACCATGCGGATAATGGAATTACTCATCAAAAGAATTTCCTACGGGAGAAATGCATTGATACCAAATCAAGCAAAGCCTATGAACAATATTTGGTACAGGTAAAAAATAATATTGCCTCCTTCGCTATTTGTTTCAAATAAAGATTTAATAAATTTTTGGCTTCGAAAAAATTGTAATTTTCGCAGATGTGGGACAATTTTGCCGTTCGTCGAACGACGAACGGCCGCAGCAATGCGCTCATTGTTAGACGTCTGTACGGAGCCGTGATTGCATACGAAACGATTCTTCATCGGCTTTATGCGCAGCAATAGCTCCGCGCTATCGCTGCCGTTTCGAGTCTTAAACGGCCCCAAAGAGGGTGTAGCTTTTCTGATTGTGACATTTTTGCCAGTCCGATTAATTAACATCAAACCAAGCTCCCAACTTGGTAGCTGCCGGAAACATTGCCTTCTTCGTCATGTAGACTTTGAAATCGGCACCACTGAAAAACACTACCCACGCCTCGTCGCCTTTAATCATATAGAAGAGGCATTGTCCGTTGCTCAACGGCGGCGCGAGTTTCGCATCGCCACTCGACGATGCCACCGAGCCGAGACGTGATGGAGTGCTGTCCGTCATTCCACTATCGTGTCGCTTCTTTTTGACCGTCGGCTTCGCCACAATGTTGGCGTAGCTCTCCGCAGACGAGCCGTTTTGCGACGAAAGAGAACCATGTCCTGAGGATGCACAATTCGGATTTATCGCGTTCAATTTCCGATACACGATATCATTGTCGCTCTTAAGCTGAAAGAAGTCCTTATTAATGGAACACCAAGCGTCAAATTCCATATTCTTGTCAGCGAAATAAGTTGCTAATTTTGGGTCAGTAATGCGCACGTCACCAAATTTACAAGAAAACGTGTCAAGCGTCATCATTGGCGATCAGGATGAGATGGCGCGTCAAGCGTCATCATTTCGAACTCCGTGCCGCTGCGCTAGGTAGCGTCGTAAGCCGGTGTTTGGCTGGGAAGTTAGTGGTCAGCTTCCCTTAGGCCGCGCGTAATGTTGAACCAAGCATAAGTCCGGAATTTCTATTCCAAAAACCACTCCGGCAGTTGGTCGCGCAATTTCAATGCGTAAAATTGTCCCACATCTTTTATTGTAATTGTAATTTTTTTTATAATTTACGTTCAAATTTCAAATATAAAAAAAAAATTTTCAAGTAAAATAAACTTTTTTTAAATTTCATTGGTCAAAAAATAAAACCAAAAAATGGTGTCGCGAACAGCGCGAAGGAAAAGAATAAAAATTGAAAAAAAATCTCAAAAAGTGGAAAAGTTTTAGGAACCAAAAAATTAATCTTGCCTACTTATAACCCACCTCTCTCAAAATTTACTATTCATAAGTTTCTGATTCAGAAATATATGAACCTTTAAGAAATGATGACGCTTGACACGTTTTCTTGTAAATTTGGTGACGTGCGCATTACTGACCCAAAATTAGCAACTTATTTCGCTGACAAGAATATGGAATTTGACGCTTGGTGTTCCATTAATAAGGACTTCTTTCAGCTTAAGAGCGACAATGATATCGTGTATCGGAAATTGAGCGCGATAAATCCGAATTGTGCATCCTCAGGACATGGTTCTCTTTCGTCGCAAAACGGCTCGTCTGCGGAGAGCTACGCCAACATTGTGGCGAAGCCGACGGTCAAAAAGAAGCGACACGATAGTGGAATGACGGACAGCACTCCATCACGTCTCGGCTCGGTGGCATCGTCGAGTGGCGATGCGAAACTCGCGCCGCCGTTGAGCAACGGACAATGCCTCTTCTATATGATTAAAGGCGACGAGGCGTGGGTAGTGTTTTTCAGTGGTGCCGATTTCAAAGTCTACATGACGAAGAAGGCAATGTTTCCGGCAGCTACCAAGTTGGGAGCTTGGTTTGATGTTAATTATTTTTCGACTCGGACTGGCAAAAATGTCACAATCAGAAAAGCTACACCCTCTTTGGGGCCGTTTAAGACTCGAAACGGCAGCGATAGCGCGGAGCTATTGCTGCGCATAAAGCCGATGAAGAATCGTTTCGTATGCAATCACAGCTCCGTACAGACGTCTAACAATGAGCGCATTGCTGCGGCCGTTCGTCGTTCGACCCCACCGCCGGCACCATTTTTGCCGTCCTTCACATCGGCGGCGCTGCTTGGCGCGCCCGCCTTACTGTCGAAACGACGAACTCCACCGCCACGCGCCAAACTGACGCCGCGAGACGCGAAGCGACCGTCGCGCGATTGTGGAGAATGAAGAGAAGAGCGGAGATTACGAGTCGAAAAGTAGAGCGCTGGAGATGTAATATAGTAAGGCTTCAATTGTTTTCTTCAGCGTTTTTTCCACTCGTTTATTTTGGCTGAGTTTGGCTGAAATAGAAATTGAACAAAGAAAATGAGAAACTCAAATCCAATAGGACAACAAAACAATTTATAAATTTAGATCAAAATTATATTTAAAAAGTTACGTAAAATTATATTTAATTTCAGAAAATATGTTATTTTTACAAATAGAAATCTATTAGATTATTTGTATAAGAAATACATATATAACAAACATATTTGTATGTATTTTATGGTTTTTTAAATAGAACCTTTGGACGTTATTTTTCTGTCAAATTCGCTGAAAAAAATAATAAAATTTAAAAGAAAAAAATTTTTTGATTTAAAAAAAAGATGAGAACAAAATTGTAGAAGAAATAGCGTCCGTTACTCTCGCTGCCTATCTTGCGACGAAGACCATCACAACTTAAAGGTTAATTACAAATAAATGAACATATCTTCTATGACGAATAAGCACGATGTGTTCAGGCCAGTGATGATTTTGGAATTACCGTTTGATTTAATTATGAAACGGACTTATCCATGGCTGCTTTTTGTCTGAGGCCAACAATATTGAATCTTAAAATAATTTGCGCATTTTTTGTATGTCTCGAGTTTCTGTTTGGCTGGATTTATTTTGGCCAATTATTTTGTTTTCGCCCCATAATACTTAAGTTTAAACATAAATTATAAAATTAGAAAAGTTATATTTCCCATTCTTTAATATATTTTAAACTTTTAATTTCAACTAAATTTCTACTTACAAAATGTAAAATGACTTGATTTTACGTAAAGATTTAGGGTATGGTAAAAGTTGAGGTATACTAAAAATTTAAAAAATAAGCTGAAACTGTTGGATTTATAAGCAATTTTTGCTCTTTTCTAGTCATTTTTTCTAATTCCTTGTTTTGATAATTTTCTCACGCTATTTTCATAGGCATACAACATTTTTCATATTCTATTCGATTGGGTCTCCTAATCGCGTTTTCAAACAAAATGAGCAAATCGGTGGATTTTGTGCAGGTCTCCTGCAATTTCTTGGAGTTTACACCTCAAATTACCACGGCCCAGCTCATCATTACGTTCGTTCTTTTTTTCCATTAATTTCTAGCTTATATTTTAACTAAAGGATTGTTTTGATTAGGCTTAAAATTTATCTTTTTGAGGGAAAAAATTAAAATATTTTCCAAATAAATATAATACGCAAATATAATCATTTAAGAAATTCAACATCGCGTCGTGTCGCCTGGCGTGTTCGCTGCAATTCGCCCGACAGCTATATTGTTTATCCGAGTTGCGGTTTCCTCGCCGATGGAGAATCCGTCATCGCGAAAGTGGAATTGGCCCAGCTCAAATGCGATCGTCCGCGACGGTCACACAAGTAAGCAAAACTTCTTTATAGGCATAAAATATAGGAAATTTTATGGTTGCATTTCAATATTCAGTTTTTGCTTTTAGATTATTGAAAATATTGTTTATTTTTGAATTTTTCTTTCTTTTAGGTTTGTTCTTCAGGCAATGCTCGCCGACGAAAATGACGTGGACAGGCGAAAAATTTGGCTTTCCGATCGGGCTCAAGACCTCGTCAACTTGCAATGCCTTCAAATTTCTTCGATGTAAGCACTTTAACTTTAATTTTCTTTAGGGAAATTTATTATTTTATGATTGTAGATATGACGGTAGTACCATTGACATATGATTTTAATATAGGTTGAAAGTAAAATGTTTTTTAGCGTGAAAATTTCGATCGAGGAACGAGAGCGACGCTCCAACACACCCGTCAGTTGCTCCGCTACGTCGGATTCCACTCAATCGCTGGTACCAAAAAGTGGTATTGTTCTTAGTTCGAGCTCCTCATCCTCGTCGAGCAGTTCTTCCAATAATGGGCAAAAGGAGCGAATTGCGGACATGTCCACGAAGATCCACCACGCCATTGGTTAGTTCTCTCTTGGTTTAATAGATTGGGTTTTTGTTTAAAACTTCGAATTAAAATAAAATTAACTGACCTCTGAGAGAACAGAATAATTTTATGCAATCGAAATTTTGAATGATTGTAATAAGGCGAAATTCAGTCATGTTTGGACTAATCTTTTTGCAGAACGCAAGGCACTCCTCAACACCGAAATGATCGGACTCATCAACGAGGTGAAACGTCTCGAAATTGACCTAGAAAAGGTGCAATCCTCGCTGAAGGATTGGACGGCAATCGCCAACGATAAATCCGCACAGATCAAGGTTTGTCCATTTCAGATCTCTCATTATACTAATTTGAAACCGATTAGTTATATAAATTTCTCATATCCAGAAATTGAAGCGAGACGTTTAAAGAATCCAATGATTAGTGAAACCGAAAATGTGATCTCTTCAAAAAATTTTTAGTATTGATAAGGAGAAAAAGAAAATTTGTGTCCATAAATAAGTATATAAAGTATTTTTTCTGATGAATATGCGTAATAAATAAATTTTTTTGTAAAAAATATTTAAATACTTCTTAATTCCTCTAAAACAATTTCTACACAGCTTTTCAACATTTCTACGAATTTTTTCATTTTTTATAAAAAGAATTTGACCACCTTTTCCACATGTTCCATTGTTTTATTTGTTTATTAATTTCATTCTTCGAATTTTTCGTTTAACTAAGTTTTTTAAATGTATTTCAACATCATTTTTTGAGATAAATATAAACGGCATGCTTCACATCATCATCACGACATTTTAAAGAGAATTTTGCTTAATTTTTATTTCACTAAAAAAATATTTCTTGGCTTTTTCAATATTAAGTTTTCACTTTTTTTCGATTTTTTTCTTATTCTCTCCGGTTTGTTCCAGAAAAAGATTCATTTATTTCTCAACCCATCTTTACTCTTTCTTTTTCCTTCTTTTTTTCTTCTTTATGCGGTTTCTCTCTTTCTCCTATTCATTTTCTCTTTCTTCTGTCCACATTTTCTTTCTTTTCCTTTTTCTTCTCAATTATTTCCCTTCATTTCCCCATGCTTTTTACCAGTTTTTTATCACGAAAAATTTTCCATTCGAGTTTACAATGCCCCGTGGCATATTCCTGCATTTTCCATTAAATGAAAAATGGCTCAGCCGGAGGGTTTTTTCTCCCTCGCATTTGTCCTTTTATAATTTTACCAGAGCTTTCGTATTATTTCCTTTTGTTTTTGCATTTTTGTTCGTTCGCATTTTTATTTATTTGCATTTTTTTTGGTTCAGCTGGACGGAAACGCGGCTTTTTTCTCTCATTTTTTCCATTCACGTTTTTTCCCTTTTAAAAATGAAATTGTATGTAAAATCTTTATAAATAAATTTTACATTTTAATATTATATACAGAGTGGTCTAAATTAGCGCCGAGATTTGTTTTTGTTATATGTAACTTTTTAATCAAATTGTATATTTTTCTTTTAAATTCGATTCACAACTACTTGGGAATTTTTTTGATACCAGACTTGTCCAGATTGATTTCGATTTAGAAATTTTATATTCATTTGAACTTTTTTGCCATTTTTCAAAATAGGCAAAATCATTAAAAATTTGTAACATAATGCCGAGCAAAAATGCTCCGAACAAATGTCGAAATTTCTCTAAAGAAATCTTTTTTATGCCGATCGAAAAGTTTTTCGATAAAATTACGCAGAAATGTATTTGTTTTTGACGAAAAACTTTTCGCCTACCACTGGGATGTTTAAGCTTAGTCCACAATTATCATCCAGATTTCGATATTAATACTCAACCCGATAGAACGCAGGCAAATACATATGTAGGGCTAAATTATATTACGATTAGCAATATATATAAAATTCCGACATAAGAAATAGCACGAAATTCAGATAGGAGTGGGGACGAATAACTATGAAAGAGCTTGAGAAAATAGTTCACAATCTGTTGAGTAATTTCATATCAATGCACATTGATGCAAGAGAACATTCGAAAAAATTTATACTTTTCAAAAAGGTAACATGTTAAAAGAAAATTGAAAAAATGTACATAATGACGGGGAAAAAGGAGAGTATTAAACTAGTAGAAAGCCACTTTTTGGGTTAGATATGTTTGAGGTTAGAATGATTGTGAAAAATGTGGGAAATATATGGCCGGGAAGGTTGCGTCGCGAGAGGTCAGAGATGGAAAGTGACTTGAGGACTTTTTTTCAATCAAAAAAAAATTCGTTTTCGATGTGTGTTTTTTGTGCTCGCCGCGTCACGTTTTATCTTGTGTTTTGCACGCCAAAACATTGATTGTTTCCAGCAAATTTTTATTACATATTTCGTTGTTTTTATGTTGGTAAAAAAATTTGATAAATATTTCGCAAAAATAATTAAATTCGCTGAAATTATAATGAACTTCACCCTTTTTTCACTCCAATTTTAATTATGATAATGATGTGTATTATTGAAAATTTCTTTATCTCACTTTTATATTTATATTACTTTTTAAAAAGAAGCTGGAAGCGGAAATATCAATTTATTTTTCCATTCTTTCCACAATTTTCTTAACATTTGAGATGTTTTTTCGTCATTTATTTGAGGGGAAAAATGTTTGATAAAGAAATCCCAAAGGTTGACTTATATTTTAGTCTATATTTTTACTTCTAAAGTCATATATTTATTATTATTTCAAGATGTTTAAAATAAATGGAATATAAAGATTTATAAGATTAATAAAGATTTATAAGATATTTACAGAAGAATTTTTGGTTACTAAAAAGTTTTTAGTAAAAACTGAAATTGTCTCATGGAAATAATCAAAAAATTGAGGATGATTCAAGGATAAATTATGGAAAAGAATGATTCAAAATTTCTGGATCATATAGTATGGGATGAAAGTTTATTGGATCCAATTGGGTACATAATTCCAGTCAATCAATTTAAAATTATTTCTAATGAAATTTATTTCTTTTTACGTATAATTCCATTCGTGCTATATTTTCAAACAAACGTGAGAAGAAATATGTGTTTGGCTTTAATAATGGTAATAATGCCGCCGGCGTAAAACCGCAAGAAATTATCTCATTTAAAAGAGAAAAATAAAAAATGTATTTACTCGCAAATTTTTCCACTTTTTTTCCGTGAGGAAAAGCGATAAATTATGAATGGAAATGGGTAAAATTAATGTGAAAATTTAACTTTAAATTTTAACGAGTTTATTTTTGCTGTAATTTGCATGTTTAAAATGAATTTTTTCCCATAATTTACAGATTTTCATTTTATTCTAATCGTTATGGGACCTTAAAAAACAATTTTATTCAAGTTTCAAGCTGATTTAGAATTGGAATTACATATATAATAGAAACTATAATTAGATAAGATCTAACCTGATGAAAGATATTGAATTGAGTTTTGGGAATTGACTTTAAGGTTAAAAAAATTTAGGCACAGCTTTTATGATTGATTTTATAATAGATTACTTTTAGTAATAAAATCTTCTGATAAAAATGTTTTGGTTAAATTTTGTCAATTTTTTTTCAATTTATAATTTTAATTTTTACGGATTCAATACATAAAATAATTGTGTTTTAAAGTCAAGAATGATGAAAAATTGAGTGGGTTATAAAGTACATACAAACACGAGAAAGCGGGAAAAAAAGAGAAAAATAACTGCATTTTTTGCTACATTTTTTTCTTTCACTCGGCCGTTCTCAATTATGTTTTTTTGGCTATGTATTTCTAATGTATAGACTTCGAATAAAAATAAACACATATTATATACAAGTAGCCGTGTGCATGTGATAGTCAGCTTCTTGTATGTAATATTGTTTCCCATCAACCGTAGAGTAGGTTTGATGATCAAAAAATGTTCTTTTTCCCCAACATTTTTTGCGTCTTCTTTTTTTATTCTATTCAATTCGAATTTTTATGGATAGTAAAAATAGCGTTTAACTGTTTAACGGGTGAGACAGGAGAAGCTTTGTGCATATTATTTTGCATATTATGACTCGTCGCGTACAAGCGAGTACAAAGCTCAATTTCTCAATTTTCTTTTTTTATTTAAGTAAAAATAACAATTTGCATTGGCTTTATTATCGGACAAACACGTTTTCAATCGATTATGAACCTTTTTGGTCAGAAAATGATTAACGAAAAGTGAAATTTTCATTTGCAAATTAATATTTTCATTTTTTTGGGAATTATTTATTGTTTGAATGAATAATTTGTAATTTTTCTTTAATATTAATTAGTAATATCAATCTATTTTTATTTTTACCAGTATTTACTATTTCGGTTGTGTCAATTATTAGCATTTTATTAAAATTTCAATTTCTATTTAGCGAGCAATGATAGTCAAGAATGATGGTCAAGAAGTGCCCGAATAAAAAAATAAGATCATCTTTGGATTCTACGACCCCGATTACACCTTGTTCAATCTTTTAAAAAATAAAAATCTAAGCGATTTGACCTCACTGGAACGATTTGAGTTCATCGGAGACAAAATGATTTTAAAAAATGTGGAAAAATTACATTTTTCCGAAAAGTATTTGTGAAAAAAATCCATTTTTGAAATTCTACATGGAAATTTTTAACGGAAATTTCGATCTTGTCAATTATTGAATCCCAGAAGAGTGGGATTAAAAACGGACTTTAACTTTGGCATCTCCGATCCTGATTTATGGGTAGTCCCAGTCTTGAAAATTTTTTGAATTAGGGACCGGAAGGATTCAAAAAGCGTTGAGAACATTTTTGTGACGGACATACGGATAGAAAATAGCGCCTTATTAAGTGCCCATTTAAGTACTTTGTGACAGCCATTTGATATTTAAATGTTAGACGAAAATTGTGGCGACACGTTTTGATTGATATTTTGTTTTATTTTTTTACGTTACTTTTTTTTCATTTCTGATTCACACCGAAATTGAAAGAACATTTTATAATTGGCTAGCCATTTTTGCTTTATTCATGTGCTTATTTTTAATTTTAGCTCCATTTCGTATTTCATTATTTTTCTATTATTTTTTCATATTTTACCGCTCTTCTTTTTTCTCTTATTTGTTCCCATATTCTCTCTATTTTACTTATTGCTAAATATTTTTCTCGATAAGGACTTTCGATCTTTCATTTTTGTTTAATTTTTTAATAAAATGACTGCTTTGTATTTATCACATTATTACACATTTTGAGCATAGAAAAAATACGGGCATGGAACATATATATTTTGATTTGTTATTATCGGAGCTTGAACTATATAGATAATCACATTGAAATTTGAAAGTTTTTAAATACATATTTAATTATATGAATTTTTTTTAAGAAATACGAGTAATTCTATTTTTTATATTTATGATATTTTCGCTAATTTATAAATGAACGATGATAATCAGGTATCAGGCGCTAATCCAACGAAGCTCGTGGATACGGGTAAATTTTATTTCTATTTTTTTATTAAAAGTAATTATTTTTGGATTGTTTACAGCTCAAATTTTGCCTTTAACTCAATTGCAATCGCATCGTGAGGATTTACTTGATGATCAACCGAGTACTAGCGCCGATTCTCAGAAGTTTGCACGTTAAAATTTAATGGATTTTATTGGTTGATAAAATTCGGTTTATTTCAAGAGTGGAATTGGCTAATAATTTTTCTTTTTTTTTCTAGTTCGGTCACTCATCCCACCAATCCATTGGCATCATTGGCAAACGGGTTATGTGACGCAAACAACGTGCGAGAAAACTCGACCGAGACGCAAGATTCGCTCGGTGGGACTCCTCTGCGTAAAACTCATAGGTCTACGGCCTCGACAAGTGCCGTTCTCGAAAATGGTAGGCTCATTTCTATTAATTTTTTTATAATTTAGTTTTGACTTTTAGTTGGTTCCAATAATAGCGAGACGATTAATGCGGGCCGACGGCGCGGTCATTTGCGCGGCACGCGCTCCAATGGCTTCGCGTCTGGACCACCTTTTGCGACTAAGTCGTCTTCAACGGATAACGCATCGAAAACTTTGTTGTCTCGACCGGTGGGCGCTCGTCACTCCACGTACGGCTACTATTGGGGCACGACGCCCGCTGAACGCCAAAAGCACCAACAGCAAATTGAGCTTATCGAGAAAGAGATTAACGTTATGGCGCAGGAAAGTCAGTGCGGCATCGACAAGTGGAGGTTTGGTTTGGGAATTTTCACGGAACAACTTTAAAAATTAACCAAAATTTGTTGGTTACTTTTGACTTGAAATATCTACTTTTAATTTTCTCAATTTTTCTAATTCTATAGACTAATATTTGTTTGCAATTAAATGAATGAATCTTAGGCCAAAATGGCTGCAGCGTTTCGCCACAAAGAAGTGGATGCTCTTTCTGTTGTGTTGGTTTTGTGCCATTCAAGGTATGTTGATCAACGGTCTCATACCATCGAGCATTTCAACCATTGAGCGGCGTTTTGGGCTCAGCACCTCCACCATCGGTCGTATTATGCAGGTTAATATATTTAATTTAAATGGCTAAAATAACTTTTTTTCTCTCTAGTTCTACGACTTTGGATACGTACTCTTTTGCATTCCGGTTAGCTATTTCGGTGGCCGTCATTCCAAATCGACGGTGCTTAGCGTCGGTTTGGCGCTTATGGTTTTTGGTAGTTTTATTTTCACTATGCCTCATTTCATCGCCGAGCCGTTTACAAGCGCCTTCAACACGGACAGCGCGCCGCTCTCTAAATGTCGTGGTAAGTTGGGAGTCCATTTGGTTCTTGTTGGTTTAAGGACCCCAAAATTTTTTTTATTGGTTATCTCTTCTTTATTTCAGCCAATTAGGCTTACATAAGTTAAGCCTTGGGCTCAGGCAATTAGGTCTAGGCTTAGCCTATGTTCCACTTTGGCTTTATACTATGGCTTAAAATTAAGAATTTTTTTAGTAGCCCGATAACCCACAAGAATCATCCATTTTTTGTCTCGATGAATATAAAAATATTATAAATTGAATATTAACTTGTGTTCTTCTAATTTTCGAATATGGTGCCTAATTTTATATTTTTATTGTTTTAGATGCCAATTCAACTTCCTTGTTGAGCATATCAACCGCGGGTTTCGATGCGTTAACCGCTTGTCCTTCACCAGAAAATCAAGTAATTCATTATTTTAGACCATTTAAATAGGAAAATTTTACTACTTTTTTTGCTATTATTGCATTTTCAATTTGACTCGATAACTCATCTATGTATTATTAATATTTTTGCCTTTAGCCGGGTAACTTTCGCTACGTGTTTCTTTTTTGCTTGGCGCATTTTCTTCACGGCATTGGCGCCACGCCGCTTTTCACCATCGGCGTTTCGTATATTGACGAAAACGTAGGGCCGGCACTTTCCTCCCTCTATTTGGGCATCTTCTACGCGTTCGCTATTTTCGGGCCCGCTTTGGGCTTTTTGGCGTCAAGCACCTTTCTACGATGGCACACCGACTTTCTACAGGCCGGCACGCGCTTTGCATCGTGAGTAATTAACGTTGGAACTTAGAAAGCGAATGAGTTTTTATGAGGAATGAAGTGTTCATTTAAAAGTTGAAATCGAAACTTTTAAAATTAATTCTCTCTTTTTCTTTTAGAATATGGAGTCTGGACGAGACGGATCCAAAATGGGTTGGCGCCTGGTATTTGGGCTTCCTTTTGGTGACGCTTCTCGGCCTGTGCGCCATTTTTCCTCTGCTCATTTTACCAAAAGTTCTGCCGGAATCGCTGAAATGGCACAGGTCAAAATCTGCCCATTTCAACTTCTCTTCTAATATCAACTATTTTCAGAACACGTCTACAGGAGGAAACGTTGGGCGCGAAGAAACGCACGCCCGAATGCTGTGGAATGCCGTCGTCGAGCAAGACGGCCGCCGTTAGTGGAAGCCTCTTGCAAGTCGATGGTATGCTTTTTTTAAAATTTGCATACACTTAGGTATTTGATCCCATAAAAAAAACTGATTCCACGAATTAAAATCTTTTTTTAATATGTTACATGTTGGCTACGTTTTGGTAAATTCTTACAAAAATTTTACAAGTAGGAAAAAAGTTATGGAGTAAATAGTAAAATTTGTAGTGTATTTTTTCTGCGGGGGGGGCATTTGAGGTGTTTGGTCTTGTAAAAAAAAAACTGAGTCCACGGACTCTATTGGGTTGTAAAGAAAGTTCGTAGAGTTTTCATATTTTCTTGTGTGTTCACAACGATTTGTTTGTTGTTTGGCAAAGTGTATTTATTTATTTGATAGAGCCATTTCTGCTTTACACAACCGTGTTTTTGGTTTTTTTGGATAATTTAATTTTTCATTATTTGTCAGGCTCAGAAATGAACTATCCAGGAGGCAAAAATCAGCATTTTCGACATTTGCTTTTCATCGAGGTCAAAAAGCTGCCGAAGCAACTCCATACATCTGTGACGTGTGCTGAGAAGATTTCATAAACATGTTTATTGAATAGAAATAGTTTACAAAGCTTATAATAATCATTTTTGATCTAAATCATCCGCTTAGCGTGGATCAGAAAAGCAAATGTCGAAATCGCTAATTTTTACGTCTGGTTTAAGTCTGAAAAAGCATGAAAAATTAATTCAATCGAAAAAAGAATTGTAATAGCTTTGTAGAGCTTTCGAATGGTGTAAAAATTATTGATTGATTAATTTATTGTTATAATTATTGTTTTTTGTTCAAATAAATCTTTGTCATCAAAATTCTACGAACTTTCTTTACAACCAATAATTTATTATAAATATATATTTAATTTAGAACGCAGTGGAACAGTCGCCATATTGCCGTCGTTAAAGAATCGCTCGTCGCCGATTTGGTATCAGCTGTGGCTGGACGTTCGGCATATTCCCATCGCCATCTACCGAATTCTTCTCAACGGTCCATATATGCTTATCACGCTAGGCATGGCTATTGATGGTTAGGAAATTTTTTTTAAAAAGAATTTTTTTAAATTTTATTTTGAGTTTTCTAAGAAAAAAAATTTATTCCATTGTCAATAAACACTTAGATTTATATTAGGTTGGGGAATAAGTTCGTAGCGTTTTAAATTTTATTTTATTTTACAACGATTTATTCTGTATTTGGTAATATATTTATATGTATTTGAAAGCGCTTTTTCTCCTCTACAAAACTGTGTTATTTGTTTTTTCTGAAAATTTAATTTTTTATTATTTTTCATGCTTAGAAATGGAGTACCCAGGAGGCAAAAATCAGCATTTTCGACATCTGCTCTTCTTCGCTTTTCATCGAGGGCAAAAAGCGGCCGAAGCCGCTCGGGACGTATGCAACGTGTATGGAGAAGGTGTCATAGGCGAATCTACAGCAAGAAAATGGTTTGCAAAGTTCAAAAACGGCGACTTTGACCTCGACGATACGCCTCGCAGCGGTCGACCTGTCGAATTCGACGAAGAGCATCTGAAGGGACTTTTGAAGGAAGACGGTCGTCAAACAAGCCGTGAATTAGCCGAAAAAATGAACTGCGATCATAAGACGATCCTGAATCATCTTCATTCGATGGGATTTGTCGAAAAATTCGGAGCTTGGTTGCCTCACGAGCTTAGCGAAATCAACAAAGAAAATCGCCTTCAAATCGCGGCTCAACACCTCGCCCGCCATCGAGCAACACGCGGTCATAAACAGCGTTTTTTGTACCGAATCGTCACAGGAGATGAGAAATGGTGCCTGTACGTCAATATGAAACAAAGAAAAGAATGGGTGGCCCCTGGAGACACGCCGAAGCCGAGAATCAAGCAGGATCTCCACCCAAAAAAGGCTATGATCTGCGTTTGGTGGGACTGGGAGGGCATGGTGCACTGGGAAATGCTCGAACGAAACGCTACGGTCAACAAAGAGCTCTACATTGCCCAGTTGCGCCGTGTAAACGAGGCTATTCGACTGAAAAGACCCGATCGACAAGGCCAAGTCATCTTGCTTCACGACAACGCCAGGCCCCATGTTGCACAAGTCGTCAAAGCCGCCCTCCAAGAGCTCGAATGGGAGGTTCTTCAGCATCCACCGTACTCTCCGGACCTTGCGCCAAGCGATTACCACCTTTTCCGCTCCTTGTCAAACCAAATGAGGGGTGTTACCTTCGACGGCGAAGAGGACCTCAAAAACTGGCTCAACAACTTCTTCGATACCAGACCGGGCGATTTTTGGCGAAACGGCATCAACAAATTGGTCGAGAAGTGGGAGGAGGTCGTAAACAGTAACGGAGAATACATCATTGATTAATTTGTTGTAATAATTATTGTTTTTTGTTTAAATAAATCTTTGTAAAAAAAACGCTACGAACTTATTCCCCAACCCAATATATTGTAATAATATGATCATTTAAGTTGCTTATTTCTCAGCAATTTACTTGATTTTTTTTGTTGATTCGTTGGAGTTCCATCTATTTTCAATTAATTTTTGGGATTGTTGCCTTTTAAGACCACTCGAAAAAGTCCACGTCAATCTTCATTAATGGCCGATCCTCTGCATCGCGGATCTTATATTCATATTTGCTTTGTCTATTCAAACGTTTGTCCATTTGTTCGTTGTTTTGCTGTAAAAGTTTATCGCGTTTCATATCTTCGTAAAGCAATGAGGATTCTTCCTGAATTGGCTGCAAGTCCTCCAAATAGAATTGATTTTGATTATTATTTATTTCTTGTTGGTTTGTGTCTCGATCCATGTCCCTAATGAGCGTTTCCGATTTTGTCGGGTTATCGCTTAAGCGTTGTCGTTGAAATTTCTCATTTTCATCGTTCTGATCCATTCGTCGATGGCGTATATCATCAAATTTTTCTCCATTAAAATTCTGGGATGATGAGTCCGTCTGGAAGATGCCGTATCCGCCGTAGTTGTACATCACATATTGAACTTGTTGGGCGTAATTGTGCCGATGATGATTTTGATGGAATTTTGTGTTCTCTAAAGTATTTTTTATAATTAAATAATTTTTTAATGAAAGGAAATTTAAAGCTAGAGTTACATAAACCTTTAATGAAATTATCATACCTTTGCTACTACTTATTATTGAATCACCTTCCTTGACATCGTAAGCTGAGCTTCTTTGAACTGTTTGAAAAAAATTAAGAGTAAATAATAGAATGGTAAAGCCAATCCGACGCTTCATTGGCACATTTTAATGAATAAGCTTGGATGAGGCTGGAACTAAGCTCAGCAATGCAGCCATTAATTGCTCGAAAAATTATTATTTTTAGCAGCAAGTTTTATCTTAAAACATTCAATATTGCTTTACGTCGGTAGTTTTGAGTTGGTTTTTATGTGCTATTCGCAAAGTTTAGCGTTTCATTTCTCTCCACATTTTTAATTGCGTCCACTTTTCAATCGTTCAATTTCAATTTACATATGTTTTTGACGTGATTTTTTTTTTTTTTTGAGGTACAGGAGGATTTTTTCCCAAACAACTTTCATACGAATGGAAAATGAAAAATTTTAACGAAAGGGAAAAATGAATATAAATATAAACGATTTTCGTGTTGTCAGCTTTGTGTTCAACTCGTCGGCTAGTGGATTTTTTCCCTCACATAAAAATGAATTTGAAATTCAAATGTTGAATGGAATTTCTCTCGTCCACGCGTTTACAACTTAAATTTGCATAAATCTCTTTCATTCTCTATTTTTTAATTGAGGTAAAAATTGGATCGGAAAGCTATTATTATTGTGTTGTCGGCTTTTTTGTGTCGATATTGATGAGATTGTGATACATGGAGAAAATAATAATGATGATAATAATACACAAAAGGAATGAAAATTCCCATTTTCGGAATTTTTTTCTCGAAAATTTTCCCGAAAATATCGAAAATTTTAAGTTGCCTATTAATTTTTGTTATAAAAATAATTATAATTTTTTTCTAGAAAATTTTCCCGAAAATATCGAAAATTTTAAGTACTCTAATTTCGCATGTATAAGGCCGGGTGTTCTGAGCCAAATTTAAATTCGAGCCAATGAGTTCATTTTATTGTATTGGATCCGTTAAGGTCCAAATTTTGTCTCAGTTTCATAAAAGTGGGCACAAAATTTGGACGCGTGGATCCAATACAACAGAATGAACTCATTGGCGCCAATTTAAATTTGGTTCAAAACACCCGGCCTTATACACGCGAAATTAGGGTAATTGTTTTTATTATAATCAAAAATTTTTATTACTAATAATATGTATTTTATCTTTAATTAATTAAAAGTGGATATTCTTAATTTTATAATAATCTATCAATTGTGCCTTTAAAATGTTTTAAATTTCAAGTTTGCTTCTGATTCATAATGATGAAAAGAGTGAAGTGAACGAATGCCATTTCTTTTCAAATTTTTTATCGGAAACGAATGAAATAAATAATAGAATTATGTTTATTATATGCAAATTTTACACCAAAACAAATAAAGCAAATTGAAAATCACTGTATTTTTATAACTTTTTTTCTTTTTATTTCGTATTATCTGCTCAGCCAAAAAAGTTCTATTTTTGGAGAAATGGTTTTTGATAAAAATCATTTTTTAAGCTCTCTATTTGTAATAAATTTCTCAAGAGTTTGTTTCATTTTTAGGTCTAATTGTTACGGGATGCTCGACGTTTATGTCCAAGTATTTGGAGCGTCAATTCGGTGTCGCGCCCAGCAAGGCAAATATGCTCATCGGCGCGGTGATGGTGCCGATGGCAGGCTGCGGCACGATGTTGGCCGGATTTGCCATTCATCATTTTCGCATGAGCTGCGTGCGCACGTTGCAATTTTGTCTGGCGCTGTTGGTATGTTCGCTATGTCTATCGCCAATGTACTTTATCTACTGTGATCACGACCAGCTCGTTGGCATCGAACGGCACTATCCCGTCGATGAGTTGATTTTTTTTTATTTTAGCAAATTGAGCACCAAAATACATAGAACTCGGAATTCGGACTTTCGTGGCAATGATTTTTGGATGATGGCATTGAATCAATTTTAGTAATATGTTCAATCGCTACGACAACGCCTCGGGTTATCACATTTTTCATTTGACCTCGCGCTGTAATGACCACTGCGAGTGCCATTACAGCGAATACTATCCGGTGTGTGCGGAGTTCGCCGACGGCACGCAGGCCGCATTCTATTCGCCGTGCTATGCCGGCTGCCAACAGGCCTACAATCCGCTGCAAAAGGTATTTTCTTGTGAGGAGTAAAAGCGAAATGTCATATGGACAATTTTATAGTGTTATTTTGAAGGTTCGTTTAAAATTTGCAACTCTCAAATAGAAATTGTTTCTAGGAATATTTCAATTGCTCGTGCGCGCCCACATCCACGCGCGGCGGCTATCGACGCGTCAAAAAAGGCTTTTGCGAGTCGAAATGTCGCGGTCTTTTCGCGTTTCTTTTCTTCTTTGCTCCATTTTGTTTCTTCACTTTTGCTGTGGGCGTGGCATTAATAACGGTTGTGCTGAGGTATTATTATTATTTTTATTTATTTTTTTTTGAATAAATAACATTTTTAAAACATTTGAAATTTCACTTAATTGAAAATTAATTTCTCTAATCGATAATTCTGTCATCCATTTTGCCCCGATTTTTTATAGAACTGTGGACTACGATGAGCGCTCCTTCGCATTGGGTATTCAATGGATTCTCGTGCGTATAATCGGCACGATTCCGGCGCCGGTCGTCTTCGGCTGGCTCTTTGACGTATCGTGTGTTCGCCTCCATTTGGATCGATGTTCGGGCGCTTCCGGAAGTTGTATGCTCTACCACAACAAGAGTCTCGCCGATTTGTTTTTTACATTCAGCTTGGCTGGAGCGGTTCGTTTTGTTTAAAAAAAATTGACGAATATAAATGAAAGAGATTTTCTTAATTCTTCTTAGCTTATTGAAATCACATTATTCCCGTTTTGCAGCTGGTTGCAATCGCTTGTCTCCTATGCGTGCTCATCTTCTTCGCCAGCTCATTGCGTGATGATCCCCTTCCGGCGGCGGCCGTCGACGCGCCCACTCTACTCGAACAGGAACAACTGGAACAGGAGCAACGGGAAAAGGATGAAGAGGAAGCGGAGAGAAATGGGAACCGGAGTGAGGAGAAGCAAAAGGACGGTATTGTAATGTTGGACGAATTGAAGCTAGCTGGCGTGGATGATCACCAAGTGTTGGCTTCAAAGAGAAAAAATGATGAACTAGAGGGTCAGCATAAAATGGGACTCATTGAAGATCGGCAGGATCTGTTATCGTTTCCAGTGACTATCGTTTCAGGATCGACTCCCTCGGGGAGTCAATTGGCTGGGATTGTCAAGGCTGGTGATACCTCAAGAGAGACTTCCATGACCACTTTGGCTCCCAAAAATTCGCTGGCGCGTCAAAAGTCCCGCGATCGTATCGGCGGCGACGAGACTACGAAACAACTGCTCGGAACGTTGGATGAGAGTACGGAATCGTAAAATAGTCGCCTGATTGGCTCACGTTAACATCATTTACAAATAACATTATTCATTTTCTACTTTTTTTAAATTTGCCATTTTCGTTTTTTTTGTACGCATAATTTTTGAAAATTTTTGTTTGTTTTTTTTGTATATTTTTTTGTATTTTTTTAGAGAAAAAATTATTTTTAAAATGGAATAAAGAGTGTTTTTTCGAAATTTAAGTTATATTAAAATCTTCCACTAAAATAAGCCTTGAACGCAAAAATTTGAATATTTTAATAAATCGATTTTTATCATTTAAACTTTTCATTAAATTTTTTTTTTCACTAAAATAATTCAAAAATCAATCAAATAAATTTTTTTATTAAACAGAAAACGTATAGATTTGAAGAAAAGATGCAAAAACTAATAAGTCAATCCTTTTTATTTCTACTTAAAATTTTTTCACCATTTTAATATTTATACCAGAGTTATATCGGATTCTTGTGGAATCGTAACTCTTGTGGCATACATCAAAAAATTAGAATTTTTGAAAAAAATTAGAATACGATTCGAATGAAATTTTCAATTTTTCAATTGCGAAAATTTATGAAGAAAATACAACAAATTTGCTTTTTCATATGACTTTTTTTCAATTTTCTTTTTTTCTCATCGATTCTAAATTTCTTTTCTTAAAAAATTTTTTTGCCATTTGAAGATTGGAAAAAAATTTCCTTTTTTGGACAAAAATAAAAAGCAAAACAATGGAAAAAATCTAAAAAATTTTTGCGAAGACAGAAAAATGTGTCGTATATGTGTTTCAAAATTGTGTGTTTTTCCTGCCTATTTTACAATTTATATTTTTTATAAATACATTATAATTTTATGAAATTATCTAAATCGATACAAAACATTCACTTTTAAGGCCTATCACTTGAAGAAGAATATTTCAACGGATGCGGGCAAATTGCTATTCCTGCAAAAAGTGCCGAAAAATAAGTCGACCGGTGAGCTTGTTAACCTTCTTCACGAAGATTTCGAACGCTTTGCGAGGCAATTAGAATGTAAAACAATGTGGACATTTTTTTTTTTTGATTGTAATATGAGGATGGAAAATATGCGAGAATACTAATGGGTTTTGGAGAAGCATGTAAGTGTTTATTTTATATGCGTAAACAATTATCATTGGACAGACGTGTAAACAATTGAAACATTTTTAACGAGTCAACTATTGATATTTATTATACTACCTTAATTTGGTGTGTATAAGGCCGGGTGTTTTGAGTAAAATTTAAATTAGCGCCAGTAAGTTCATTCTGTTCGTATTGGATCCGTTGGGGTCCAAATTTTGTGCCCTCGCCTTCGTTTCAGTTTCATAAAAGTGGGCACAAAATTTGGACTCACTTGGATCTAATACAACAGAATGAACCCATTTGGCGCCAATTTAAATTTGGCTCAAAACATCCGGCCTCTTATACACACGAAATTAGAGTATTATTATTATTGGAAAAACGTGTAATTACGCCGGCCGCCGCCGGCCGGGTGTAATGTGTGTATTATATGGTTTGTGAGTGAAATAAATTAATGGATGTGAGCATAATTTTTCTATAAATTTATAAACGTATGAATTTCTAACAATTTCTTTTACAATATCGTTCTTTCGATTGTATTTATTGGTGTTTCAATTTTTCGAGTTGAATTTTTTTTTTTTTTTGTTTAATTTTGGGGTTAAGTGATGAACATTTATAAAGAAAGATACTTGCAGATTTTTGGAATAATTCCAATTCCAATTTAAAATCTTTTGAAAATTCTTTTATTGGAATTTAATTGGATCCTTTCAATATCATCGATCTTTGGTTGATTACTAGAATTGTATTTTTACTAAATACAATGGGTCCTAATTTGTTTACTTTTTATTCAATAAAATCTAAAAAATTGTATTTACCCCAATTTCGCGTATATAAGGCCGGATGTTTTAAGCTAAATTTAAATTGGCGCCAATGAGTTCATTCTGTTGTATCGGATTCAAGCGGATCTACATTTTGTGCCCACTTTTATGAAACTGAAACGCACAAAATTTGGACCCCAAAAAATCCGATACAACAGAATGAACTCATTGGCTTAAATTTAAATTTGACTCAAAACACTCGGCGTTATACATCGAAATTAGGGTAATTCATTTATATAGATTTATTTTTGTCCATTGCTTCGCACCTCCAAAGCAGGAGCTCTCCAATCGAAACTATTCTAATAATTGTTACACGATGGCTGTGGATCCGGTGGTGATGCCGCTGGCGTCCGCTCTCGATGTCTACGAGGACGATTCACAGCGGCCGAGTCTTTCAAGCCCGAAGGGAAACGGCACGACGCGTCGCGCGTGGATTGCGCGCACAATTGTTGCGGTATTGATCATCTTCAGTATGGTGCTAATCATTTTGGTTATTGGCGGGAAGTGTGAGTAAATTTTTTTTTGTAAATTTTTTTAAATTTAATATTGAATGTCTGTAATGCAAAGATAGAGCTCAAAATTTTAAGAAGATTTCTAATAAAGTTTTTTAATCGTTTCGAAAGGATATGGGAATGGATGGATACGATTATAATGGACAATTTTAAAGTTTTCAGTTTAGTGACGGACGAAGAGCGCGATTGGCTCATCGATTTTGGGTGAACCTGATGCTTTGCGTTATTGTATCTCACTAATACTAAAATTACCCCTTTTCACACTTTTTTTGCATGTAAATAAATTCGTCCATAAGTTAACATGGACATTTCGTGAAAATTTGATTGAAAATATTTAAAAAATTACTCATGTTTCCAAGGACCATAAGTGGTTTAAAAACGAAAATATCATTCTACAAATATATATAATTATGAAACTAGACGAATCTAATAAACCAAAAATAACCAAGTAGCATTAGCTACATAAAAATTTTTTTTAGAATTCTCACTTTTTTGGAGATATTCTGGGTTTTTTTAATTTTTGGGTTTTTTTTTACCTTTGGGATATTTTTATTTTTGGAATAATTTTAGGTTTTTTTTAATTTTTGGATTTTTTTAATTTTTGGGTTTTTTTGTTTTTAGAGATATTTTTGGAATATTTCAAAGAATTTACGAATTCAATCACTCACTCATTTAATTTACAAAGAATTTACGAAGGTTCCTCTTCCGGACTACACTACAGAGAATTTCGACGCCGCCTATATGCCCCGCATATCCAACGCAAAAAATCGGCGATGGGTTTCACCTGACTGTTTGCGTTCTCTCCATTTCCAATGATATTTTCATCAACCAATTATCTAGAAGAAATAGAGAATTGGCCGCTCATCTGAATTTCTTTTTCATTTAAAAATTTTTGTATTTTTTTGCTCACTTGCAATTAGCTATTTGTTGTTAAGTAATATAACCAAGTATTTTTTTGGGAAAAAAGCCCGTTTTGAAAGATTTCGAAGTGTTTTTAGAATTTCCATTTTAATTCTAATATCATAGATAATATGTATGTCAAAAATAAAACTCCAACATTCAATTGTAACAAAAAATTTAAATTGAAAAAATTTGTGTAAGAACTTTCTGGTCACCCTGTACACGATAAATTAGGATAAATTAAATCAAAGCAAAAAAATCGAATTTTTCGTAAAATTTTTCTCAAGTCCTGTTATTGGATCAAAAAATGTCGATTGAATTTTTTTTAAAATCTACAGTGAATCTTTTGGCGTTTTGCACTTTTGTGTTGAACGGAAGCGAAAAAATTCGATTTTCCCATTTTTTCTTTTCAAGTTTGTCATTTTATGTTTAGGCATTTCTCTTCCCGCCTCCCAACTGAACTCCCTCTCATTAATTCCCATTCGGTATTCCTTTTTTGCACATCATTCACTCTTCTTCGCAAATGACGTCGTCGTTGAGGCGTCGGCCGAATTTCTATGCGGCGCTGAGACGCGATCGCGACGACGTGATGATGGACGTTGTGCTGGTTGCCAGCGACGGGACCACGTAATTCGAATTTTGGATTTTTAAGTTTTAAGCAATCAACGCTTTTTTAGGTATTGGAATATTTTGCTGTTTGGTTTTATAGCTTTATAGCTTTTAGTTATAAAGCACACAAAAAGGTCATAATGAAGAAATGGACTAATCCTGGAAAACTGATGCCAACGAGATCCTCCGAATTGCCTCACCTACAAACAACCGTGCCATCAAAATTGGTCGTCCATTTATTTCTTTTTTCAAATGAGTTTATATATTTGCAAATATTTAGCTGGATTTGATTCTCGACTATTGCTATGATGTAGACATCAAAATTGATCGACACAACTTTACTACAATTGAACAGCTTTTGGACTGCGCTAGTGCGCTTAATCTTACTCGGTAAAGTCTATTAATTTTGGATTTAAGTTGTCCAAATTGTGGAGGATCGATATTTTTGCGAGCTTAAAAGAATAGTTTTTATGTAGGGTTTTACTGACTGCTATTAATTTGGTTAATCAATCATTTTTTTAATATTCAGCTTAATCGACAAGCTAATGCATGCTATTGTGGCGAGAATGACGCCACATAATTGTCTCACCGTTTGGAAGTTGTGCCGACAATTTCATTATGCGCACAGTTTTAAGGTAAATTTTTTTAATACTAAAATAATGACCTTGGCTTTTACAAGTGTCTTTACTTTTCTGTTTATTTTTATTCCAATTTAACAATTTAATGATTTTTTTATATTTGTAGGTCCACGACTTTGTGCTCTATCATCTTGTTGAACACGTGAACACTTCGCTGAGTTTACTCTACGACTGGTACCGACTCACCGCTGGCGAAGTGGCCTTTCTTCTCGGCGACGCTCGACTTAACGTACGCGACGAGGACGACGCGTGGTATTTGGCGTGCACGTGGATGCGCGCCAATCGCATCGAGCGAGCCAAATACGCGCGTCGTTTCGCGCTTCAGTTACGCTTTCAGACACGCATCGAGGTAAGCTTTTTTTTTAATTGTATTTTTATGTAGAGTTTAAGGCAAATATTAACGGAAATATCTATGAAATATTTTTATTTTCACATAATTTTTAAATATAAATTTTTTAAAATTTTCTTTCAGCTTTTGGCGTTTACATCACGCGAGTCTTTCGGACTTTTGCCGAAGGGTATCGAGAGAAGTCTGCAGGTTCGCGCCGCCGAGCGCCGCGTTCCACGCGATTTGATTCTCGTCGTTGGAGGTACGCTCTTTTATTGTTTCAAATATGTGACACCAAAAACTCTTGCAATATGCTTAAATTATTAGGACGTCGTGGCTTGAGTCAATGGGGTACGGTGGAGTTTTACGATAAGCGCACACGAGAATGGAAAAGCACTCCGCAATTTCTCAATATCTCTGTTGTCGGACATACGATGGTCAGCATTGGAAAGGTGTGTATGTGTGTTCGTTTTGATATTTTTCGATTAAATTGTTCTTTATAGATTCCAGTTTTGCTACATTAATATGTAAAAAAATGTTTATTTTATAGGACATCTATTGCATTGGCGATCGTCCGGGAAAATGCATTGTGAGTTGCGCGGTGCCGCCCGCCGATCCGAACACAATCGCCATCCAATGGCAGCTTCGAGCGCCAATGCACTCGAATCGGTAAATAATAATTCGCTTTACGCGCATTTTGCTTATTGATAAATGAAGATGTTTAATTATTAGGTTGTCCCATAATTTTCTGACAGCTATGCTCTAACTTTTTTCCTACGATAGATAGAAACGTGGGGGTTTTTTGCATCCTTTAGAGTGTATTCAATTTGTAGGGGACGTGTTTTAGCGATTTTTAAAATTTTCACTTTTAGCATTTTTATAGAGGAAAATGCAACGAAAAAAATGCACGTATCTGAGCATTTTTTAGGATTGATCCAATGGGCTCGAAATTTTTGCTATGAACTTTTACATACATGCACTATTACACTCCATAAATTTGAACCTGATTGATTGGATAGGAGCCTAGTTATGAAATTTCAAAAAAACGATATAATTGCCGAAATTTGTCATTTTTTGCAGTTTTTCGTCATTTTTAACTTTTTTTTGAAATTTCATAACTAGGCTCATATCCAATCGATCAGGTTCAAATTTATGGAGTGTAATAGTGTATGTATGTAAAAGCTCATAGGAAAAATTTTGAGCCCAATGGATCACTCCTAAATAATGCTAAAAGTGAAAATTTTAAAAATCGCTGAAACACGTCCCCCACAAATTGGATACGCTTTAAAGGATGCAAAAAAACCCCATGTTTCTATCTATCGTAGGAAAAAAGTTAGAGCATAGCTGTCAGAAAACAAACTAATAAAAACTCATTTTATCATATTATTATATAATTTATAATTCAGTTCAGTTTTGGACTGAACTCTAAAAAGTTTTATCTGTTGAATTTATTGGCGAAATATTTTCATTCAGAGCGTTTGCGGCTTCGTGCGTTCTGAATGGAAAGATCTACGTGTTTGGCGGCGCAAACTTAACAGACGTGTTGTCCAGCGCCGAATGCTATGATCCCGCAATTAATCAATGGAAGCGGTTGCCGTATGTATTGCTGTTTTTCAAGACAAATTTCGAAATATTATCCCGGAAAAAAGGTTTTTAGGAACATGCAGACGAGTCGCGGCCACGCGGCGGCGGTCGCGCTCGACGGACGCATCTATGTGATGGGTGGCTGCGACGATCGCCAGCTGCTGAGCAGCGTCGAGATATTTGACGAGGACGCCGGCACGTGGACCGACGCTACGGCGATGAACACGCCGCGAAAAGGTGTCCAATTTGTTCCAATTTTATAAACAAATGTTTTGTTGTAACGATGTTCTTCAGGTCATTCGGCGGTGGTGTGGAATGGCGGGATTTTGGTGGCCGGCGGAATGTGTCCCATTCCGGTTCCAGAGTTGGAAGGAGAGGAAATGGCGACCAACAGCGTTGAATTCTTCAATCCGACGCGAAGAAACTGGACGGAAATGGTGGCGATGGACGCGATTCGGTATGAAAAATTTTGCCACATTTGTCATTTTAACTAATTTCAACTAATATATTCAGTATTGTTAATTTTATGTGGAATTTTTCCACATATCTTTAAAAAAAATTGGAAATTGAATAAATGGTACACCATTTATTCAATTTTGTCTCTGACTCAATTCCTTCCAGTGAGGTCAAATCGCTTAGATTTTTATTTTTTAAAAGATTGAACAAAAATGTAATCGGAATCAGAGAATTCAAAAATGACCTCATTTTTTTAAATCGGGCACTTGAAATTGAAATTTTAACAAAATGCCAATAATTGACATAATCGAAATTCACATTTAAAAATTGGCATCTGTTAAAATTTCGATTTCAGGATCATTTGGCGATCAGTGAGTGCTCTAATTAAAAAATGAGGTCATTTTTGGGTTCTACGACGCCGATTACACCCTGTTCAACCCTTTAAAAAATAAGAATCTAAGCGATTTGATCTCATTGGAAAGATTTGGATTCATCAGAGACAAAATGATATTAAAATTATTTTTCAAATTTCACATGGAAATTTTCCATTTTTGACAACACTGATTGCATTTCATTCCAATTTTTTCTTCAGCTTCAACTTTGCAATGGTCGTCTTCGACGGCGAAGTGCTGGCAATTGGCGGCCAAGAGATGATGAACATGACGTCGCGCGTGGTGGAGCGCTTCGACGGCACGCGTTGGCGCATCGACTCGCTGTTGCGCAACTCGCGCAGTCAACATCAAGCCTGCGTGCTACATGACTGGCCATGCGCGGAGATGCTCGTCGAAGGCGTGTCAATGCGACGAGCTGCCTCCTTCTCATGGGACTTTATCGACGATTACGGCGATGAGGAGAGCGAGTCGATTAGCGCTGTCAACCAGCCATCGCCAACGAAGAATGATCCCACGAGAACCGCAAAGCCGACCAATAACGAATAGAACAAATAAAGGAAACTTATGTGTGTGTGTGTTGTATATGTTGCGGCCAATACTAGAAATGGCCGGCCAAAATAATTATGATATAAAAAAAAAATCTTTTCAAAGACAAAAAACTGTAATAATAACTGTAATAATAAACTGTAACAATGAAAACTGTAATAATAAATGATTTGCTGTCTATTTTTCGCTAATACGCTAATTCACAATCATTTATTATTACAGTCATTTATTATTACAGTTTCAGTTTTGGCCGGCCATAATTATTTTGGCCGGCCATTTCTAGTTTTGGCCGGCCATTTCTAGTTTTGGCCGGCCATTTCTAGAAATGGCCGATTTCTAGTATTGGCCGTAACATATATAAGGCATTTTTTGTATTTGAATATTCGAGAATTCAAAATTGATCAATCAACTAACTAGGCGATAAATTTACTTTAATTCTTGTACAAAAAATGCTGAAAGGGGAATAAATTATTTTAATAATCGGGTTCATAACTTGGGGAGTGCAGATCCGGTGGTGTATCGAGAATACTTTTATTAGCTTGGCAAAAAAGTACTTCGACAAAAATTTCAAAATTCTAAAATTTTCTGGAAATAATTCAAATAATTTTATAAGTTTGATAGCCTTGTAGAACATTCTCGAAACTATTATTATATGAGTATATAAGGACATGCGCGCAGAGTTTTGTTAATTTTCACTAATGATTAGTAAAGACCATATTCGAGCTATCATCTACTACGAGTGGCTCCAAAGCAAGAGTGCAAGCGCGGCTGCTGCAAATATCAACAGCATAATTGGTGAAGGGACTGTTCATCGTGCGACGGTCAACAATTGGTTCAACCGCTTTGCGAACGGAGATACAAGCCTTGAAGATCATCTGTGTGTTTGGTGGGATGCGAAGGGACCGATCTACTACGAGTTGCTGCCCGTAGGCATGACTGTCACAGCTTCTGTGTACATCGATCAGCTCCAGAAATTGGCTGATGCAATGCAAGAAAAACGTCCAAGACGTTCAACAGTTCACTTGCTCCATGACAATGCTCGACCACACGTTGCTTCCTTCACCCGCCAAAAATTAACCGAACTTGGCTGGCACACGGTTGCCCATCCGCCGTACTCACCGGACATTGCGCCTTCTGACTACCACCTGTTCCGACCGCTCAAGCATTATTTGCACGGAAAAAAGTTCGACAAGTATGACGACCTCAAAATGGCAGTCGACAACTTTTTTTTATCTCAGTCCTCTGAATTCTGGGAAAAAGGCATAGGTGCTTTACCTGATAAATGGGTAAAAGTTATTGATGTCAACGGTGAATATATTGTTTAAAATTATTTGTTCTGAATAAAGTTATAAATAATTGAAAAAAAAGTTAAATTTTGTCGAAGTACTTTTTTGCCAAGCTAATATAATAATCACAAATTTTATATTTTTATTTAAATTTTTTGTTGGCCTTTCAATATTTTTGAAATTTAAAAATATTTTTTTTTCTAAATTTTTAACTTGAAGAACATGAATTACCCTTTAGCCGGTCAATCGTTCACCGGAAACCTTTTTCTTTAAACTTCTTCCTCAAGTAATTGCCGAAAATGAAAAATATGCCGGCTGGAGAATATGCCAAAATATCCGAAGAGAATTCGCCGCCACGCTCGCAGGCTGTCGGCGCGTCACGCGCCGCCGAAAACGAAACGTTCACGTTGCGAGTGGTCGTTTGCGATTTTTGTATGGAGCCGCCAAACGCGTTCAGCGTGCTCAAATACGGTCGACGGCACGCTCGTCCCGGCCAGCCGCCGCCATCGCCTCTCACCGTGATGCGCGTGTTCGGCATTGCACCCAACGGTTAGCTCATTTTGATTGAATTAGATTTTCGATTCTCAACAATTTTATTATACATCATGCAGGCACCAAATGCTGTGCGTATGTGCACGGTTTTCTGCCCTACGTACTCTTTCGAGTTAAATCTCGTCTCGACGACGCGTTACGCGGCTATTTCGCGCATGTGGTTGGGGAAATTGTTGCACAGGCGCCATTTGCGCGCTCATTGCTGGTCAATGGCACGGACGCCATCTATTACATTGCCGACGAGTCATTCGCGTCCATCTACGGCTTTTGCGAGAAGGAGTACTTTATTCGCGTCTACTTCTACGATCCTCGTATAGCGAAAATGTTTGTAGTTTTGCTGAGTCAATTTGACTTTAAATTTTATTTTTAGGCTAAGATTTTTTAGGTTTTGTTAAGTCAAATTGAAATTGAAAGAAAAATATTTTTAAATTTTTAATGAGATTTTGACTTCTTTAGGTCATATTATATCAGGCTAAAGCTGCTATTGATCAATTGAGTTTGTCTTTATACTTTGGCTTTTAGAATTAATTTCAATGCTTAATTTTAATTAAGAAAAAATTTCTTTGTTATGACAGATGCACGTTTGCGCTACAACGTGAATGTCATTACACGCCCTTCCTTCAGCCATTTGAAGCTCACGTGCCGGTCACGCTCCAATTCTTCATCGATTTTGCGCTACACGGCATGGATCTAATGCATCTTCGTCGACGCTATCGTCGCTCGAAGCCGTTCCCTACTCCATGCGCGGCGGTCGACGCGCGCGGAGCGCTTGACTCGCCTTTGCGCGCCGCTTCGAATATGGCACTCGACTTTGATGTGTTCACCGACGACATTTTGAATCCAGAATTGGCTGCCAAATGTATGGATTTTTAGAAGATTTCTTTTTTAAACGATTTCAATTTTTTTAATGACTTTTTCGAACTTAGCTCATCACCAGCTGAGTGGTTTGGACTTTATTTGGGAGGAAGAGCGTCGTCGTTGTCAACTTCTCGGTATGGATCTTCAAGTGTCTACGCCCGGAAGTGAATCTTTTTGCATTTACTTTTTTTCTTCAATTTCTGAAGGTTTTTCGGATCTTTCTTAGGACTTTTTTGGTGAAAAAAATTGGAATTTCGGAATTTTTTTGGCTTTGCTTAGACATTGGACAGCCGATTGTGTGGATGGAACGCGAGGAGACGCAAAAGGCAGAATTGCGCACCGCGCTTCTCACCATACGAAACGCGCAGCGCATTGCCGAAGGAGTCGGAACATTGCAAGTATCTCAATTTGCTGCCAGCCAAAGCAGCCGACGAATGACTTTTTCGCAGCCAGTCATCGACGAGTTAAAAGGTAAAAAAATTAGTGTATTTATGTTTTATTGTTTTAAATTTTTGAATAGATGTGACTGAAGACGTCAGTCGAAGCGGACCCTTAAATTCTCAACAGCAAAAGCGATGGATGTGGAACGACGTCGAGGACGAGGAGGAGCGAGAAAATTTAGAAGAGAACCGAATCGAGAATGAGGAAAAGCAGAATCCGCAGATGAATAATAGCCAAACAGAATATGCGAATGCGACTATTACAATCACCGATGAGAACGACGAGGCCGATAATAGCGCTAAAGAGGACCGGCAGCTGGACGACAGAGTTGAGTCTGCTCAATGCGATGGTGAGATGAGAGTTTGTTGTTCGACAGAGTCGACAATAATTTTTTAAAAAGGTGTTGAGGTGGTTACGCTCGAAAGCGACTCGTCCGAAGACCAACTGGACGAGAGTCATACCATAAAGAAATGCAGAGATCGGGTAGGATCCCATGCCATTGACGCGCAATGTCAATCTTCAACTTTTTCTCGGGATTTTAGAGAGGAAATTTTTAAGAAGTAATAATTTTTTATTTTTTAAGTTTTTAGTCATTTTTTTGGATAAATTTTATTAACTAGCTTTTCTTCGTATTCAAACGTATGTCTCCCAAATAATGTTTGTTTTTTTTAAAAATTTTTAGTGCTTGGACGCCTCGTACGAGCGTGCCTATTCGCCTTGATGACGCGTCGACGACGGACGACGAAATTGCGGAAATTACATCGCCGTCAACATCGCACGTTTTTGACGCGACGGCGGCTGCCATCGGCGTGAGTCTAGACACGTCCGAGTGGAATCGCATCGATGTATGCGACAATCGAGTTACATTAGGTTGGCAAAAAAATAATGTCGGTTTTTATATGGAACGACATTATTATAAAAACAAAACTACAACACATTAATTCAAGAGGTATTTTCCATCATGATCTATAACTCTTGATCAACATTCATGCAAAAAAATGAATGCTCTTCTTAAAGAACTCGGCCGGTTGTGACTCGAAGAAGTTAAATTCCCAAATTTTTGCAATTTTGAAGTTTTTCCTCTATTTCAGCTACGGTTTATTATAACAGCTCGAGGTTATGGGGGATAAGAAGCCACTTTTCTGGGCTATTTGGCGGTACCAAAACGGCTCTTATATCTGGCATATTAACCGAGTTATATACAAATTTCCAACTTTAGACTCTTAAAATTTTTGAGTACCTCATTGACATGGAAAATTTTAAAGTTTTTCAAAATATTCTTTTTTATTATGATAATATAAGGCCCGAATCGGACACGCGTCCTGTGGCGGACTCGAAACGCGACTCGATTCTAGCTAAGAAAAGCTAAAAAAATTAATTTTAAACAGATTGCTTCAAAAAGTACGTTTTTATTGCAAATTCTTCACTTTTTAATTTTGATCGATTATCTATAAATATAAATTTTTTCCCTAAAAATTGAGTTATTACAAATAATTTTTGTATCATAATATTTTCAAGAAAACGCTCTTTCTAATAGAGAAAACCGTTTTAAAAAATCTTTGATTAGATTCAAGAAATAGCCAAAAAAATATTGCCGACATTACTTTTTTGCCAACCTGATATTATTACGGATTATAAACTAATTTTTTTATGAGCTTTCTTGAAATTCTGCTTAATTAAAAATAGACGCCTTCGTTGTATGCGATGGCTTCCACGCAACGTCCGCCAACGCCGTCGCGCTCGCAGCAGGCACGTGAGCGTCTTCTCAAATCGGTTCGCTCGAGTGTAGATCATCTCAGCGTTCTGTCCCTGGAGATTCTCGTATTGTCTGTGTGTTTTTCAAAAACTTTAGATACAGTCAAACCTGTCTAATTGGGCACTCCCGACAAAATTTCATATAAATTCTTTTTTATATTGAGCAATAAATTTTTGGCAAAGTTTGCAAGCTAGGATAGTTATTGTCGCTTCAGTTGATTGCAGGCGGAATAAAGAGTTGATAAAATAAAGATTATTCGAGAAGTATTCGTTTTTGGTGATCAACGTTCTCATCGGAAAGTTATCTAGAGTATTTTCGCAAAATCTCTGTCCCTCTCTAATTGGGTACCCCCGATAGGTGCTCAATTTCTCTAATTGGGCACCCCAGAGAGGTGCTCAATTAGACAGATTTGACTGTATTAAAATTTTTTTAAATTTTGCGATAAAATGACAATCAAAAAAGGGCTTTTAGAAAAATTTAAGTGAAAATGATTTTCATTTTTGGTACAATTTTTCCGGTTTAGTCCGAATCGAATACGCGTCCCGTGGCAGACCCGAAACGCGACTCGATTCTAGCTGTCTTTTACGCCTTTGATGGAGACGTATGCGGTAGGGCGGAACGCAACGAGGAATCTGCAGCCGCGTCCACTGCGCTACAACAACGTGGCGTGATTATGCTGGACGAGTTGCGCGACGCGCGCACTCTTGAACGGGCGCATTTCTCAGATCCACATCGTCATCTTGCGCCCATTTACGTTCGACACGAGGTCGAGCTTTTCGCCGCGGTTGTAAGCCTTGTTCAGAGGTTTATTGTCAATGATTTTCTATACATTTTCAAAGGCAATTTGAATCCTTTGTGGGATTTACTATTTTTTTATTATTTATATACAGCATTATTTATTCTTAAAAGATATGATCCAGACATTTTGATCGGATACAATACAACTCGTTGGTCCTGGGGCTTTTTGAGCGAAAGAGCCGAGACACTTGGCTTTCCGTTTTCAAGAAGCATTTCTCGAATGCAGGGTATTTGTTATAGAAATCTTCTATTACATGTATATGATATCTTCTATTAATTAATAGTCGATAGGAATGCCTTTTATGATTATAATATTTGGCTAAGTTATTTTATTTAGCGCCGCTTGGTGCTGGCAGCATGCGCCGTGGCGACGTGACATCACCGCCGCACGGCCGCATTCATCTCGAAGTTTGGCGCATTGTACGTCGCGAGCGCGACGACTTACGTTGCTATCGGTTTGCGAACGTCGCACGCGTCGTTCTTGGCTATACGTTGGCGGAATTGCGGTCACACGCTATTCACTACGCTCTACATGATGCAAGACGCCGACGAGTTCGTGGCATTGTGTGAGTTTTATGCTTTATCTTAGCAGCAAATTTCTGCATTCATTCCGTTGCTTCTAGCGATACGATTATGCTTCATTTTCTCGACAAATGTGAGATGAATATCGACATTTTGGACGCGTTGGATCTCTTTGTTCGAACCTCGCAAATGGCTCAAGTCTACGGTATTCAATTCGTGGAGGTTCTCACGCGCGGCTCGCAGTTTCGCGTCGAATCTCTACTTTTGCGTCTGGCGCGCCGTCGACGCTATGCCGCACCCAGCATTTCCACCATTCAGCGCAATTTGTGTGTTTAAAATAGTTAAAAATAATATGTAAAAACAATATGTATAACAACTAGATTAGAGTTTAAGACGTTTATTTAATTTATAAATCAAAACAATTTTTTGGGAAATTTTAAAAAAATTGGTAGAATGAGTTGAGACTGGCAATATTTTAAACTTTGTTGAAATGAATTGAAATCTAACAATGAAAATTCAACTCATTCACCAATGGGTAGTGTTGTGACTTGGCTCTAAATTGACTCCGGAGCCGAGAATCGCCAGCAATCTTTTTTTGCTCTTCAAAAAAAGCTTGAGCCACAAACAGCCAAATAATTCCATAAATTGCCAGCCATTAAGACATAAGTGGCTCCAGATGGCTCCGGCTCCGATAGATGACTCCGAGCACTTGGCTCCGCAGCGGAGCCATATGGCTCCAAATAACTCGGAGCCAGTTATAAAGCCAAGTCACAATACTGCTTATAAACAGTGTTGTGACCTAGCTCCGGGTTGACTCCGGAGTCGCCAGCAGCTCAGTTAGCTTTTTTTCAAAAAAAGCCAGATGACTCCATAAATTGGCTCCTGATGGCTCCGGTTAGCTTTTTTCAAAAAAAAAAAAGCCACATGACTTTATAAATTGACTCCAGATGGCTCCGGTTCCGACAAATGCTTCTGACCAGATGGCTCCGCAGCGGAGTCATATGGCTCCAAATGACTCGGAACCAATTATAGAGCCGGAGCCAAGTCACAACACTGCTAATGGGTTTTAAACGCGTGTTTTAAAAAAACAATAAAAAGGCAGTCCTTGGATGGTAGTGCATGTTTGCTTCGTCACCTTTCACTCGGAGATCTTGGTGAATATTTCGTCATCGGACTAGCCGAAACCAATGGGAATTCAAGCGCACAACTCAATAGGCCATGCTCAATCCATAGGGAAATTTCTAAAAATTTCTTTTTATTTGATTTTATTTTTTTATTAATTTTTTTTCCAATTTGCATAGGAAATTAAGTGTTTAATACTCTATTTAAACTGGTTACTATTATATTATAGGAGCTGGAGAATTATTTTTTCTTGCATATACAGTGTTTTTTTAAAGATTCTATTTTTGTTTATGAATGTTTTTGGTTTTTTGATCATATCTCAGTCGCAAACTGTTGAATTTCAAAATTTAATAGCTTGCTCGATTTGAAATTCTGCGAAATGAGTTGAAAAAAAGTAGCATTGAAAAAATTTTCGTCTTAAATTTATCGACAGGTTTAAAAGTTATGAAGAAATCAAAAATGAAATCTTAAAAAAAATTTCTTTTTGTTTAATTTTATTTTTTATTAATTTTTTTTCCAATTCGCATAAGAAATTAAGCGTTTAATACATTACTTAAACTGATTACTATTATGTTATGGGACATCCTATATGTCTCGCGACGAATTATGCCACTTTGATTTAAACAAATACCAATATTTTAGGTTATTATAATATTTAATGAATATAATTCATTTTGGAGATCATCAATTTTCAGAATGGGTTCACCGGAGACAATTCCGCTGAACTTGGAGCCGGAATCGGGCGTTTACTACGATCCGGTAGTGGTGCTCGACTTTCAATCGCTTTATCCGTCCGTTTGTATTGCGCATAACTATTGTTACAGCACCTGTCTTGGCAAACTGTCGCACATTAAAGCATTCGCGGAGCGTTGTGGCGTTTCAGATAGCAGTAAAGATGAATTTTTTTTTCAAACTAGAAGCATCGATAGAGTTGCTTCGGCAGCTTTTTGACCTCGATGAAAAACGAAGAAAAGCAGATGTCGAAAATGCTGATTTTTGCCTCCTGGATAGTTCATTTTTGAGCCTGACAAATAATGAAAAATTAAATTATCCAAAAAAACCAAAAACACGGTTGTGTAGAGCAGAAATGGCTCTATCAAATGAATATATACACTTTGCCAAACCGCAAACAAATCGTTGTGAAACACTAGAAAATATAAAAACGAACTTTCTTTATAACCCAATAGCTTTTGGAGATTTGCTAAACTAGGTATTGAATCGAAATTTATTACACTTGACTTTAATAATTTTCCATAAATGTTTATTAAAAGTTAATTCATAAACATTATTTAATAGTAGTTTTAAGAAAATTATTTATTTTTTATTTTATTTTAGCGGATATAGCAATTACGTTGGGCGCGTTGCGCGATGCGTACGATCCCTGCGAGGCGAGTCGGATTCTCGAATGGCTTGACGCCGATTTGTTGACCGTCTCGCCGACAGGCGGCGTATTCGTTCGCGCGCAAGTGCGCCGCTCGCTTTTGGCGGAAATGCTCAGCGAATTGTTGGACACTCGGGTTATGGTGAAAAAGGCTATGCGAGCGTATAACGATTGCCGGGTTCGAATTTGGCTATCAAATGTCTTATGGCATTTAAAAAAAATATTTTTCCCAAAGTTTTAGTCGCTAAAACGTCTTTTGGACGCACGACAATTGGCCCTAAAGCTAGTAGCCAATGTCACATACGGCTATACGGCTGCGAATTGGAGCGGTCGGATGCCATGCGAAGAGCTGGCCGATGCCATTGTAGGTCGTGGCCGCGAGACTCTGGAGCGCACTATTCGCACTGTCCAGGAGAATAGCGGCGCGTCGACGGCGCGCTACAAAAATGCGCGCGTCATTTACGGCGACACGGACAGTATTTTCGTGCTTTTCGAGGGTCGGATCTTACCTTTTTTTAAGTAGATTTGGATTTTAACTCATTTTGAAGCAGAATTGGATGATTCCAAAATCCAATTCGCTCTTAAAACTTTTTAATCTTATTGAAATTTTTTTTAGGTCGCTCGCGCGCCGACGCCTTTCGCCTGGGCGAATTGATTGCCGCCGATGTTAGCGCACAAAATCCTCATCCGATGCGGCTTAAATTTGAGAAGGTTTTACAGCCATGTGCGCTAGTAACGAAAAAGCGTTACGTCGGAATGAGCTATGAGACGATCGCACAGGAGACGCCCAAATTTGACGCCAAAGGCATTGAGACAGTCCGACGCGACAGCTGTGAATTTGTCTCTAAAGTATTTAATGGACGACATTTAATTGGCTTTTGGTATACTGAAAAGGAATGAAGATGAGTTTTTTTTCAGACCGTCGAGCAAACGCTTCGTCTAATTTTTGGTGGACCATATTCGGCTGTGTGGATACCACCTAATGCAAAAGATGGCGAGAACTCAGGCGCGACATTTGTTTGCGAGCGCGTCAATGCGGCGCTTCGCTTTCTCAAATATCGACTGAAGCGCGTACGCGACATTTTGCCCGGCGAGTTTGTGATGAGCGCCGAATTTCGCGCCGCCTATTCGGAGCGCGCCGTTCTTCCGACTAAGAAAATTGCCGAGTGAATCTTTTTTAAATTTATATCTACCCTAATTTTGCGTGTATAAGACCAGTCTTATCTACGAGGCGGCCCTATACACGCGAAATTAAGGTATTTTTGAAAAATTTTTAAAAATTTTTCCAGCGATTTGATGGCACGCGCTGGCGAACGTGCGGTACCCCTGCGCGGCGAACGCGTCAGCTATGTGATTGCGTCGAGCGTGCCGACGAGCGGTGCAGAGGCACAACGCGCCTTGGTGGCCGCGCAACGTGCCGCCAACGCGATTGGCGCCGCCGGCGGTGCAGTAACGACACGCGCCGTCGCAGTCGACGACTTTCTTGCGGACTCGTGCCTCGAACTCGACTTTGACTATTACGTGACGCGTCAACTTTTTCCCGCGTTACATCGCTTCTTTCAGTTCTTTCGCGTTCAGTTGAATTGGCGCGCGGGTGCTGCCTTGAGGACGTTTTGTCTAGGGCTTGTTCATTAAAAATTCATTTTATTTTGAGTTTCATTTTTTTTCTTAAAGACTTGAGATTTTGAAATTTTAAATTCGATTTTCACTAAATATTTTAAATAAAATTTTATTTTTTTTTAGTTGCTTTCGACCGCGCTCCTATCCCTTTTGCCGTGCGTGCCTTTTGTCGACAGGACAACTTTTGGCGCGTCGCGTTGTGCAAATACGTCAGTTGGTGGCGGCGCGTCGCGTCTGTCGCGCCTGTATCGGAGCGCCCAAGTCTCTAGCAAACATCGAAGACGCATTGGGCACGACACGCTGCACGAATGTGGCATGTGCCTCGCGTCAGGTCCTTGCTCTCGCCGAACGCGCTATTCGCCCGCTCGAAATGCGCCGTCACATTCAAGCGCTTCGCTTTCGTGATCTGCACAATGATATTTGATCCGATGATGATTGATAAACCCGTATGAAGTTTTGATTTTTTTAATGTAATGTAGGTTTTGAATTGCATAATTTTTATTATATTTTTTTAAAGTATTTTTTGTTAATGTATAATTATGATATTTTTTAAATAAATAATTATTTTAACAAATTTCTTTTTTTTGGATTCTCCTTTAAAAAGACCGACTTTAGTTTTTTTTTTAACCCGAGATATCAAATTTAGTCTTTTAGAATTAGAATTAAAAATTTGGTTGGATTTAAGAGAATTAAGAGGATGAAATATTATTTTGATCATTGGTCATGGACACGAAAAGTTCTTTTTTCTCTTTTTTCTTTTAGGCTGGATTGTCGTTGAGGTGTCAGCCTCAAAAATGAGTCTAGTTTGATCTCATGATCTTAATCAATCAACATGATGTCAATCCAGACCCATTTTCAATAACGTTAACCCCATTATTTTTTTGGGCATTTACAATTTAGGATATTCCGAGAATTAAATATGTAATGTTAAATTGAATAATTTAAAAGGGTTTTAGAAAAGAAATTGGAAAAAAGTGCAAAAATATTCTCACCTGACGCGACTCAATTTCGTGACGCGAATCAATCTCTGTTGACGACAAATAAGCCCAACAAATAAGAGCTAATCGCGACAAAATTGACGCCCTCATGCTAAAAACGACGAGCCGATTCGAAGCGATAGTTGCAAAAGTCAGTCAGGTTTTAATTGACATATTTGATGGCTATTTATTGGAGTTCATCGATGAATGCCTGGGAATTTTTCAAGATTCTTTTGTGATATCGGATCACCAAAAAAGAGAATATTTACGTATATGTTTCGTGTGGTTATTCCATGCTTAGCTTTTTAGGGATTCGAGTATCCAATTAGCTAAAAGAATCAGAACTACCTCCCGACTATGTCATTCATTTCATCTACTGTTGAGCCCAAGAGACAAAAAATTTTTTTTTGGTGGTTCGATATCACAAAGAACCGTTTTCAATGTTTTCTGTACTCTAATTCTTTCTCCTTTTCCATTGAGATTTGATATAAAATGCCTCAAAAAAATAATTTGAAACGCTTTTAAACTCTTTTTCAATATTCTGGGAAAAATATTGACCTGCTAAAAATTGTGTCGCTCGAAATTGCGATTAAATTCGAGACGAAAATTGTAAATAATAATCGAATGTTCGCCAAAAATTTGACGCGTAAATAATAAATAAAAATAATAAATTTTTGTGAAAAACTGGAAAAAAAATTCGTGGCGCCGACGCGAAAAAATTGAATGAAACGTACCAAAAAACACAAAAAAAATCTATCATTACCACTACTGACTAGTCGCGTTATCGTGGCGTGCAGCGCACGCGATTACGTTGTAGTAATAATCGTAATAATCGATATTCAATATTTTGTGCTAGTATAAGGGGAGGGCGAAAACTTTGAAAAAACAAAACACTACCATATGGGTTTTTTCTTTAAATTTTTTCATAGTTATTAGCCTCCTTATCGTGATGTGAAGCGCGCTTGAGTTCGATGCATCTTGTAAGGCAGGCTTTTAAACTGGACGCTTGCGAGCACCGGTAATCTATAATCTGTAAACGATACGATAGTAATAGCAATAGATAAAAATGGGTTATGCGGACGATTTGCCTGCCATTTAATCAATAATGCTTGTAGTTTGTTATAATTTTATATATTGTAATCTTGTAATATGTGTGTGAGTTTTAAAGACTTTTAAAAGAGGCAAAAATCCAAATCGATTTTTCCCAGCAATGAAAAAACGAGAAAATTCAACCGACAAAACGTTTCGTGACACCGTTTTGTTGTTGTTGTTATTGTTTTTGTTTGGTTGTTATTAATTGTTGTTCGTTGTTTTTTTTGTGTTTGTTGAGTTCATTAATTTATTAGTTGTAGTTTTGCGTAAAATACATAAAGTAAGTGAAATAAAGAAAGAAAAAATAAATTATTACCTCAACCAAATTGGTTAAAAATATGTGAGGTGAGAAAAAAAGAAGCGAAAAGAAAGATCAAAAATAGAAAGAATTGAGTGAGAAAAAGAGACTGAGAGAAAGTGAGTGAAAAATAATTTGAAATGATCGAGAAAGCGAAATGATTGAAAATATGATTGAATAAGGAGATAAAAGTATTGAGAGGATTGAGAAAAGAAGATGACTTAAAAATAGGTAATTAATTAAGAAGACGGGAATTAAGAGAGAAAGATAAAATTTGACAAATAATAAATGAAATTAATTGAGAAAAAAATACCCTAACTTTGTGTGTATGAGGCCGGGTGTTTTTGAGCCAAATTTAAATTGGCGCCAATGAGTTGATTCTGTTGTATCGGATCTGTTTAGGTCCAAATTTTGTGCCCCGCCTTTGTTTCAGTTTCATAAAAGTGGGCACAAAATTTGGACTCCAACGGATCCGATACAACAGAATGAACTCGCTGGCGCCAGTTTAAATTTGGCTCAAAACACCCGGCCTTATACACATGAAATTAGGGTAGTTCGAAATTAGAGTAAAAATCGTTAGCAAAAATGTTAAGAAAATACAAAGAAAAAATAATTTCTTTTTAATTTGTGCTTTAAAAAGAAAAAAATTTTATTCTTTTTTTATCTTATCTTCAAAAAATGGGAATTTTTCTGTTATTTTTTTAATTTTGTTCTTTGTACTTTCCTATTTTTTGAGTGGCGAAAAATTTTAATCGGAGAAAAAGGAATATTAATGAGTTTGTATGAGGCTGAACTATAAAAAAACCCAATTTTATAATGTATAACGTGGCGCTAAAAACTATTGTACCAATTAGGGATGGGCAAGTGACTCGCGATGGCTCGCGAACAAACCAGTCAAATACCAAAAAATCCGTTTTTGACTGGTTTTCTCACTAGCTATGAGCCATTTTCTTGAAAAATTTGGCTCAATTTGTCGAATTTGGCTCAAAATTGAGCCATTTAGTTGATTTTGGCTCGCAAATCAAACCCCCGGCGAGCCGCGAGTCACTATTCAGCCATCACTGGTATCAGTGCTTATACGGTGGAAAATTATTGTATCATCGCTTTGTAAAGCTGAAAATTCATCATTTATCATTATGATTAGAGATTAAAAATAAGTTGGAGAAAAAAATGGATTACAAAATAAATGAAAATAAATTCTTTCAGAGAAATTTTGCGAAAAAAATTTCGCAAAATTTTGTGAATTTTATTTTCAGCTTCCAAAAACATTTTCCACGCCCTCAAAAAATAAAAAAATAAAAATAAAATCTGCAGAAAACAAAAATTTGCCTTTTTTTCTGAATTTTTCAATTTTTAATCGCTTTTCTCATAGAAAAAATTCCTTTTTTTTGATTAATTTATAAAAAGTGGAATTTGGGAAATTTTGTGAATTTGAAAGAAAAAAAACAGATAAATTTTAGAAAAATACATATATAAAAAGAGGAGAAAAATTGAAAAGAGAAGAGAGGAGAAAAATGGCAATAAAAAATTGAATGTACGAGAATGAATGAGAAAGAAACACAGAAAAGATTATTCTTTAGAGGTACGAAAAACAATGGATTTAAAAAAATTTGAAGGGAGAAAACTTGAAAAATTTGGAAAATTTTTACGTGAAATTATGGGACACGAAGAAATAGACCATGAATTGTTAGACAGCAAGTGTTGGAAATGTATTGTTTTATTTTATAATGATTTCGTGTGTATAAGGCCGGGTGTTTTGAGCCAAATTTAAACTGGCGCCAGCGAGTTCATTCTGTTGTATCGGATCCGGGGTCCAAATTTTGTGCTCACTTTTATGAAACTAAAACAAAGAGGGGCACAAGATTTGGACTCGCTTGGATCCAATACAACAGAATGAATTCATTGGCACCAATTTAAATTCTGCCCAAAACACCCGGCCTCATACACACGAAACTAGGGTAAAAGAATTCGATGTGTTTTAAAAGAATTCGAGTATTTTAAGCTATTTTTACCTGTTATTTTAAGCTGATAGACAAAAATTGTCGAACATAAGTAGTAGCCTTGTATACTAAAATATATTAATTAATTATCTTAAGTGAAGAAAATGATGACATAACCGGTTACGGTATTCAAATATTGATCGATTAAACGGCGAAAAAATTTTTGGGCGAAATTTTTTTTGATGAAAATGAAAATAAAAGAAAAATTTTTTTAAATAATCTTTTCATCAAGAGGGAGGGGCAGAGAAATAGATGGCCGTGAACTTTTGAAAGGAATAAATAAAGAGAAAAAATGAATATATGTATTAAAAATAATCAATGCGAGAAATGATATAAAATGTGAAATGAAAGAAATGCACACCGTTCAGATTGATATCGAAAGAAAAATGAAGCTGAAAATGTATTTTTGAATTCTAAAATACCTTTTAACCAGTATTGTGACTTGGCTCCGAGTCGACTCCTGCATTTTTGGCAGACGAGCAGACAAACCAATTATATTTTTCTATAAAAATGGCGAATGAGGCTTTGCTCGTGTGTCTGTCATGGATTTGTCGGAGCCAACTCAGAGCCAAGTCACAACACCGCTTCTAACTCGAACAATAATTTTGAGCTCTGTTTTTTGGGCTTTTGTATTCTAAGAATTAGAATTGGAATTTCATTTATTTTTAAGCTTTAACTATTCCATTATTCTTCACGGACAAAGCATCTTGTAACCAATTTTTAGGATCAACTTTTAGGACTATGATCTAGAGTTATTGATCTAGTTAATGGGTACGGTCCCCTTGAACCAATTGAGCCAGAACACAAGTAGAGATGCATTTATATTTCAAATTACATATCCGTTTGTATAACGCGCCTCATAAATTTGTGTAATTGTAGACAAAACAAAATAAATCTAGAAAAAAAATCGAATGAATAATAAAATGAAAAGAATTTGTTTGATTTCACTTATTGACATACACAAACAGACAGACGAAAATGAAAAAGACACAAAACACGTAACACACAAATCACATAAGTTTTTATAGACAGAAACACACATAACATTTATTTTCAACCATCTCACAGACAAAAGAATTTTTGAGCTTTTATCAAGTTCATTTTCTTTTTTTCTTACCGATTTTTTTTTTTGAATTTTTTTCTTTCTTCTCTTTCTCTCTCTCTGTCTCTCTCTTTCTTTTTCTTCTTTCTTTCTTTCTTTCTTTCTTTCTTTCTTTCTTTCTCTATCTCTATCGCATCCATTCTTTACTCTATTTTTCTTTTATTACATCTCTTTCCTTCATCAATAAATATTTATGTACAAAATTCATTAATTTAACGTAGAAAAAATGTATTTTTATCAGCTCTAAAACAACACAAAAATGTCTCTATCCAATTGCAAGATATGTGTATGTACTTATTGTGCATTTTATGTGTTTTATGTATTTTGTTTGTGTGTGTCAGAGAACAAGTGAAACTAATACGAAAATCGGGAAAAAAAAATTTTTTTTTGTTCATTTTTATTCATTCATTTTGGTTCATCAAGAATTAAACGGAATATTTTCTAATATTGTAAAACACAAATGAACACATGATATACACTAATACATACATGTGTATAATATGTAAGAAAATAAAATAATAGTGATATAATTACATTGGTAAATTTTTTTGGGATTTTTTTAAATTTAAGTTTGGGCTTTTAAAAACTGATTAATGAAGAGATTTATGCAAAATGGGCAAATTATATCATTCATATGAATTTTGTTAAAACTGATATCATGCAAATAAAGAATGAGAGAAAAGTAAAGAAAGTGAAAAGTGCAAAGATTACTTGAAAATTTTTGTTGAAAATGAAAACAAAAATAAAATTGTTTTAAGACAAATTAATAAATCATAATAGAGACGTGTATATCGATTACAATATTACAAAAATAAAGTACCTCGATTACGATATTACAAAAATAAAGTACCTCAATTTCGTGTGCATAAGATGAGTGTTTTGAGACAAATTTAAATTCGCGCCTATGAGTTTATTATGTTGTATCGGATCCGATACAACAGAATGAACTCATTGGCGCCAATTTAAATTTGTCTCAAAATACCCCGCTTTATACACACAAAATTAGGGTAATCAATGTTTTTCTGTCATTTAAAAAATATCTTATCTGATTTCGTACATGTGATAAGTGGCTTGAACATTATTGTTTTTTAGGAATTCGTAAATGTGATAGTCACTTTTTGAAAATTACCCCATGTAGAGAGAAATATTGTAATATTATGATAGAATTTCGGTATAATAGGGACAAGAATACTTATTTCAAAGTTCATTACGTTATTATATTATCGAGCGTGAAGATGAATCTGGAATGATCTCACGATTATTTTTTGGGAATTGGGAGAATAACGAGCTGTGGGGGAAATTTCTACATGAGACCCATGCCAGACCCATCCTCTAGCTCGAGCTCGATTCGGAATATAATATAAGGCAGAAATAAATTTGTAGTCAGAAAATAATTTCTCTTTAAATTGCGGTAGATTTGTTGTATTCCTAAAAAGTAACTCTTAAAAATAAACGGTTAGTTATGTCAATCTAAAGTAATTATCGTCTGATTGTTTATAATATTGGTTTGGAGAAATTCCAAAAAAAGTTTTGTGGGATTTAAAATCGAACTATAGTAATTTTTTCAATGTGAAATATTTTGTAATTGGACTAGCAAAAAATGTGTTTTTTCGAAAGGCATAATGTAAAAAATGCACCGTAACGGAGAGCGAGCGAAGCTAATCAGTGCAAATTTTTGTAATTTTCTTCATTATAAAAATCGTAATAAATTGCATTTAATTTTTGGGGGCAAAGAAAAAATTTGCGAAAAAAATCAAAAATCGTTTAAAAAGTCGAGAAAAAAGGGAAAGAATGCGAAAAAAATGAGAAAGAAAATGAGAGAGAGGGAATGAAAAAACGAATCAAAAAGAAACAAAGAATAAATTAAAAAATTAAATCAACACAAAATATGCGAGAGAGAAAGAAAAGAATTAGAGAAGATCAATTCGAATCGAAATTATATTGAGAAAAGAAATGAGAAAACTAGTGAGAAATGGGAACGAATTGGATCAATAAAAAAAGAAGAAAAAAATGTATTTTTGTGTATTTTTTACCCACAAAAAAAAACATTTTAAACAAATTGGTATATCAATTAATTTTTTGGGCATTAATTGATTGAGATACATAGCCGCGTTTTAACGGAACGATAACGCACAGAAATATCAAACAAATTTTGCCCAAAAATGATTTGTCATAAAAATGTGACAAATCATTTCCATTTTATCAAACACAAAAATTCTCGAATGATATCAAAAAAAAATATTTATGTAATTTATCGCATTGGGAATCTCATTGCCACTGAGAAAAAGAAAAAAAAGTTTTTTTTTTGTATTGATAAGAAATTTTTGTATGAGAAAATTATTTTATAATAAAATATCAATCATTATTGAAATTATGTTTATTGTTTGGTCGTGTTGTACATTTGTTTGATAATATTTTTTGATAACATTGATTAATAATATTAAAAAAAAATAATATCAAATTAACAAAATAACACCCAGAAATGAACTTTAAACCGCAAAACTGATGTTATTTTATGCTTATTTTAAACTTTTTTTTTTAAATTTAATTTTCTTTTACTATTTTTCGTTACTTTCTTTCTTTCCCAATTCTTCTACCAAAAAATTTCTTTAATTTTCTCTCATTCAAAAAATTAATAAATATTGTAATCGGTATTTTCCTTTAATTTGCTGCCGTTACATTTTTACATTTATTTCTACGTAAAAAATGATTTTTGTTGTTGTTGAATTTTTTTTCATTTTGTTTGTTGTTGTTGTTTTTACAATTGAAAAAAAATCAACGACAAAACACATAAAACGTCGGTCAAAACACATAAATATGATTAGACATGTGTGTGGAAAGAGACACAAAAAATTTTAAAAAAACAAGCCTCTATATGTATGTTTAGAGAAAACACGTTAAAAACACATTTCGATATCAATTTATAAGAATACATGAAAAACACATTTTCAAATAGAGAAAAATACAAATCAAGAGAGAATAAAGACAAAATAGATAGAAAAAAAGACTTTTTCTTATTCACAATTGAAAATTTTGTGTGAATAATTTTTTTTCAAAAATATTTTAAATAACAAACAAAAAATTAAAATTATTTTTTTCAGATGATTCATTCGCTAAAAAAACAATAAATTCGCTTTGAATTAGTAATTTTAGTGGCAATATCTATAATTAATATTAGGAACAAAAAATTGGACTCTTATCAATCATGGGTTATGAAAAAAAGGTTTTTTTAATAGCTTGGATCGTTTTAAAACTTTTTAAATTTTTCTGCACAAATTTCCAGAAAAATGTTGATCATTAAACATAATACTGCTTGAACTAACAACCAACTTAATTATCATTATCATATCTACCTGCAATCTCTATGAGAAATCATATCATTTTTTGATTTTATTTCGGACTGATTTATGGGAACGCAAATTTATTAGAGAATTTTTGACTTTGATTGAATTAGCTCAATTTTTTAAACTTAGATTTCAAATGCGGCTTAAGTTTGACTCGATGTTTTTTTATTGATTTTTACGATTGGTGGGCTAATGTGTTTATGAGTACTTGACTTGAGACAAGTGCGGCCGAAGAATCGGAAAAAAAGAATGAATTAAAAGAAAAAGAGAAAGGTGAGAAAATGAAAAGAAAGAACAAAACGAAGAGAAAGAAAAATGAGTAAGAAGAAAATTTGGAAAAAATTTTCAAGGCATACAATTTTACAATAATTTTATAACGCAATTTCCTTTTTGTGTGCCGTGAAAAAGAAAAAAAATTATTTTTTCAACAGCAAATAATACTTTTATTAATCGTTTTAAAATAACTATTACTATAAATTAATTTACCGTATTTCCTCTAATTGAAGCCCCGGGGCTTATATATTTCGATCACTCTATAGGGGGGGGGGCTTATATTAGAGGGGGGGCTTATATTGGAGGGGGGGCTTGTATATTTTAATGTCGTCGCGCCTTCGGCGCGACGAAAAATTTGGAAAAAAGGCAATATTTTTCACAAAATTTCATCAAAATATAAAACTCATAACCATTTTATTCAACAAATTTAACAATATGACGGAAATAACTAACAATATTACGGAAATAAAGTAAAAATATCACGGAAATATTTATAAATCTTCAATTTCTAGAGATACATCGCTTAAAAATCCGTTCTCATCGTCCTCTTCATAGTCGACCTCTTCTTGAATTGGAATTTCGTCACAGGCTTCACGGGCTTCTTTGAGCATCTGTAATCCTTCTGGAACTGGACCGTGTTCCTTGAAGCAATGTATTTTATTACTTTTTGCCCAAATATAATTTGGGCAAAAAGTAATAAAAAGGGCTATCGAATGAGTATATCCACGTGGCTGTAGCTCACAAATTCCATTTTGAAAAAAACCATGGACTATAGTAAGGTCATTTTTCAAAATCGAATTAGGGTAATCTTCCCGAGAATTGGGAAAAAAAGATCGCGGCCAGCGCCCGTGGATCTCTTTAACGGATCGACGAGCACGCGCCAGTCGTCCTCGTGACTGCGCTTGCAGGTGAGCACTTGGAAGCGCGACGCGCCGCCCCCATTTCTTCTTTTCGAGTTCATTTGATTCAATCTCATAGTCTCAATTTCGATAACATATTTACCAAAAGTTAATAAAATTTTGACTAAGTATTTAGTATATGTTTTGAGTTTGTTTTTTGAATGCAAATTTTTACCCACTAAAAATGTTTATTCCGTTAAAAATGTGAAGAAAAAAATGTATAAATAATGAAAAAATTTTCAAAGGAGCAAAAGTGCCGTTAAATCAAATATTTAATTAAAAGGCCTATATATATTTGGAATCAGCTCTTCAAGCTTAGGTTTGGGCTTAGGTTTAGACTTAGGCTTAAGCAAATAAATGTTCACAAAAATTGCTTTGCCATTACCAGAACCCGTCTGATTCTCGGGCCACATTTTTATTATTTTTTGTTGGGTTCGCTTGCTGTAACGTCATCGTCGATAGCTACCGCAGGGGTTTTAACGGACGGCGTGGGTATCGTTAAAGAGTCAGACGACGATAGACCGTCTTAAATTGGCTTTTTTGTGTAATTTTTCAAGTCTTCTTAGTTTATATTTTTTCAATAATTGAAAATGTTTATCAATGTTAAAACTTGTATAGGAAAAGCCGTGAATTGGTGTTCATTAGTGTTTTGACTTGGCTCTGAGTTGACTTTGATTTTTGGCAGACGAGCAGACAAATCCATTATATTTCTTCTTAAAAAATGGAGAAATATCATGGTGTCTGTCATGGGGTTGCCTGAGTCAACTCGGAGCCAAATCACAAAACTGATGCTCACGAATAAAATTTTAGGAAATTTTTGAAATTTCGAATCCAATAACTCAAATTCTCAAGATTTGAAATTTAAACTAATTTGAATGGAATCAATTCAAAATTTTGAGCTTCAATTCGAGTTTTGAGTTTCAGTTCGATATAAATTCGAGTTATGAATTCTATAATGCCATAAGAAGGCTTTGGATAATTTTAGTTGTAGATTTAAATGATTTTGAATATCACAAAAAAAGCCAAAAAAAGAATAAATTTTGAACTCACCTATGGTCTTTTGTGGACGGGGACTGTCGGGAGTGGCCACTGGCGGCGCCAAATGTTTTTGTCGGACAGAAAAACCACCCTATAAAAACGGAAAAAAATTAGTAAAATTTAATTGAATTTAATTATATTCATTTTGCCTAGTCAGCGCAATTCAATTTTAAACAATTCCAAAAAAATTTTTTGTAAGGAAAGGGGCAAAAATTAAATAAAATGAAAAATTAACAGTGTTTAGAATCTCATTAAGGGTTCTTCTCTGCTGTTCTACCTTCGCTTTGCAAATGAATAGTAATGAAATGCTGCCAATACGAAATTAGGATGAATTTAGTCTGAGAGAAAAAATATAATAGTAAAAAATTCGACTTAAACTAAAAAATTTTTAATATTTTTTTCTCATTTTTAAATTATAGTAAAAAACTCATTTAAAAAAAATTAAATTGCAATTAACGAGACAACAAACTCATTTTTTTCCCGTAATTTTTGAGCATGGTCCAGTACCGAATTAGTTTTTCAATCATTTCTTCTCATTTCATTCACAAATTCTTTCGTCTCCCAAAATTTCACATGGCTTTATAAAAAGTAAAAGTATATTTTGATGAAAAACTACAAGTTAATCAATAATTATCCGGTTAGATTAGAGGGAAATAAGAAACAAGTTGTAATTAATCATCGAAATTTCAAAAAAATTCGACAAACACTCAAAAACACAAAAAATGAAGTACAGAATCGTTGAGAAAATATAAAAAAACTTTAATTATATAAAATGAAAAAAGTAAATTAAATTTGTAAAGGTCAAAATTTGTGAAAAGATAGATAATCATATTATCATATCTCGAGTAAGCCAAACCAAAAAAGGTCAATAAAAAGTGGCAGGAGGAAAAAGAGAGAGAGAAAGCAGAAAGAGAAAGAGAGAGAGAGAGAGAGAGAAAGAAAAAGAGAAAGAGAAAGAGAGTGAGAGAGAGAAAGAAATAGAGAGAGAGAGTGAGAGAGAGGAAAATAAATGGGAGAAAAGGGGGAGAATAGGAAGATAAAGACAAGAAAAATAGGGAGAGAGAAAGAGAGAGAGAGAGTGAAAGGAAAGATGGGGTGATAGAAAAGAGAGAGAACTGGAGAGAGAAGAGCTAGAAGAGAGAAATAAGCTACATTTTTTTCAAATACTTTTCTCTATGCAAATTTTTCAAAATTTATTTTACTCATCTAAATTCAAATTTAACTAAATTTATTGAAACAAAAAAAAATTACGTCAAAAGTTAACGAAGAAAATTTCTCCATTTAATTAATAAAACAAACAAATTTAAGCCACAAGTCTTAATTAAATTGAATTATTTATTCCAAATTTTCTCATTAAAATTCAATTAAATGTGTCAAAATTATTCCCAAAAAGACGAATATTTTCGAAAAAATTTTTTAAATCTTCTAAAACTTTTAAATTAACTAAATTAACATTTATATATAATTAATGAATCATTAATAAAGTTTTTTAATGATATTTTATTAATCTTCTGTAAAAAATGGATATTCGAAGAGATTAAATTGTTATTTAAAATTAAATTAGGATCATATCTCATTTAGGATCATAAAATTCGTTGTTAATATAATTTATCTCTATGAAAAGATTGAATAAAGTAAAAAGAAACAAGTAAAAGATCTTTAAAAATTACTTTTATTAAGATCAAGTAAAAAAATGTTTTTAAAGGTCATTTAGTCTTGCAAAGTTCCAAAAATAACTCCAAAATAGAAATTTTTCACTTTAAAATGGAACCTACAAACAAGGAAGTTCCCATTTAAGTAAGTTTTCAAGTGGTATAAAGTAAAATAGTGAAATAAAAGTAAAAATAAAAAAAACGTGATTCACCGCTAAAATATGCAAACTTTTTAATTTTCTCACCGACGCGTCTCGAAATTTCAGAATGTTTTTTTACGTTTAATTTTTTTCCGATTAAAAAACACCGCCAAAAATATTATAAAAAATTTGTTTTCGTCGCTAAAAGCCAACGAAAAAAATTTATATAAGTGGAGAAAAACAAAAATAATAAAATCGATTATTAAGCTATTTATTAAATTAAATTAAATTCAACTCATGTACCGTGAAACAAGAGGCCGTTTGAAAAATATTCGAATTTTCAGAAGAGACCATTGGCATTTCGATATTGTTAAATAAAAAATTTTTGAAAATTTTGATAAATTGAGAAAAGATAAAAGGTAATAAATGCTGCGGCTTATTCTATAAAATTAGAGGAATAATGACAAAAAGCCGATGTCAAATACAAAGAACAAGTTAATTGAAAGAAAAAAAGTGAAAAACAAATCGAAAAAATGACATTTAATTTTTTTATTAGAAATGTCTCAGAACAAAAAATAATTTTAAGAAAAATAAAAAATTTGTTTTTACAAAAAGATTGAAATTTCTGGGAAAAAATTTTTGCAAATTCATATTGTTAATTAGGAAAAATTTTACACTTCATTTTTCCCCATAAATTTTCGGGATTCTACAATAATAATTTTAACATTTTATACACCATTTCACATTTTTCCAATTTTGTCTTATTTTTAATCCTAATTTTAATGTTCGCATTTATCTCATTTCCACAGTTTCACCCCAATTTTTCGATTTATAACAAAGGCATTTGACTATTAGAATTTTAAAAAAGTCATATGACTAAAAAAGAAGATTAAAAATGACATTCAAATTTGAAACAAATTTTTGACTTACATTAAAATTTTCCATAAAAACTGAGATCAAATATTGAAGTGAAAATTAAGCCGAGAAAACTATAAATAAGAGAAATAAAGAAATTTTCAAAAAAGGATTAATGTTAATGAACATTTTAAATAGTCAAATACACTAGTTAGACTATCCTATCTAGAGCTGTGTGAGAGAAGGATTACGATTTCAGTTACGGAAAAAAAGGTTTTCTTAATCGGAAATCATAGAAAAATAGAAAAATAAACTGTAAAGTCGATGAAAGAAAAAAATTAATCTAAGAAAGACAGAAAATTAAACCTAGACTTAATTTTAAAAGTTTAAGCTTAAAAACTATTAAGTTTAAAATTAAAAACTATTAAAGATTAAAATTTATTAATAAATTTTACATCAACATTTAAATAAAAAGAAAATTGATTTTCTCAATTTTATAAGCAAATTTCTTTTTTTTCGCAATTCGGTTAACAATTAAAATAAAAATATAAGGAAAATAAAACGAAAACAAGTCAAACAATAAGTAAAAGTGCGGGTACTTTTATAACATTGAAAAAATGCCGCTCAAAAAGTTTTGACGCATCTACCACTTTTTCTGGAGAAAATCTTAAGTTTGATTAAGATTGAAAAATGAAAAATTGAAAAAAATAAATTGAAAATATTGAAAAATTATTAAAATCTTTTAATTGAAATTTTACTTGGAAAATTTTAATTACTATTTTCAAATGGTAATTTCCGAACAGGAAAATTGGAAGAAAAGGTAAAATACACTAGAAAAATTCCAAAAAAGTTAAGTAGTTTTAGGAGAGAAAAATGGAAGAAACAGAGAAAAATGGAAAAACTGAAAGAAAAGAATAGCAAAAGGGAAAGAATTAATTTAAGGGAGTAAAGTTGCATGGAAAATTGGTCGCAAAAAATTTGTTTGCAATAAAAAATTTAAAAAAATTTTTCGCCTTTTTTCATTTTCACTAAAAATTTTGTGCCAGATAAAAAAATGGCTTAATTGAAAGTATTCAGCGGAAATCAAACTCAAAAATAGAGAGAAAAAACATTTCTGAGAAAAAAAAATTTTTACGAAACGAAAATAATTAAAAAAAGAATTATATTATAAACCAGTTTAGAAAAGAAAAAAAAGACATTTTCCGATTAAGCAAAATTAAAGAATTTCTTGAAATTAGATAATTATGTTATAGAAACAAGGATTTAGCCATTTATTTTGGTCTTAATCCAATCTAATCAACCCTTTTTACGAATGCATGGGACATGGAGAATCTAATTCGATCATATGGAATGGGAAAAAAATTGAATTGTGCTTTTTTGTTTTATTCAAATTTTAAAAACATATGTTTTGTTCCCTGTTGTGTATGTGAAAAAGGGTGACTTCCGTGGCAGGACTTGAACCTGCGACCAACGCTTAACCGGAGCGCTGCTCTACCGACTGGGTTACACGGACCTTGATCACATACTTAGAATTTCTTCTTATAACTCCGTCACAACATTCCCGAATTTTATAAACAAGAATAAGACCACATACCGGATCTGAGTCGGTGCTCTGCGACGGGGATTGCGGTAGCCGTAACGCCATCTGTCGAATAAGGCTGCTTCTGCGACGGACGCTGGTGGAATTCGCGGCGGCTGACGGCGTCGTCGTTGACGCGGCGCAGCAGCTGCTCATCGGATCTGCTGAATCCTAATGAATAAACTCGATCAAAAGCCTTTTGCTCCAATTAGGACGTTACGAACTTAGTCTAATAAAAAAAGAATTAAACTAATTAAGATGATACAAATATTTGCAGCCGATAAAATTTCGATTAGAATGACGTTAAATCAGCTCTAAAACAGTAAGAAAAATTCATTTACCGAGCTCAATTTTTCAAATTAAATTAAAAACTATATAAAAATAGATTAATTCCAAGTGAAATATGTAAATCCAACAGAAAAATTAAATAAAATTTTCGTCAAATTTGTTAAAATTCTTACAAATGTCCTTTTTGTCACTTTTGTGGAGATTTAATTCATTTTGGTTGTCCTCGCTTTATTTCCTTTCTTTCCCTTTGAACTCTTTTTATTATTTCTTATTATTATCTTTTCTCTTCTCTTTCCTTTTTTTCTTTCTTTATCTTTAAAGTCATTTAAAATTCAAAAATTCTTCGAACGGTTCACATAAACTATCAAAGTAAAATTGATTAACTTTTATTTTATTCTTTTTTCCATTCTTTTTGTAGGAGTTTTTTTAGTTATTTTTAACGACTTTTCAATAATATTAAAAAAATTAATAATGAAAATCGTTTATTTACTAATTATTCTAATAGTACTAAAAAATTGTATACTAAATAGTACTAAAAAATTGTATACTAATAATTTCGCTTACAAATTCTATGAAATTAAATGAAAAAAAATTAAGTTTGAACGTAAATTAATTAAATACTAAAAATGTTTTTAAACCCTTTTACCGAGCCAATTTTATTTTTATATTTTTTAAATACATAAATTTATTAATTTATTGGCTTAAAATAGAAATTTTAAATTTATTTTTTGTAAATTAAAATAAAATTGAAGCCTTTTTATAGAATCTTGTATAAAGTATAAAGACACCAAGACCAGTTTGATACAAGTGAAATTTGTGAAATACACTTTATAGAATAGGATCGAAATACCGATTAAAAGTTAGGAGTTCAATTTTAATTATAAATCAATGGACAACTAAAAATTCAAATATTTTTCTAACAATTCTATAACTTATACATATTTTAATTGATTGAAAAAAAGAGAATTATTAAAAAAATAAAAAAAATTCGTGAAATTTTTTAAAATTTTTCAAAAAAAGCCAACAATCATCTACTTAATTAAAATGGCAAAAATGAAATATTTAAATGCAAATTTAAAAATAAATAGCAATTAAAAAAAATAACAAAATTAATAGACCTTTTTAAAATACGAGATCAAAAAAAAAGTAAAATAAATGAAAGAAAAAGCAAAAGGTAAAATTTAAATTTAAATTAGTTTTACATTTAAACTTTTCTCAAATTTAACTAAAAAAATCTTTTTTCCTATTAAAAATAGTTCGATGGGGGAAGAAGGCTCTGCAAAGGCATTGAATAGCAATGAAAAAATTCCAATTTACCCGAAAAAATAAAAAATAAATTGAAAAAAAAAATTGGAAATTGAAAAGTGTTCGGCCAAAAATAAAAAAAATCGAAAAATGTATTTTTAGTGAAATTCCCAGGGAGTGAAAAAACGAGAAAAAAATGTTTTCCTAAAACAAAGGCAAAAAACACAAATTTTTACAGACTTTACAAAACATATAATGCATACACACAAATACATACACATTGAGAGAAACACATTTTTGGTTCAGAAAATAAATTTGTGTACTTTGTTGACAAAATACATGGTAAAATGGTAAAATACATTTAAAAAAGCACAATCCCAATAAAAGTGTGCTCCTCCAAAAAAGTCGAATGTATTCCATTTTAATATTATTTAAGTGGATAAAGCGATTAAAATTGGTTCTTGAAGTTAAAAAATTCCATTTATTATATTGTTACTATTATTTTTGCTTTTTTGTAAAATGTACATCCGATTCAAAAAGGTTAATATTTTTAAAATAAATCCAAAATTCTAATCAATCAGATCAAAATTGAATGGTCTCTATGTTATTAACTCTAAGCAAATGAAGAGCACAATTCTATTTTAACCATATTTACATCTTTAGCTTTACTAATAATAGAAAAAGAGTAATTAGTTGACAGTAATCGGTATTTTGTATTACAAAATGACGAACAAAACGTTCGAAAACTTTTACGAGTGAAAAATTTTTGCGTCAAAAATTTTTTCTTTATTTTTGAAACGAGCAAAAAAAACTTTTCTTTATTTTAATTCCATTTTAATATTTTTCTTTGCCAATAATATTTCAAAATTTTTTAGCGTAAAGCAAGAATATGAACGAAAATAAAAAGAATCTCAAATACAAAAGTACTTAAACTTAGAGATTAAAACTTTCTTAATTATTTATTTTGAGAATATGCTTCCACATATTTCATTTATTTACATCTTATTTTATTTTGTTTACAATTTCACATTTATTTCTACATACGACTTTCTATCCTATTATTTACCTCATTTTCGCAATATTTTTTCGTTCTCAATCATTTTTCCCTCTTGCCCATTCTAATTCCCTACTAGCTTCTTCCTCAATCTTTCACATCAAATTTCTAATTTCATTTTTAATTCTGCTTCTCTCCCAACACTCAAATATTATTCAACAATTTCGCATTTCAGATATTAAAATTTAATCATAAAAAGCGTCAAAACATTATAAATAAAGCTTTTCGAGTGTCGTAAAATAAAAATAAAAATTCATAAACGCTAAAATTGTAATTGGACGTTAAAAATTCTTGCAAATTTGCAAAAAAAATGATTCATAACATTTCTAAATTTTATAAACTTTAAGCGGCAAACAAAATTCTATCTTTCAAAAAAATGGGCAAATATTTATGTTATTGGTGTGGATAAAGTAGCAACAAATAAAAAGAAATGTGTAAACATATTGATTTTTGTGAACTTTTTTAAGCTAATTGGGTATAATTTTGAAGAAAAATACAATTTGGTAGAGTTAAGCAATAGATTTTGCAAAAATTTAAGTGCATCCAAGCGATCCCGATTTTTTCTTTCCCAATTTTCCAATTTTTATTTTCTTACTTATAGAAAAAACATCTTCGAATTCACCTAGCTCTAAATTTTTCTGGTTAGCGACTTGTTTGAAACTCGATAACAAAGTATACACTAATAAAAATTTTGAAAAAATTATCCCTTCATGTTCTCAGTTTATCAGCGAACTGATATAATTACGTAACTTTATTTACTCTTCTTAGCATAAAAAAGATAATCAAACAGCTTGCTAAATAGAAATTGCACTTATCATAAATTACACCTAGATTTCGAATAAAATTTTCACGAATTGATAACTAAGGATAATTGCACCAAACCTAAATGCCGGATGGGATTATGCGTACTCTAATTACCTGCAGTCTGGTGTTAATTTGAGGACGGAATGGCATGATGTAAATACGTATTTTTTCAAAAATCCTTTCGGTGTGAATGGAAAGAATGCTAAAAGCTAATCTGAACAGCTATTTCAATATAAAAAAATTATTTGAATGTTTTACGACTTAACGGTTTTAATTTTATTGTTTTTGGTATAAAAATTTCTTTTTTTAAAATGGAATTCCTTTGGCTGTCATAGAAACGGATGTCTGCAATAATTTATTTAATGATGTTCAAGATAAAGAAAAAAATGTTTTTTCTTCGCTCATTTTTAGCACGATGAAAACCGATAATTAAACGTTTTGAGGAATGTGTTATTATTGAAATGTAAAATAATAAAATGACAGGGGAGAGTATAAAGACAAAAAAATGAAACCGAAAAAGAGCTAAAAAGATTAAAGTAAAAAAAAGTAAAAATCTAATTATAAAATTGAAGAATGAAAAGTAAAAATTAACTTTTTCCCAAAAACTTTATTAACTCGTTTCGAAAAAACCCAAAGTGAGCTATTTTCAAAATAAATAGTAACAAGTAAGTCAAAGTCTCAAAGATAGAATCTCGAAAATAATAAGTTGGAAAAGTGTAAAAATTTATCATCTTAGCACCACTAATAACAAATATATAAAAGAATAAATCAGCATTCACAAGAGATATAGCCCATTAAGTTCATTATTATTGAAAATTATTATTATTAAAATTAAGATTTAAAAAATGTTTGGAAAAGGCAAAAAGCGCTAAAAATAAAAATTTAAAAGAAAAATTAAAGAGAAAATTCTCATTCAAATTTTTTCAACATATGTGAAAAAAAAATTACAATTGTTAATAGATAAAAGGACGTAAAGAAAGTAAAACAATGAACGTAAAACACGTGAGGTTTATCCCATTCACAGGAAGTGGAGGCAAAAAAATTCACAGGGAAATTCTCTTTTTTGGGGAATAAGTTCAATGAATGAAAAACACTTTTTTATTGTTTTGTCGTTTAAACTCTTTTGAAAAAAATTAGTTTAATCTTAGAAAATATGTGTTTGTAAATTGGACATCATTCAATTCAAATTATAATTTTCATATACATGCTATTAAGTTACAAAAAAAGTTTTGAAATAAAAATTTATTTTTTTAATAATAATTTAACTAAAATAAAAAAATTTAACAAAATGAAATGAAATTGTACGTTTGTCGTAAGAAACTCTAGGCATAATGCTACCTAGACTCTTCGAATTGGGGAGAATTTCATCAAAAAAAAAATTAAAGCTCCAGTAACAACAACAACAAATGGGGCTCTCTAGCATTGTCTTTGTTGTGCTTTTAGTCCTTTTTGGCCGCTTTTGCCTTTAGCGCCTTTTCGCGATAATTTAACGAAATGGCCTGTGATTGATTTTCGAAAATGAATGCCGTCAAAAAACCAAAGATGAGCTCAGCCTAGATCATTCGACTTGATTTTTACAAAATTAAGTATATATTTGAAATCACTTTGCATTTTATTTCTGAATTTATGGTCTAATTTCTTAAATTATTTCCCGTTCGTTGTATTATATTCGTTAAATTTATATATAAAAGCATATGATATTTGTTTTAGTTGTTTTTATTAAATCAAAGCAGAATCTTTTCCCTGGTTATTGATTCGAGGAATATTTGCCTTTATATCATTTATTTTCTCCTCATCACATTCTCATTCTAAGCCCATGTAACCAATTTTTCAAGTTCTCAATTCTTTTTCACTTTTAAATTAAAAAAAACAACATCCATAGTACATCTACCTGTAGTTGATGCGCCACACATCCGGTCGTAACGGAGACATGTCCGATGCTGCGTACCGCTTGTCGAGCGAAAGTCTCAGGCGATGGAGTAAAGAATGAAAATTGACGAATCTTGGTCATCTTAGTGGCAACCATCATTGGACAAACGACCTGGACGGTGACGCCAAGCGGGCCATACTCCTTGCGAAGAATCTCCGACAAAGCAATTACATAACTCTAAAAAAATTCTTTTTAATAAGTTTAAAAAAATATTACAACTTTAAAAAAATTATATTTGAAAATAAATCGAATACCATAACAACAAAAAGGGCGTGTAATAAAAAAGATAAAAATCGGATTTGAAATAAATAGAAAATAAGTTTAATCCAATAAAAAATAAGAAGATTATAAATACCTTTGACGCGGAGTAGGCATTCCAAAAGGTCAGCGGAAAAAATCCAGCCGACGAGGCGACGTTGATGAGCACGCCACTGCCGCGTTCCGCCATCTGCTTTAGAACATAGGCGCTGAGGATTGTTGTCGGCAGGACGTTAACAACAGTGATGTCTGTGACGCGCTTCAATCCACCATCAATGCTGTGGATTCGATCGGGATAGTTGTGGCTCACTCCCACGTTGTTCACTAAAATAAAACTATTCGTTTTGTCATTCTTTCATTTTAATTAAGGAAAAAAAATATGAAAAATAAATTCGACAATTCTAAATAATAAAATATACAACTAACCCAGGATGCCGACCTCGATTTGTGCTAGCTGGGGAAAAATCTCGGCCTCGTAGTCCTCGAGCTTCGGATTGGTGAAGTCGAACGCGATTGTCCTAATATTCGTGTCCTTGTGCTTAGCGTTGATTTCGGCGGCAACGGCTTCTAATTTGGCCGGAGTCCTCGAGATGAGGAGTAGATCAAAGCCCTTCTTGGCCAACTCGAACGCGTACGCCTTTCCAATACCATCCGTGCTGCCAGTAATTACTAAAAGTAAAAAATAGATAAAAGCATAAACAAACATGAAATAAAGTAAAATCCTTACCAGCCCATCGGGATCCCGCCAACACCTGAATGTTGTGAGGCACGGCGTACAGGAAGGGATAAATACAATTGAAAAGCGCTTTTGCCAATTTCGATAAAACCAAAGCCAACGCGGAGTAGCCGAATACTTGGATTAAAAAACTCATTTCTAGAAAAAGAAAAACAAAACTTAGTTTATTATAACTTAAATGTCGAGACAAACAAATATAAGCAAATCAAGTATAGTTTTTAAAAAGCAATCAAATTAGATTTTAACAATTTCAGTCTGATTTTTGACACTTATTTAGGTTCAGGAATATGAAAAAAGTCAAACTTAAAAATTATTTTTTCTTCCTGTCACAATTCACTTCACAAACAATATGTAATACGAAAGAGAATCCTTTGTGCTCCTGAGCCTTGGAAAAAAACTTAAAGACAATTAAATTTTCAAAAGGTTAAATGGAAAAGTAGTAAAGAGAGACGAGGAAAATATGATGCGTTCATTCAATATTATCGGGCCACAAACAAAAAATTCCACTTTTCGGAACTAGCAATTTTATTGACTTTTTGCACGTCTTTTTTTTCTGTGCTAAAATACGTAAAAGCAAAAGAGGCAAAGTTCTTTGTGGTCAAAAAAATGTAAAAAAGAAACAGGCAACTTGGAAAAAAAAATTTTCTCAAATTTTGCACATTTTTTTCCGATTTGTTCGGCCAATATAATATTGAAATGGGTTCATCACCGGTTTCTTTCCATTTCTATCCACATTTTTTTGCATTGCATTTCCATCATCGGTCAACACACTTAATAAATACGCCGTGCATTACATGTGCTATCTTTGTTTGTTCTTGTAAAAATTAATAAGAAGTTAAACAACGGCTTCACGTGAAAATCGAAACAACGTGATGCAAATTCGAAACAGATTAAAAAAAAAGAACGAGGAGAAGGAGTGCAAAAATGGGTTAGGTTCAACACATCAATACTTTATCAGCTCAAAAAGTCGTGAGAGAAATTTAAAAAAAAATTAATTTTCGATAAAAATAGTTAAACAATAAATCGAATATAATTACATTCTTCGTCAACCTTATTCCCAATAAAAGCAATATTCCATTTATAGTCAAATGGCATTTTTTTAATTCAGGCTATTTTTAAAGCTAATTTACAAAATATTAGTCACACGAATAAATATTATGAAAAAATTATATTTTAATAACAATTTTCTCAAAACTTGAAAAACCAATGTCAAAAGCATTTTATTTCCAGAAAGCAAAACAAAAAAATTTTCAGAAAAAAAATCTTTCTATAAAATTAGAAAAAAGAATAAAAGAGACCCGAAATTCGTGAGTCAACAACAAGAAAAAAGGGGAAAGTGGCTCAGTGGAAGAAATTAGAGAAAAAAGTCAATACATTTATCTGTTTCTTAAATAATAAAAAGTCAAAGGGTCCATAACAGCCTCTCTTCTTCCATCATTGCGGATCGCATTCGTCGTCTCCTAATCGGATTTGGCCTGTGCATCCGCAGCACGTTGCTTCTTCTTCAGCGCCGCTTTGCGGGTTTGAATCGCGGTCATTGTGGTTAATTTGTTGGCGAGGAATGTGGGCAACCATTCGAAGACCAATTCCTTCTAGACGAAAACGTTTAAAAAGTTGCAAAAAAAGCGGAAATAAAGTAGAGAAATAAATAGTTTTATTTATTATTCCCAGATGTGTCAAATTGTCTATTTGGAAAAATATTTTGGGTAAATTTCATTCCCAAAGAGATGTGTAGAAATTTGAACACATATAAGATAATTTTTTAAAAATGAAGGAGACCAGTATGCTCTAGACAAGGTATTTGATTTAAGCACCTGAAGCTGATGCGCGAAATAACCGGTGGTGTCAGGAGCGTAACCAATGCTGCGCACGGCCTGCTTAACGAACGTGTCGGTGCTGGGCACAAAGAAGGACGCTCTGCGAACTTTGGACATTTTCGTCGCGACGAGCATCGGGCACACCGTCTGGATGACAATCTCCGTATGGGCGTACTCCTGACGAAGGCACTCCGAGAGCCAGGCAACATATTTCTGAGAAATAAAAATTAGAATAAAAGAACTTAAATCAAGAATAGATGCATTCAAAATTTATTTAAATATCAAGCCCATTAACTAGTCAAAAAGAAAGTAAAACCTTGGTAGCCGAATAGACTCCCAAATAAGCCATCGGATGATAGGCTGCGGAAGAAGCAACGTTGACGATCACACCGCGATTGCGTGGCGCCATTTGCTTCAATGCGATCGCGGTGAGAACAGTGACCGACGCGGTGTTCAACAGCAAAATGTTCAGCGCCTTTTGAAGGCCGCCCTCGATTTCGCTAAGGCGTTCCGGATACTCGTAACTAAGACCGGCGTTATTCACTAAAATTTTTCTTTTAAACTCAAAAAATTTAATAGCTATAAACTTGAATTAATTTAAAATTTTTTTTTATTAACTTACCCAAAACTCCAATTTGCTTTTCGTTCATCACGCGAATCAATTCGTTTGACTCGAGCGATTCGACGGAGAACATGGACAAATCGCAAGAGACAACCTCTACCTCGACGTTGGCATACTTTGCTTTAATTTCGTCCTTAACTTCATTGAGCTTGTCCTCAGAACGGGCCACCAACACCAAATTCATACCCTTCTTGGCCAGCTCGAGCGCATACGCCTTGCCGATGCCGTCCGAACTGCCGGTGACAACTGAAAAAAAAACATAGTTCAAAAAAAAATAAAAATTGAAAAATTAGCTGTAAAATAAAAGACAAATTAAATAAATTGAATTTGTAAATTTAAAAAAATTAAAATTCTAAAAATTAAATCGCTCCCGGGTGGGCTTGAACCACCAACCTTTCGGTTAACAGCCGAACGCGCTAACCAATTGCGCCACGGAAGCAGGTGGAATGGAAAAGAGAAAATTTGCCTTTAAAATTTTTTCTATGAAATGCAATAAAAAAATAAAAATTTTGAAATAAATTTATGCGGAAATATTATTTCAGGCTTTTTTTGGTTAATCATACCAAAATTAAAAATTAAAACCAATTCTCTTATTCAAATAATTTTTCCTTATTCAAATAATTCCGTTTTTTGTTCAAAGCAATTAAATTTTTTAAAGTTAAATTTAATTTGGAAAATTTTCAAAATTTTTTCTTTAACTTTATTTTGTTAATCACGTTTTGGTTTGTCAATATAAATAGAATCTAGTAAAAAATTGCAAAAAAAACTAGAAAATTATCTCAATAAAAAAAGTGACAAACCAGCCCAGTCGGCCCCGGCGAGCTTCTTGATGTTGTGTGGAACGGCGATGAAGAATGGGTAAACGATACGGATCAACGACATGATCAGTTTGTAAGAGAGATAGACCAAAGTGGCGTAGGCCACCCAACTCAACGTACTGCACGACATCTTCCCTTTTTTTCTTTGTTAACAATGAACCTAAACATGATTTTATTAGGTGATAAAAATGAAATTTGGCTCATTAAATTTTCGTAAATGTAATATTGTTTTAACAATCCAAAAATTTTATTAGCTAATTTTCAAAATAGCAATTTAAAAATTTTAAAGAATCTCTTCCACACATATTTAATTGACCCATGAACTAGAAGAAAGAAAGTTATTATTATCAATCCAACTAGCCTCTCAAAATTGAATCAACTGATAATGCAGAAAATTTCGATAGAAAAAAAAGAAATATTAAGTTAAAAATTTTTTACTACGTTCAAAAACCGAGGAAATCGAATGATTTTTTAAAAAAAGCAGCAAAACACAACAACAAATGTATTTTATACATATATTATCAAAACTCTTTCCTTTTCCCCATTTTAGAATGAAAAGGTCAGCGAAAATTAAATGAAAAAAAGTAAATTTTTTGATGAATTTTGAAAATTTCTGCTTTTTTAGAAATTTATTTTAAAAAGCAAATATTGGTGAAGGCTATTTTTGCAAAGGAAAGGATAGATTCTAGGTTAGAAAGATTAGATTCATAACATTTAATAATTATAAATGGAAACATTATTAATTTCATTTTTTTAAATTTTAGGCATATATAAAAAGAGTCTTAAATAATTATTTTGATTTGGGATCAAAACCATTTTATGGAAAAATTTTCTTCTTTTATGTATTTATAATAAAGTAAAATTAAATTGTATACAAAGAAAAAGTAAAAATTAAATAATTTTCGATTTATTAACGGATATAAGTAGATAATGGAAACATATAAAAAAAATCTGTTTATCACACCCGGCAGAATAGACAAAATACCAAATATATTTTACCACATATAATTATTATTTACATAGAAACAGCAAAAAAATTAGATCCGTTTCATTATTTCGCGTTTGTATAAAACAGTTCATTTGGCTAAAATTTGGAATCCGATTTCCATTTCATTTCACGTTGTAGACTTCTTCGATTCGGTTAGCTTCTTTACGGACGCTTCTAAAAAATGTATAAATATTTAGAAATTCTTTTTAAATTTTACGCATCAAATTACCCGCTAAGTCATTTAAAAAAATAAGAAAAAAGAGTCAAAATGATAACCTTTTTTCACCTTGATGGCGAGAAATTTATCGGCATCGCTGGGCTTGTTGATGTCATCTGTCCAGACAGGCTCGATGTCGAATTGATCCGCTTGGTCGGCCTTTACGTCCTTTTTGGATGAGCTAAATGGCTGATCTATATTAAAATTTTTATCTTAAAATTATTTTTACAACAATTGCAATTAAAATTTTCTTGAAAATATTCATTTCCATAATTGTTTAGCCCTTAAAGATTATATTAAAACAATTGCCATAAATCCTTTAAAAAAATTAAATCCTCTTAAAAAATTCAAATCACTCTAACCATAAATTATTAAAAAATAGCTTACATCTGATATAATGCCGGATTCCTTCTTTTCCTCCACTTTCGGCTCCTCGTTCATCTCCTTTTGTTCCTTCTTTTTGGAACAATTGACGACGAGAATCGTGGCAATAAATGAAAGGGCCAGTACACATACACATAAGTGATACAACTGAAAAAAAACTTTAATTATACTTATTATAGCATTTTTTAAAAATATCTACAATACAGTTATTATTACAAATGTAAAGCTTACCAATCAACAAAATGAGAACATTTAAAAAAGCAAAAACAAAAATGATTACGATTCGAGTCAACTGGAGCTAACAAAAAAAGAATAACTAATAATTATTAGTGGTAATTTGAATTGTTTTTATCCGACCGATTGATTTTTTAAAATTTTTTTAAGGAACTGTTAATTATTTTAATTCACAATTTTTAAGCTTCTAATGATATATTTATGGAATTTAGAAAGATGAATAAGAGTGATATAGTTAAAAAAAATGAACTTCCCCTTTTCAAAAAAAAGCGCATGTTTTCTAAATCGCCGCGTAAGAAACGCGCTCGTGAGGAGTTGATCAGAAGAGCGTATGTCGACCGTATTGTTTACGTCTTATACGACATATTGCTAAAAACATATTGGCCCAAGAGGTTTGTTTCCGATTTTTAAAACTAGACTCCTTGTCCTATAATTCTTAATTATACTTTTTAGAAAGAACAACTATATTCCGGATGGTTTGTTCTCTAATATGGATCACACATCCAAAAAGGATCGGAAGGGCCAAATGTGCGAGAAGGAAACCGCCGGAAGCAATCGAGACTATCTGAATTACTCCGCTGTCCAGAGTCTTTCAGAGGAGGAAAGCCTCAATGTGTCCAACGATTGGAATTTTCCCGTTTTTCCTGACATCGAATGCTCTGACGACTCCGCAGAAGAAAGTTTCGAAACTTCTGTTTTGCCTTATCATAATCCGAGTACAATGATAATGATGGATTTGGAAACTCTTCGGCGTAAAATGTTGATAGACTTGCTCAGAATGTACTATAATGGTATGTATCTCGCGTTTGAGAATGGAAGGAATTTTCTATATTTGAAAAATTTTTAGAGACTTACAATTTCGAGGAAAATATGATTCAGGGAATGAATCTCACTAATTGGAAAGCAGTTCGATTGCCAAATCATTCCACCGACATCGTCCAGAATCTTTCAAAAGAAGAGAATCTCAATCTCATGATATTTCACAATTGCAATTCGAACAACTTTCCGGTCATCAAATTGCCCGACGAGTCCGAAAATGAGTTCAACGACGAAAATTCCGAAACTTCTTTTTTGCCACTCTGTTATTTTTTCACGATTTTATCTCAACGTTTTTCACTTTCCAAAAAATCTATAAAAATTAACATTTTTATAGCAATCGCCACGGAAGACTCTTATCAACACAATGATCAGATTCCAACGATGATGGCACGGTTGACGAAGGATTTTTGGCGTGGACTACCTGGATTTTGGGATTTGTTCAAAACGTAGGTTATGTTTCATTTTGGCTATTTTGAATACAAAGTAATCCCAAAAGGGAACATTTGCTAGTTTTATTCTTTCATAATTCCATTTCTAGGCTATTTGCTTTTGCGTTCCTTGCGTTTTTTGCCGACAATTTGCTTCACGTTTTGAATTCGTCCGAACCGCCGACACTTTTGGGCCAATGGCCGCCGAGATGGTTGCGAATCGAACACGATATCTTTATGCCCGCCCATTAAAGAACCTTTTTTTACATCTCATTTCTGGTTCATAGCAAATCTTTCAATCCGTTTTATTTGCCGAATTGATAAGAAAAGTCCCCCAAATATCGAAATTTTGAAGTATCTATGATCCTTTAAATCTTATTCATTTTCCATTGTAAATACCTTTTTCCCATGCTGGTGTCTCTTATATTCATGTTTCCAATTCGCAAACTTTCCTCATTTTTTCGTAATAATTCATCCGTCTTTTGGGTTTGTTATTATATTATTTTTCTACTAGCTTTTTTGTTTCTTTTTCGATTTCCTAATTTTTCGTTTTATCGGCAATTTAATATCTTCTTATCAAATAAATATAAATTAATATTCTTTATTTACTTATTATTTTTTACTCTTATTTGAATGAAATGAAAGCAAATACAATTCGATATGGACTTGGGATCATGGTCAGAAAATTGCTAGGGATAAGGAGGCCAAAATTTTATAGATAACCACTTCTGGTTATAAGTTTATTTCGCTTCAGATTTGCATAAATTTGACTTCTCCAACCAGCTTTATTCCAAACCACCAAGTATTAAACACTCAATCTAAAATTAGCATTCAAGATCCAAACATATGTAAATTTCTCACTTCTAATTTTTCTAAAAAAACCTTGGAATTGTTGGCCCCATCTTCCATGGACGACGGCATTAGAGGAGGCTTTTTTGAGCTCAACTTTTGCCTCATGCAGCTGCAGATTTCTTCTTATCTTCCGTCTTTTTGTTAAACTCCATGCTTTGCTTTTCGGTTTGGTCTTCGTCGTCGTCGGTGATAAACTTGGCCACGGGTTTCTGCATCCTCTTCGTGGCTCCTTTTGTGCCTCCATAACTCTTTGCACCTGGTGGTTTTTTCGTCGCACACTCTGTTGCGATAAAATACACAAAAGAGAGAAAAATTGTCAGTGCTCACCAATAAAGAACTAATTGAAAAAAAATAAAAAGTTAACATATTTTTTTCCTAGGTTTCTTTTCAAATAAAGCAGATTATTTGAAAAAAATTCTGTAAACAAAATCAGAAAGAATTTTTTCATTGAGATATAACTCGTCTGAAATTTCATCAGAATATAGAAAATTTCATGGAAAATTTAATGGATAGAAATTTGTTATGATATACTAGACAAATAAGACCATCAAAAAATATATTTTCTAGATTTTTTAAAAAATTCAATCATTTTTTATTATTCAGAACGGAAAACGTAAATTGCAAAAATTCATTCAATCGCAAATAATTCTTGTAAATTTTTAAATTTTTTGGTTGGAATTTCTATATATATATATCTTTTGTATTTTTTTTTTTGATAAAGATTTTTCAACTTTTCATTCTCTTCGGAAAAAAAATCAAACAATAATTAACTTAGATTCATTTCCCTTCATTTTTTTTAAAAGGCAAATTATCAACGGGAAAAAGAAAACATAAATTTTTTGAGGAAAAACAATTGGAATATCCGTGTATTTATTCCTTGTTCGGCATATTCTTCCAGCCGAGGATGGCCTCCTCACCACAGGCCGCAACGACGGTCAACTGAGAAAAAACAATAATTTAAAAAATATATGTGGAAATATTATTTAAAAACATTTTTAAAAAACTAAATTTGCTTATGAAATTTCCAAATTTATAATTTGAAAAAATATAAAAAATAACAAAATTATTTTTCGCAAAGACATTTTTAAGAATTTAATTTTTTTTAGTAAACAAAAGAAAATTATAAAAAACGAACTTCTTAAAAAACTTACAAGAATACCGCTCTCATCCTTCTCAAAAGCCTGCTTGATCTGGTCGGCAAGCTCGTTTTCCGGGAGGCGCAAGTCATCCTTAGTCTCGCAAGTCTCGAGATCCATAAGACTTACGAATCCGTCCTCGTTGATAGCGAGAAGCTTGAAAAATAATATATTTTAAACTTTTTGGAAAAGCGTTAGCATACATTTAAGGATTTAAGAACAAAAAAATAAACAAGCGTTTGCTGAAAAACCAGTTACCTCAAAATTAAAAACAATGCTGATTAAAAACAAAAAAATTAATTTTTATCTAAGAAACTTTTTTGGTATCAGAAATTCATAACTAATTATTGCTGTAAAAAAAGTTACTTGGTATTCCTTGCGCTTTACCACCGGCACGTCCATGTTGTGCGTAGACGGACAAATATCTTCCAATTTCTTGTTGGTGAAAATGTCTAACGCTACCATGTGAACTTTGGCGTGGCCGTGCTTTCCCGTCTTTGAGGTGCTCATTTCGACAACCTGAAAAAAAGATAAAAAAACATTTAGTGGTCTTTATTCTAAAAATTACGTATAGAAAGAACAAAGAATAATTTTTGTTCAATTATTGAGATAAAATTACCTTGCAGGGACGGCCCTTGATCATTACGAACTCATTCTTGCGGATGGCAGAGCATTGCTTCGGATACGTAGTGGACGCTCCGGAATCCGCAGTCGCAAAGTCGTGATCATGCTCGTTATCTGACATGCCGATGAAATGTAACCTTTAAAAAATATTTTGGTAGTAAAAACATTCATATAAATTTTCAATAAATAAATGGAAATAAAACAAAATAAGATATGATGATTAAAAATTTGAAATTCAAAATCTAATTTTAAAAAAAATTAAAAAATGATGGAAAAATAAAGGGGGAAAAGCGAAAAATCATAAAAAGCCCACCCATATCCGACGTTTCGCCGAAAAAATGAAAAAAATGAAATTCTTTTCACGGCAGGACAAATTGATGCATAGAAGAAATAGTAGCCTGACGGCGCAAATTTAAATTTTTTAAAAAGGGATATATGTATACCGTACAGGAAAACATACCTCAAATACATTCCAAAAGCAAAACAAAAAAATTACTACAACAAAAAATAGGTCCAAAAATTTTTGTTTGCCATGCGGTTATAATCGCGATTATATTTTTTGATGATCATTTATTATTCTTTTCAATAATTTTATCAAGTGATATAATTATACTTTCGTAAAAGTAAAATAAACATTTATTATTGCATTACCAAATAAAATTTTTCACACAATTAGAATGAATCTTTGATGCAATGGCAGGTATGTATTCCTTAGTGTTGAAAGTAACTTCCAATTGAAAGCAGCTTCCAAAAAAACTTCTAATGTACACAATCATAAAAAATTTTTTAGAAAGCGATTAATAAAACCCCGCGGTTGTGGTTTACTGTCCTCTGATGAATACCCAAATAAATCACGATATTCATCACTGTCATCGTACGACACACGATAGCTAGCATTATGAAATTGCTCTGTACGCATTTTTTTTCGTTTTTTTGATTCTATTAATCGATTTATTTAATTTGCTTTGTGCTTATGTCAATTCCTTTAAGTCACAATCGTTGTAAACTTTCCCTCGCAACGCTGCGCTAATGTACGCTTTTGCAGACGCTACTCCCATTACTAACCGAAAGTCGTCGGAATCTAGTTTGTAATCGTATCTAATCGTTTTTACATTACGTTCATCCCAAGTAATACGTCTCTTCAAATATTCCACAAACTCTTTGGTGTATTTCTAAATTCTTCGACATCAGTACATATAAAATACATATACCTGATTAAACTGTTAAGGTTTACCTTTTCGAGTATTTCAGAAGCTTTTTCGATCATGTTATTGGCTGTGTTCAAAATGTTTTTTAGACGTCCAGCGTTTGAGAGCTGGATGCGAAAGTGGGTAATATGTGTCGAAATATCACTCGGAAAACGCAGCGCTAAATACTCTCCGAAAAATGCAGTATTAGCGAGATATTTTAGATTTCGTACTTCCGCATATGATTTGAGTTTTTGAACTTTCTTTAAGATGCGGGATATTTCTGAACATTTGGGCTCCACAAAATAACCATTGTTATATAGGTTCTTAACGGTATCGGTACACACAAAAAGATATTCTCTTTCGAGACGCAACTTTCCACTTGAGTCCAGATTTAAATCCTCATTAAGCTATGAAAAAATATTAGTAAATTTTTAATATTACACCGAATATCATTTATTTCGTGACGAAAAAATAATCAGACTTTGAAAACCTCTACAATTGGCTACCCAAAAAAGAGTTTAAGATTATTTTGCAATGAGTTCAAAAATAAAAATAGGTAATTCCACGACTTGTACTTCCTTGTTGAAAAGCAGATGACTTCTATTACCTTCGTAAATTAGGGTAAGAAGACGAGCAAATTCTTGACATTCTTGCGCTTCGGTCCATTTACGTTTGGTTCTGATTCCGGCAAAATTCGGACGTATCCATTCGAGGGTGATTTTTCTCGACATTTAACCAAGCAGCGATTTTTTTCTTTTGGGCTCCAGATTCTTGCGTGCTGTTGCTCAATTCTTCTTCCATTTGCTTTTATCGCCAAATGTACACTTAGCGAGATCAAAAAGAGTTGAAGATATTTTTGCATCTCACCCAAAATAAGACTAATAAGTAGTAGACTCAATTGTTCAAAAGATAACAAATAATAATTTTAAAATTTACATTTTCCTTTTATTTCGCCTCCGTCAATTTTCAATAATAATTTTTTGGTTTGCTTCAACTTTTATGGGATTAATTATTTCGTTTTCGAAACTGGAAAACAACGATTTTTCCAAAATTTCAGAAAAGATTTAAACTGAAGTTTGGTAAAAAAAACCGATGATTTAATTTTTAAAAGGAGCATAATAAATCGACTAAATATTAGGTTCTTCTATAAATTTGGAAACATTATTGTTTTTACAAGTGTGTGAGGCAAATTCGTTGACGTGTCATATTTTCATTTGAAAGTTCGTTTTTTTGTGGTAATTTTAAGGTATCAACTGTTGGATTAAGTGTCATTTGTCAAAATATATGCTTATTTAAAGCTAAAGTGGCTGGACAAAAACGCAAAGCTGACGAGGTGAGGAGTATTTAGAACGATCCGAAGACATCGGCCGCGCTTAAAAAAAACGCCAACCAACGGCGCATTGAGTCACGCATAATCCGCTATTTTATTGAGCTGATATCATAATCTTCGTGTCAAGACTCAAAAATATCGTTTTTCCAAAAATTTTTTTGAATAAAATCGAGTCATAACTTACCGTAAAAGAATCTCACAAGTACAGTAACACATTTGATAATTGTTTGAACAAATATCAGTTCAAATTATGTGCATTTGCGTTGATACAATTTCTTAAACGTCCGATTTATACCGTAATCTAACCCGCTTCGTGAAGGATCTGGATCTTCTCGATTTCGATTTTTTAAGCAATCGTCCTTTGCCTATTCAATGATACTGGTCTAAAGAATACCATAAAAAAACAACGATCAAAATTATCCAAAATTTTTAAAATTTCCATATATAGAGTAAACAAAAAGAGAAGTTAAGCTAAAAATCATCCTGTTCGTAATTTTTTTTGTTGTACATTGTTGTTTTATATTCAAAATCAATCAAATTTATTGTGCTTTTTTCAATGAAAAATAATATTTTTTCCTCAAAAAATTATATTTTTTCAAATTTTTTAAGGCATTCTCGAAAAGGAAAAAACATCGACGAAAGAGTAGGAAGAAAATCCCGAATAACTTAAAAGATTATAATTATAGAAAATTTTTGTATTAATAGCGAAACTTTTTTGATTAATGGAAAAACTAAATTTAATGGAAAAAATAGAAATAGAATTTGATAATTATACGAAAAAAATTACCACAAACGTGTGGGATAAAAGAATGGAGAAATGGAGTAAAAGAATGGAGAAATAGAATAATTCACTCAATAAAGGAACAAAATTAATAAATTACTATTTATTTAATTGAAATTTCCTGGCTTCTATTAAATCTTAACAACAAAATTTGAACATTTCTCGAAACGGCCGCGCCTCATAGATTACAAAATTGAGACATATGTTTTAAATGTTCACTTAAAAGACCACAAATTTCGATTATGGCTAAATTAAATTGGAACTAAATAACAAAAATAATTTGCAGATTTTAAAGAAATTTCAAACAATTTTTATAGTCACTTTTTTAAGAAATGGAATCGAGATGATGAGTCTTACAATTAAGACTCATATGCAATGCAGTTTGTAATAGGCGTTATCAATATCGATCCTAAAAATTTGAAAGTTGAATAATTTTAGAGCAATTTCAAAATTAAAATTAAGCAAAAAACAAAAATTTCCATTAAAATTTGATTAAATCCAAACTAAAAAAAAAACCAAAAAATAATTTTTAAGAAATTTGAAACTAAAAAAATATTTAAAAAACGAAAAAATTCCGAAATCTAAAAAAGAATAAAAGCAACAAAAAATTTAAATTGAACAAAATTATAAACCAATACACAGCAGAAAAGCAAAATTCAAAAAGCCCAAATTTCAATTCAGAAAATCAAAATTTCAAATCTTAAAAACTCAGATTTTTCTTTACCCGTGTTGTGGTTTTCACTCATTGTGCCGTGTTTCGTTCACAAAAAAATTTCCCACCTTTTCAGCTTCTTGCCGACGAGCGCTAAATTCGAAATAGTCTCTTAAAAAAGAAAAAAATATTTCAATTATTGCTAAAAGAAGAGAAAATATATTTATTAAGGGAGTGTAGATAATGTGAAATAGACTTGAGAATCCTAGATGATTACTCCTGGATTGCCGATTGGGTTTACCCTTCACTCTACTCAATTTTTTATACGCGAATAGTCTTTTAAATATTAATCCTTAAAAACGAATTGAACTTATAGCGAAATTATATAATCAAAAAAAAAACAGTTAGTTACTAATCGAACACTACTTTCTGACTGGCACATTAAGCGGGTCAAAACATAACTATTATTGATCTCAAATTAAAACTCAAAAATCACAAAACAAAAAAAAACACGTTAAATCTGATTATAAATAAACAAATTAAATAAATGTATAAAGAAAAACCAACCGTGAGATAGGAACCCACGGAGCTGCCCAGCGTCGAGAATTTCTCGGCCACCTTCGTAACGCCGCTTCGCACGCTGTCCTTAATGTCCGACATTTCCGGCACGTGATCCGAGTAGTAGGAGGAGCCACCGCCTGAAGCGCCGCTATTGCCGAATAGGTCCGCGCTACCAATGCCCTTTTGGCCCTCGAAGCGGCTGAGGTTTGTTCGCGTATCGTACTAAAAAAATGTGGTGAAATGTCAAATATTTGGTGCATTTTTGTATGAAATTTCAAAAATTTTTTGATATTAAAAATAAATTGCAAATGCAATACAGTTAAGAATGAATACTTACATCCATCTCCTTGGTGTTGCCAAAATATTGATCCGATGAGATGGCCTTTGCATTGGCAAACTTTTTCGACAAATCCTCGGAGGCGGCTGGAGGCGCAATTGATGCCGGTTTCGGCTTGCTCGTGTAACTAAAAAAAACAATCGCTATTCACAAACAAAAAATCTATAAAGATAAATGTGTGAAAAATGTAGCTTAAAATTTTAAACTTTATTAATCAGTAAAACCGAGTCCGAATCTAATTCAATTTGTTTTGTCTAGTTTCGCACCTCTCATACTTGGTCACTGTAGAAATTATTGGCGCAGGCACGGAGCTTTTCATGTCCCACGCGTCAAAGAATTCGTCTTTCCCCATATCTTCCGAATCACTTCTAAAATCGCGGAAAAAAATGACTCAATTATTGTTGTAATTTTATGAAAAATGTTATTGTTCTTACACATAACGATTTGAACATTTTTTAATTGAGAACAAGCAAAAGAAAAACATTAAAAGAAGTAAAAAAGCGAAAAATTCAAAAAAATTTATTAATTCGAAAAGAAAAAAAATCAGTTATACACAATTGATACACATTTACATACATATATTTCTATTCAACGCACAAAACCAGTTAATTTACATACAAAAAAGAGTAGAAGAAAATATTTTTGAATGATACCAAAACATAAAAAAATTAGAATGTTCAGAGGCTCAAAGAGACTCATTCAAAAGACTCCCATACAAGTATTTGACTAGCAAAAAAAATTCAATAATTTCTAGAAAAAAAAGTTAAATATTATCAGCAGTACTTGTCGCTGCGGGTAGTAGCCGAGTTGATTGTGGAGCCGCGGATTATTTCCCACTCGTCGACGTTGCCGCCATTGCCGGAGGTCGAACGTGATCCGGCCGAGGTTGTGCCCTCCTGTTGAATAACGCGAATACCAGCCGCCGCCGAATGATTAACGGCCGCGCGGCCGAGCGCAATGCCCAGCCGGTCGGAATTCGCTTTGGTGGCATTCTTGGCGGCAGCCTCGCGGGCCAACTGAAGAAAAAGTTAAAAATATTTACAAAATGAGAGAATAAAAATAATTAATTCAAATAGCTAGCCCCAATTAAGCACAATCAAATCTTTCCTCCACCAGCTTAATTTGTCATCAAGTTAAGGTTCATTTTAAAGCCACTAAAAATTCACATACCCTCATGCTGTGCTCGTCCTGCATCTGGAACTTGGACGAGAAAGCGCTTTCGCCGATGCCAAGCGACGCGTCAATGCCGCCCAGTACAGCAACTGGCGCGCCACTCGACACTGCAAGTTTCGCAAGCGCTTCGCGTTCCTTGTCCAATTCGTTGGCCTTTTGCTCGGCTTCGTCAAAATTGACTTTAACTTTTTGCGCTCCGAGTCGTCCTTTCTTTCCTCCCAACTGTTAAATGATTAAGTTCATGAAGTATTCATCAAAAATAAACTTTAGAAAAAGCTTACAATTATCTTTTTGACAGGCTTCTTAGAGACCGTTTCGGCAGAAAAAGCTTCTAAAATTAATCATAAAATGAAATTTGAAAAAAATTACAATTAAAATATGCTCAAATCAAAAAATATTTCAAACAAGAACGATTTCCTTCTAAAATTTAGACTTGTTTAATTTTGTCACCGTTAGCTAGCGAAACGTCGGTGGCAAGTGAAGAGTCAGCGCCGAGCGTTGTTGCCGCCGCCGGCTGGCTGCTTTCTTCGGACTTTGGCACTGATTCCTCATCGATATTGTTGTCCGAAGGCGAATTCCAGTCATCGTCGAGCTCCGCGGAAGGCGTACTCTCAGTTTTGATGGATGTTGTTGTTGGCTCTGACTTTTCGTGTTGACCAGTGGCAAACGGCTGGCTAAAAAATTCGTGTTTTTCGCAGGCCGATGGTGATTTTTGCTGCTCGCCGCTCGTCGCCCGATCAATGAAAAGCGTTGTTCCGTTAATGCGATGCGCCTGAGCGGCTAACTCCGAAACTCTAGCCTAAAAATAAGCTCATTCAAAAAAAGAAAACATAAAAATCCGTTATTACCTTGTACATTTGTGCTGCACGACTTTTGTATTTTTGTTGTGCGTCCGATGTATGACAGCCGTGTTGTTCAAAAAATTCCGTCTATAATTTGAAAAAAAAACTTCTTGAAAGTTTAATGCTAGCAAAATAAGCAAAATATTCTATATTTTTTATATTTATCATTTTGTAAAAAAATCAATTCAAAAAATAAATCAAAATAGATGCTAAAATATACAGCGTTGGCATTGCCTCCGACTTGCATGGCGCGAAGCTGCAGCCAGTTCCAGTTTGTGTCGAGATTTGTGGAGCGGACAAAAGTCACGTGTACGCCCAAGTTACGATGCGTCGCCGAGCAGTCAATACAAATAAACACGCCGTACGTCACCGACGACCATGTGGGATTCCTCGCTCCACAATCAAAACATGTCTGCAAAAACAAAAGGTTAAAGAAATTTTGTCAGATTGTAAACACATTTACCTTATTTGTAGGAATAGCATGGAGCTTCCGAAAAACGGTTGAAATATCCGCTGGCGAAGGTCCACTATCAGTCATGTTTCGCGAATAAGTCCTTAAAAAATTCCAAAATAAAGTTTTTTTAAATTTGTAATAAAATTTGAATAATTAATATCAAACAAATTCCTATTACAGGTAAACTTTAAAAAATATTAAAAAAATAGAAATTAAAGAAATCAAAAGGACAAGTAAAAACAAGAATGAGACGCGAGCACGCTTCCACGTTTCACACTCACCTTAGTTCATTGCACACGAAAAACACAACTGGAAAAAAACAACACTTTTTCAGGCAATTTGCTGAGTGATTTTTTCTACATTTAAAACTAAAACGAGTTACCCATGAGGTGTAATATATGGTAAATGAAAATAAACACGTTACATTGAATCACAATAACATTTTGTTATAAATGCCTACATTCGGATTTTGCATTTTTACATCAACTTTTAATTGAACTCAACAAATCAAAGATGTGAGATGGAACGATAGGACCTTAACTACAGCTTGAAAGAATGAATGCGCCTTAAGAACGATAATAATGTTGAGAAGGTAAAGGAAGTTATATACATGAAAAATGCAAAGCGAAAAAGTTGTGATGGTTTTCGCCAATGACAGTTAATGATATTCCGCGGTTAAATAATTAAAATAAAAAAAGTTAGCTCTCCTATTTGGACTATAATTTTTTTATATATATTTTTTAAATTCTAATGAAATTTTATTGATAGACAAATTAACGAAAAAATATTTGGACTGCGTGAACTTCATCATTTTATCAGACTATTGTACGCATTATGAAAGATATTTAGGAACGCAAATGGATTTTTTTTAAACTCATAACCAATTTTCTAAATCTCTAAGGCCTTATACCCGTATCCGAACATAAAATCGCCAATCATTATGTCCTTGCCCGCATGTCAGGAACTCATTATTCCAAAATGCATTCACAAAATGCCACCTTTTTCTGCACGATAGCGTGAGTATATCTGGATTTAATAGATGGATTTTTTATACCTTTAGAAAGATTAAATTTTTTATTTCAAATATTTTGGAAATCAAAAACACATTTTTTTGCGAACAAATTTTATTTTTTCGGATTTTGGTCCTTTTTCAAACATTAACACCTTTTTTTAGATCGATTATAAGTGTTTGGTTTATTTGTTTATTAGTTTTTTATTTTTATTTCTTCTTATTTATCTTACTTATAATCAATAAAAGAGGAATTATTACTTTTTTCTTCGGTTTGTGGATTATATATAAAAATAAAATATAATTGAAATGAGAAATGTTTCATAATCGTTTTTATTTGGTTTTTTTGGCACGTCCTCAATGGTAGCAAAAAAAATTTTTCATTTGTTCATTTCTTCATATTTTTGTCTAGAAATATTAGTTTTTGGCAAGTATTTTATGGCTGACTGGCGGGCCTTTATTTTCATTGATTTTTCCGGCTCTCAATTTTCTCTGAGCTGAAAGGAGAGAAAAATAGACATTTTTTAAATATAGTTGATGAGTTTTTATAATGGAAAGGATTATGATGAAGATGAAGATGTAGATGTTTATAATTGAAGAAATGTTTTTCGCCATATTTTTGAAAGGAAAAGAGGAAAATATCAAAAAATTAGATCAATTGGCTAAAAGATGGGGAAATTTGGAATACCAAATGAATTGGCTAATAAATACTTATAGAGTGGTTTTATTACTAAAGCTAAAAATATTTTTTAAACTATAATTTATAAAACTTTAAAGTGTAATAAAATGAAAGGAAGAAAGATTTTTTATTAAAACTAAAAATAAAGGTAGTAGTTTTCTGAAACAAAATCAATGAGAAGAATCTTTAAAAATAGAAAAATTAGAAAAATTTAAATTCATAAAATAATTACATAACTCAAAAAAGTGCCCAATTTTCATTAAGCGGTTCGTCCCTACAGCAGTTATCTCACAAAAGCGAGAAAAAATAAAAAGAAGCAGATGTGTTCTAAATGCATTGAGTAAGTGACGATTAAATGCACAATTAATTCATTCAAAATATCTCTGCATAATAATTAATGAAAATTTCTCTGAGGTCGATAGGATTGTGAATTAATTTACAAAGCAAAACTGGAAGCATTGCGACTGGAATATTACCAATTGAACACAGAACCGGAGGCTAGAAAAGTAAGATGAAGCTAGTTTTCAAAACAATATTTGATTCCTGATGAACTTATTTTATTATTGCATAATTTGTTCCAAAATTTATTCCAAAACATCGCTATGGTTACTGAATAAGAACTAATTAAATCTGAAATTATTTTATAAATGAGAATGAGCATGAATTGCACAGGAAATCAATTTGCAGTTATAAAAAATTCTTTTCCGGTCATTTTTTGCAAAAAATTTTTACGTCATTTGTCATTTTTATTGTTTAACATTAATATTAAAATATTTTTTCTAGTAATTCGATTTTTTTTGTTTTACTAGGCAATTTTAATTGTGAAATAATTTCAAATTTCTGTCTAAAATAATTTTTAAAATTCATAATTTTTTATTTTTATTAATTTATTCATAATATATTTACGAAAATTAAGTGCAAATTATTGAGCTAAATACTAATCTAACAAGAAACAATTTGACGCAATATTGTACTTCTTGGCCTAATAAGATTAAATAAATGAGAACACGTGGTCTTTCAAGAGGAAAAAAGAAAAGAAAATTGATGAAATGCATCTGAAAAAAACTAATGGATGTGTTATGAAAAAACTAATGAAAAAGAGACGAAAAAACGAATATGATAGAACTCAAAAAGACTTTACGATCAAAAAGACTCTACGTAACAGCGTCGTGTAATAAGAACCATTTTACCGAAAAAAATCAAACCTTTTTTGGAAGATGTATTAATTTTTTAATTTCAAATTTACGCCACGCCGAAAACAGAATTTTTTTTACGAAAACAAAAAGATTCAATAATAAAGCGACGAACCTACTAGAAAAATGGATAAATAGATTTAATTCATCAGTCACAATAATTGTACGACCACCTTTTTATCATTTTTTAAAGAGAATTGTTCATTTCTTTTCAAATTTTTTTTTTGATTTTTCTATTCATTTTTCATTAAATTTTTCATTAATTCAATATTAATAAATTGTGCAATGAAAAATTTTTTCCCATTTTATTTTGGCCCATTTTTCGGATTTTTTTTTTATTTATTGGCACATTATTTTCATTTCTTTTGCTTTCAATTAATTTTTATATTTCTGCCTTTTTTTTCTCTTTTTTTAAGACGAAATTTAAGAGAAAAAAAGTAGGTAAAAAGCAAAAGAAATAGAAAGAAAACTTTTAATATCGAAAATTTTTCTTCTTTTTCAAAAGAAAATTCAAAATAAATTTTCTTTTTGTTATATTTTCTTCCTTTTTAATTTTTGCTCATTTTTCATTTCGATTTTTACAAAATTATGCAAAAATTTTTATGTCTTATACGAAATTTGTGGAAAAAAAGAAAAGCAAAAATAGTTAATGAAAGGAAGATGTAAATAACAAGAAAAAATAAGAATTTTTCTATAGATTTTCAACTTTAACTTCTAACTATTTAAAGCTTAATCTAGAAATAATTTTAAACCTGTTTTTCGATGCAATTTTTTACGAAAAATTCGCCAAAATTTAAGCGATTTGCTTTTTGACTCAAAAAATTTATGTCTTTTATCTTTTTTCCGGAAAGAAACAAAAAATTCAAATAATTATTTTTTCAATTCAAGAAGATAGTATGGGATTACATTTGGAGGAATAGATAAATAAATTTTTTCTACAAAATTTGCAAAAAGAAAATATTTAAAGTTTTGAAGGGAAAAGAAAAAAAAATGATCATCAAAAATGAGAAAGGAAAAATTAAAAAAGAAAATAAAGAAATGATATTAGCAAAGAAGGGAAATTAAGACAAAGAAAAAGAAAGAAGAGTATTTGAGAGAAAAAAAAGCAGAAAGAAATGGCAAATATCAGCTAACGTAAAGAAAAAGAAATACGTTCAAAAAAAGATGGAAAAGAAAATTTTTGGCGGGGAATTTTTCGTTTTTAGGGCGCGGGCCTACCATCTGCTTTACTTTTCTTTTATTCTTTCATTTATTTATGCTTTTCAAATTATTTTTTCTTTTTTTCTAAACTTTTCTTTCTCCTTTTTCATTTCCTCTTTTATTCTGAAAGGCATTACGAAAAGACACAAAACACTTAAAATATATTTTTCATGTATTTTTTATGCATAATAATTATTCTTTTTACATTTGAAATGGACAAATACAAAAACACATAAAAATATATATTCAAAATATTTAAAAAAATTATACTGCATTAAAAATTAGTAGTATTGTATAACATGACAGTACATTGAAAAGTACGGTCTATCAAAATTAACAATTTTTTAATATTACCACAACAAACAACAAAAAAAAACAATATCAAATTACGTTAAAAGTTAGATTTCATATTATTTACTCAACCAAAAAATATTATGGTAGAAAAATAGATAGAAAGATAATTAAGACACTGATAAAAAAATTATAAGAAAAGAAAAAGGATTAACTCAATAATCTCCATTCTTTCATTTTTATTTTTCAAAGATGTAAATTCCAAAAATTCTCATTGCCGTATATCATTTTGAGGATTGAAAGTGAGGCAGGCAAATCAATGTTTTTTAAGAATGAATGGGAAAAATTATGAAGATAAAAGAAGAAAAAGAAAAAAGATAAGGAGAAAGAAAGAATGAAGAAAGAAAAGGTCCTCATCTAAATTTGAATTAAAAAGGTATAACAATTGATTTGCCATGGTTCAAAACTATTGTGATCAAAAAATGTTTTTTTTGGGATCTGATTTATGGATCAACAAATTTTTTAAGGAGTTCTTTAAGAGACTCTGAGGAAAAACTGAATAATCCTACACTCGTTAAGGAAATCTAAGAATCTTCCTCATTTGCAATATGACATTTGAAGGATCGAAAAATGATGGATTCTAATAAAACTATTTAACTTATAAAACTATTTAAAAGAGAAGAAAAACGAAAAAAGGCAAAGAGTAATAAAGTAGAAAGAAAAAATATGAAAAAACAAGATGGAATGTAAAAGGAAGAAAAATAATAGAAAAAATAAAAAGGAAATAAAGAAAAAAATGACCAGCGCCGTGCTTTTCATTTCGGTATTATTTCGTCCTCCCTCGTCCAATGCACCACACACAAAATTATAACACAGAGACACACTCCCATGTGAAAACACATAAAACGCACAGATGGAGAAACACATAAAAATACAAATTGACATGCAAAAAAAATCATTTTTTGGCATTTTCCCCAAAAATTATTTTCGGTTGCTTGCCGAGAGGAAATATCGAGGGAAATGAAGAGGTCCGGGCGAGAGAAGAAAAGTAAAATGTGAAACAAAAACAATTTTCTTCTTTCGCCCAATTCTTTCAATAATTTCCCAAATTTTTCACCCACATTTACATACCGAAAAAATTACATAAAAATGGACAAAAATACGTATACAAACACAGAAAATACAGGAAAGGGTCATTTTTTGGGTATTTTTTATGCTCACAAAATTTTTATTTTTCATTTCTGACCAACCGAATTGCATATCGATTTTATCAATACATATTAAATTTAATCGAAATTTAATCTTTTCCTCTCTAATAGCCTCAATTTTGACTTCTCATTTTAATATTTTTTTCCGTCACTCTTTCTCTCCAGTATTTTTCTTTCTCTAGCTTTCTTTTATAAATTTTTCTGGTAATTTTGCATTATTTTACTCGAAAATATTTTTCGCTAATCGTTGATTTTATCGCAATTATTAACCTTTTTAGTGTTATTTTTCTCAAATATTTTTGAATTGAACTAACTAAACCTAAAAATCATTTTCTAAAAACCTTATTTTCACCTCAAATTTTGAATAGTGATTGGCAGACAGAAAAGCCAAATGAATTTTTTAATATTGTATCCGAGGAACTCGTTTCAAAGACTAAAATTTCAGCTTCTATTCGAAATTTTATATTATAAAAAAAATTGTGAAAATTGACTTATTCTATCGCTGTTGATCAATATATATTTCAAAAATTTAATGAAAAAAAATCTGTTCCTCTCTAATATATAACAAATAAATAATACCAAAATTTTTTCATTTTTTTCAATTTTCCCAGCGGCGGGTAAGTGCCTAAAGAAATATTTTTCGCCGATTTTGACTTTGATAATTGTTATTTTTTGGCTCATTAATTTTTTAATATCTCATTAATACCCTCACCAAAATATAAAAAAATTGATTTTTGCTTAAAATTTGTTTTTTTGAGCGCAACTTTTTTCTTTAATATTTTTGACAAAAGTGCCAGGAAAAGTACTTCTGGAAAGTGGTTAATAGATATTATTTACAAAAAGAAATATTTTATAGATTTTATTTTAAAAATATTTTTTCGTTATCGTAACTGTTACGAATCTTGTTATTGCTATTCTCTTTAGAAAAATAGTTAAAAATAAAAAAGAAAAAGCAAGTAAAACTGAATGCGATATCAAGTCGGTATGGTCAAATGTTTTTCTAGCTTTATTGTTATGTAACGGTCACTTCTCCCAGTTGTTTTCTGGCATTTTTGTTGTTGTTGAAATTTGTGTTTTCAATGTTGTTTTTTTTCTTCGTTTGTCCTCGTTTTTCGTTGTTTTGTTCGTGTCAAGTTGTTTTTTTCACCAAATGTTTTTTCCACTTTTTGAAACATTTTTTAATGTGTTTTTTGGGTGTCCCCGTGCAATATAATTACACATATGCATCATTTCTTCTCTGTCATGTTGTTTTTTTTCAATACTACTGTAAGTAAAACAATTCATCCCTTTAAAGTATTTGTTTTTTACAAAATAGACAAAGTTCGATTACAAATTTGTTATAAATTTTTCAAACAAATTTTTATTATACATTATTAGGGAGTAGTCATATTATAATTAAAAAAATGTAAAAAATTTTTAATTAAATTTCTGAAGGTCGAAAATTTCTTTCGCTAATTTCAATTTAATTAATATTTGGAGGTCATTTTTTTAAATTTTCATTAATTTTGAATATTTTTTTAATTTAATAAATTTATTAATAATTAATTTTATCTTCAAATTTTCGATCGTCTTTTTTGAGTTTGAATTTTAAGAGTTCCAAGAGTTTTTTAAGAGTTCTTTGTTCATATAATGAGATTAATGGAAAATTGTAAGAATTAATGAATTAGTGAGTTATTATATTTTATTTCCCTTCCTTCTAAACAAATCAATAAAACGAATTTTTCCTCGGCGAAAAAAATCCAAAAACCCGTTTCTTGTTCACTCAATTTTCTAATATTTTTTCGCTAATATATTTCCCAATTTTTTCCTGTTATTTTCCACTCTTTCCCCATCAAAATTGATAGGCATATCGACAAAATTCATTCATTTTTTTTCAAAATTATTCCTTTTTCTATCCAAAAGCTTTGTAATGTTTTCAAATTTTAATTAAAAAATTATTTTCAGGGTCGAAAATGAGCTCAACCTCAACTTAATTACTTGTTCCTTTTTTTAAGTTCCTAATCCATCGATTCTATGCAATTTAAATTTTCGTAAAGTGGAACGAAAGAATAGCAACAATTATTACACACGATAATCAATAAAAAAAGAGTCCAAAAATCAATGCCTTATTCCTCGTCAAATACAATTAGGTAAAATAATACATATCCACTTATTGATTACAACAGAAAAAATTAATCGATTCACTTAAAATTTTAAGAAGATAAACCCTTAATTGTTGAACAACTATTTTTTAAAGATGTGAAAAGTTATTTAAAAAACAGAACAAAATACATAAAAAAGCAGTTGCAAATCGGAAACACATGACCTCGAATAAGAAAATAGCGGCGGCTATCAGTGGCAAAAAATAAATGCTTATCTAAAAAAGATCACTCAAAACGTGAAAAACATTTCATCAAATCATATTACATCAGAAATTTTACATCATTTCCATTTTGGAAAAAAATATTGTTTTTAAAATAACACGAAGTTGATATCAGAATTACATAGAGTGCTGACCATAGATTTACATTCAATTCAAAAATATTACATATGGTTGAATTACGAAAATTCAGATACGAATACGAGGACTCAAATCCCTCCGATCTGATTTCACGGGATCCGTTTGTCGAAGCATTTGACACTTATTTTCCGAGCGGATTCGATCTGACGCAATTCGACAACCATGCTGACAGAAATTCCGTTGCTGCACAGGACAATAATGACGATGATCTCATTTCGGACCCGTTTTGGGAAAATGCCAATCTTGTGGATGTGCTGTCTGATTTTTCGGTACTCTTCTGGGTTTTTTCTAAAGAAACTAGGTTTATGAATAATTTACAACTGACTCGCATTTTCAAATAAATAATGAGACAAATTAATGTAAATTATATGTTATTAGCGAAAAATTAATTTAGCCAGCAGACCTCAATTTGGAATATATCACGGATGCACTTTTGCCATGTATTGGAAAGGAAAATTTTGAGGAATTAGGTCCTAACCGAGAACCCTCCCAAATGCACGGAGATCAAACTTTGCAAAGACAAATGACTTCAAATTTTTCGAATCATGAACCCAATTCTACACAAAATGAGATGTTGGATTCGCAAAACTTTAGTGAAAACGCATTAAAAATGACTGAGACGCGAATGTGGAATCGAGAAGAATATATGCCGCAATATAGTCATCAAGCTATAAATAACAATAATAATGACAGTGGAATGATGACAATGATGACATCAGACGACGATTTAGAAGATCCGGAGGAACAAGAAGAGAGCGAAAATTCCGATGAAGACGAGGAGGAGTTCCTCGAAGATAAGGAAAATCAATTACGAAGTCGAAAAGATTGCGTAAGTGGGAAAAAGGTACGAAAAAGAAAGAAATTAGATGAATTAGCAAAGGAGTCTAAAGTCCAATTTGATCAAGATCAGGAAACATCAAAAACTTTGGATCCAAAAAAAGACACTCGGAAGGATTATGCTAAAAGGATCGAAGAGCCCCAAATGGCCGGAGGCTTTGTAAAGCCCTCTTATTCATATTCGTGCCTAATCACATTGGCTCTAAAAAACAGCTCCAACGGCGAACTTACTGTCTCTGAAATTTACGCTTTTTTATGGTAGATTTAATTTATATGAATTATTAAAAATAATTAAATAAATTTCATTCTTTTTTCAGCGAGCATTTCCCATATTTTCACGCGGCTCCCAGCGGATGGAAGAATAGCGTCCGACATAATTTGTCATTAAATAAATCCTTTCAAAAAATCGAGGTGGAAACGCCGGGCTGTCATGGACGAAAATCAGTAAGTGATGAACGTGAACGTATAGCTTCTCACTGCAACTCCATTTTTAGTGTCTCTGGCGTCTCAATCCTAATAAGGCTCTTAAAATGGAACAGGAACTCCGAAAATGGCGAGACCGTTCAGAAGCGCTAATCCTCGCGGCAATGCGAAAGCCATGTGCGACGGATCTTGATAAGATTCAAGCAGGCCAGATGGGTATGCCGCCAGGTGCACGCCGACGTCCTTCTGCCACTGTCAGTGCGGCGGTGCGCTTTGCCTCGATGATTGCGCCTAATGTACCAGGGGCGGGATTCGATTCGTCGACGCCATCGGGATCCTCATCACCGGCGGTATGTTGCACAATTCAAAATTTGAAGATAGAAATTCGAAGATAGAAATTCGAATTTATTTGCTTCGGACATTGAATAATAAGATATTTAACAAAAAACAAAAAATAACACTACAACTTTTTAGCATTTTGCTTCGATAAAGTCCTCCACGTCTTCATCGTTAGGCCTTCAATTTTCCACTCACGATTGGATTGGAGATCAACGCACTTCTGTAGGTTCGAGCAATAGGTCGGCGAGACGTGTCGCCACCATAAGCGACGAATTCGATGAATCACTTTCCTCATCAAGTGCGTCCTCGCCGTGTCCGACGTCTCTCGGACGAGCTGCTACAACACGATTGGTACATAACTATTTTATTTAATATCGTCTATTAAGTTCTCAACAAATCAACAAAGTTTTGTGTTCAAATTAAACTAAATTTCAGCCTTTACGACTAAGTACTGGCACACAAAATACACGCGATACGTCCCCCTCTTGTAGTGTATCCTCGGGACAGTCAGAATGTGGAGGTGGTGGCGAGTCACTTCACAAGGCAGCCGCTCGCAAACTTGATTTTTTACTTCAACAAAAGTCTGCTACAATTTTCAACCCGAGCAAGGAACTATTTGGAAATCCGAGTAAAGAGCCTCTTGGAAACCTCAACAATGTAAAAGAATTTTTTGGAACGCCGTCTCGCAACAACACCATTATGCCGGCAACACTAGCCACGAACTCGACAACACCGCCAAACAAGCGTGGGGGAATTATGGTAATGAAATTGCATAAATAAATTTAAAATTATAGTTACCGACTTTTTTTAGTCGAATTCGCCGCTTTCTGACACGAAAATTCGGCGGAAAATTCTCCCAGAAAGTACAGTAATTGGCGCTAATGTACCTATCGTTAATCAGCCATCATCAACCAACACTATTGTAAAACGCACTTCTCCATCGATTTTAGGCAGTTCTCGACACGATAACAACAGTAACAATTATGTTAGCGGAAATTATAATAATATGGATAAGTTACAATCGCCGCTTTCAACAAAAAATTTTTGTTTAAAATTCGAAAATGCAGTGACAACAAAAATAGAACATGAAAACGAAAATAGGGATCCTTATCATAGTAAAATTTCGTCTTCGGAATATGATAACGGCGACTATCGTATGTTACATTCACAACGAAATATGCCAAAAAATAAAAATACAATAGTAAGCGACGAGAACACACCACCAATACCACAACATAAAACTTCTGTATCCACGTTAAATTCAACAGCTACAACAGCGGCAAGCTCCGCTTCGGGACCTTATCAGATATCTTCGGCTACAACAAATTTTCGATTAAACGTTTCGCCCGCTCGCGGATCTCTAGTGAAAAATTACTTACAAAATCATTTCCATCTCGGTTCAAACTTGACAAACACGAAAAACGTTGAAACAAATCAGCACGTGACCAACCCAATAGGAACGATGAATTTGAAAAAGCACCGTCATGATCAACAGGAGCATAGAGAACGAACCTATAATCATCACCAGCATAATTACCGTGAAGAGATACGATACGTGGATCAAAATCAGCCATATCATCATTTTCCCTGTCATTCAGAAAAAAGTCAACTATCATATCAAGAAAAAGAGTTAAAACCCGACCATTCATACGCCAATCGACTAGCTCTACGATCAATTTCAACGAACACCATGGTCCAACGAGCAAAAGTAACTGTAATGGATGAGCAATCGCGATCACCTCTACCGTTTACTTCGACATTCGATACTGTGACCGATGCAATCAGTAATAATAGTTTACTGGAGCGACTGTGATATACATATATAAACCATTAAAAATTAATTATAAGAGGAGCAATGAGCAAGTGTTTACGCTGTGGGCTTCACATTACAAAGGGAGAAAACAAATTTCGGTTCCACTCATAAACACAGACCGATTCTATCGAGTTGTTACAGGAATTGGAAGGACCATGTTTTTCCACAAATGTGGGGAAGATACACGCCGACGATCAACTGGCTCCGATATTCGTGAGACATCCGATATTATAAAACACATAACTTCCAGCCAGATACTCGGGGATTAACCAATCAAAAACTACAATCAAGATGAATGAACAATACTTTCTCATTCACAAAATCATTTTCTCAAACATCTTTCTAATTGAATCTCAGAAAATTATATTATCGTTAAGTCTTTAAACGTTAAATACAAAGTAACGATTAGTGTTAGCTTGTTAATTATAATAAATAATAATGACAAAATTGTAATATTTTTAACAATTTATATTTTTTTATTTTATTATATAATAACTTTTATTTTTAGCGCTTTCATTTATTTAATCAATTCGAAAATTTCACTCTTAGTCTCAAGTACTAACGTATCTGTACATTTTGCACATAACAAAATTTCATTGATATCAAAATTGAATAAAGTGATTGAGGTCTCTTTTAACTATACTTTACTTGTATATAAGCAATTCCTCTTTTCACTTTAAATAAACTTCATTCAATTTTTTCAAATATAAAATTCATTCAATTTAATTTTAAAATTAAAATTTTAAGTATGAAAGGGAAAAGGAGAACCAAATACAGAGTTAAAATAAAATCCCAAAAAAATAAATTAAACGAAAATTGTAACTTTACTTTTACGAATATCTTTAAAAAATTTTAAATACCCTAAGTTCGGGATGATAAGCCGCGGCTTATAGAACAAACTCGTCCCAAAGCGAATTTCACTTCTTAATAAATTTGAATTTTTTTGCAATATTTTCTAAAATTTATCAAACATTTTCGAGTTTTATTTTTATTTTTTGTGTTTCAAAAGCAAAAATAATTTATTTAAAGAACAAATAATTTGTTGTTATAATAGAATTAAAATCCATTAAAATTTTCATCAGAAACAAAATGAAAACTTTCAAACAAATTATAAAATTCCTCGGGCAGAGCTTCAGCTACAATTTCAGCCTCCTCCTCCTCCTCCAAGATTTCTTGTTCTTCTTGCTCTAGTTCCACAGTTTCTTCGTGATCTGGTTCTTGTAAAATCGGCGCGCCTTCTTCCAAGGTGCGTCGAAATCCATTTTGCACGCATTCTTGAGGCACTTCATTGAAACTGTCGAGAATCCATGAGCAGATTCGATAATAAGATGCTCGATGCATACGCCCGCCGGCCGTGTAAGTATGTGTGGCCTCTTCGACTATCCATTTTTCCCATTTGCGACGAAGTCGATTTTTAAATGACTTGTTTATTGCAACGTCTAAAGGTTGGAGTATTTTCGTCAGCCCAAATTATTGGAATAATTGCGATCTTAGAGTGCTCTTGTATCGTTGATTTAGCACCAGCGGTGAGATGACAGCGCGCAGAATCATATATCAATAATGATTGATTCACCGCGTCTGATGGGTCGTTTCGTCGTAGCCAGCATTCGTGCACCCACTCACACAGCAAATCCTCGTTCATCCAACCTTTTTCATTGGCCTTTACTTAAAAAAAGTGCAAACAGAATAGGGATAGAAAAGCCAAAAACAACGCTAAACTTAAAAAAAGGAAATAACTTGACGCTGTAGGGTTCGTTGTTGCAATACCCACTCCTTGATGCTCTCCTCCAAATCCGGCCAATAGGGTTTTTTTGTTCGGAATGCTCTCCTATTTCGTTTAGTCGCACTTAAGACGTGTCATCTCCTCACCATCGATTCGTCAACGTTGAAAAAATTCCCTGCTGCTCGATTTTCATTTTTCTCGGCGAAAGAAACCGCACGCAATTTGAATTCTGCAATGTATGATTTTCGATGTTGATACATAAAAAATACGCTAAAAATGAAAACTTAATAATATAAACGAAAAAATATCTAACAAACAAAAAATTTCATCAATTGCAACAAAATTGAAAAAAAAAGTGAATTCAATTTTTTACACTTCGCCAAGCAGCGGCTTATGCATGGGGGCGGCTTATCATCCCGAACTTAGGGTAGTAAAAGACAAAAACAACAAATTTTCAATTATTGAATAAGACCTAAAAAATATTTTTAATATTAACTATCCATAAGCACAGATAAGGCCTCAATTTATTCATAAAATAAAAAAATATTTCCGTTTCATTAAAAAATTCATCTTTTGAGAGGAAATTTCTTACTGATTTTTACGAGTTTCGATTATTAAGATAATTGCAAATGTAATAGTATTAATTTTTCTATTCATTAAGAAAAATGAAAAATTAATCATTTTAATTTTTTTTTTGTAATAGGCTGGTAAGAAAGTTTTTGAACGAAAATTTTTTTTTATTTATTCATAATTTTATAAAAACAACACATTAATCTAAGAGGTATTTTCCATCATGATCTATGACTCTTGGTCAACATTCATGCAAAGAATGAATGTTCTTCTTGAAGAACTTGGCCGGTTGTGATTCAAAGAATTTAAATCGCCAAATTTTTGCAATCTTAAAGTTTTTGCTTCTATTTCAGCTACTGTTTATTATAACAGCTCGAAGTTATGAAGGATAAGAAGCCTTTTTTCTGGGCTATTTGGCGGTACCAAAACGGCTCTTGTATCTGACATATTAACCGAGTTAAATACAAATTTCAATTTTAGACCCTTTAAATTTTTGAGTACCTCGATATCCTCATCGACATATAGAGAATTTTAAAGTTTTTCAAAATTATTCTTTTTTGCTATGATAGTATTAATTAGGCTTAAGAAAAGCTAAAAAAATTAATTTAAAAAATTGCTTCAAAAAGTACGTTTTTATTGCAAATTCGGCACTTTTCAGTTTCGGTCGATTATCCATAAATATAAATTTTTGCCCCAAAAATTGAGTTATTACAAATAATTTTTGTATCATAATATTCACAAAAAAACGCTCTTTCTAGTAAGTTGTTTTTATGAAATCATGAATAAGCAAAAAAAAAATTTTTTTTTTAAGACTTTCTTATCAGCCTAATATTTTTAGAATTTTTTGTTATTTTCTATTTAAAATCTTTTAATTTTTCTTTATTTCTTTTTTTTCTTTCTTCAATCTAAAATTTTTCATTTTTTTCCGAACCATTTCAAATATTTTCTTTTCACGGAAAAGAGGAAAAGCAAAAAAGTGGCAAAATTAGTCGGTTAATTTGTTTCAGGAAGCGTGTCCTTTCTCTCCGTTATTCTTTTTCTCATTTTTTCTCTTTCTCATTTTTAATTTTAATTTTTTTTTTTAATTTGAATTTGTTTTACTTCCACTTTTTCTTTTTTCATACCATCTTATACATTTTTGAATAGAATTGAATATAACATTAGATCAATCTGAAAATATAATGAAAAATTGGATAAATGGAACGAAATTTAATGAAAAAAAGCGATTTCTACAATAAAAAGCAAGAAAATAATTTATAAAATAAGAAAATAAAATTATGGAGAAAAGAGGGTGAAACAGAAAAGGTTTAAAGAGAAAAGAAACAAAGAAATGAAATAAAAAGAAAATTGTAAAAACGTGAAAAAAAGAGAAAAAAACGGAAAAAACAGAAAAGAAGAAAAAGAAATTATTTTTTGACACGACTATTTCGAAGAATTATGCCTCAATTTTGCCATATTTTTGTGGCAATTTTTTTTTGTTTCGTATTAATTTAATACGCCAGGAAAGCCTTAATGAAATGAGAAGAAAGAAAAGAAAAAATATTCAAAATAAAAAAAGTTACAAATTTATTTTCTTTTTTGTGGTTTAATTTCTCGTTTAAAAATGAAGAGTGGAAGAAAGAAAAAAAAGGTAAAATTGAAAGTAAAACATTTTTGATTTCTTCTCACGCATTTTCGAATATCGAATAAAAATATTTTTTTTAGCATTCATTTTTTTATCACTAACTGGGCTTTTCTTTTACGTTTTTTCTATCTTTCTTTTCTCATCTTTCCAATTTCTTTTTCCCTCATTTTCCTTCCCCTTTTTATGTCCTATTTCCACATCTTTCCATAAAATCAGATAAAAAATTCCATCGATTTGGCATATTGAAAATATATTTTTTTGTCTAGAAGAATAAAAAATTAGAAGAAGTTTTATATTAAAATTTTCGCTTTAATTAAACGAAATACTGGAAAGTTAACAATTAAAATAGAAAATTTTGCCATTTCGAGGATAAGAAGGAAAAACAATTTTTACAAAAAAAAGAGATATAGAAAGCATGTGCAGAAGAGGAAAATAGCAAAAAATGAGAGAAGAGAAAGAGGGAGAAAATAGAGAGAAAAAAGAGAGAGTAAAGGGAGAGAAAAGGAGGAAAAAGTTAGGGTGGTTCTTTTTTAAGTAAATTAGTCTATTGTCCTTAGAACTTTTTTGAAATTTCTTTATTGAAACGAATTAAAAAGTTAAAAAAAAAACTTTTTTTTATTTTGTTATTTTTTAAATTTATTTGTTTTTTGAATTTTCTATAGCATTTTTAATTTGTTTCTCATCGCATTTTTAAATGAAAAAATTGGTTATTTCCGAACTTTTTCCTCTCCTTTTATTCTTTTACTTATTTTCCAACCTTTTTCCGTACTCTAGATATATCTTTTCTCCTCTACATTTCCCCCTACACTTCCTTGATATTGTAATTAAACCTTTTTCCGTACTCTAGATTATCTTTTCTCCTCTACATTTCCCCCTACACTTCCTCAATATTGTATATATTTTTCATTTTCATTTTTGGAAGTCAAAAAATTTTATTCTCTTTCTTATTATTTATTCATTTTTTGATCTTATTCTTTTGCTTTTCATAATATTTTTCTACGTTTTTTCTTTTTTTTTTGCTTTTTTAATCGATTTGTCCTTTTGCTTTTCAATTTTTTTTTCAATTTACAATTTTTATTTTTATTACTATAATTCATTATCATTATTATTGTCAAAATATCAAAATGATATCCATATTAATGTCATCTTTGTAATATTGAAGATGATAATTTTATTAAATATTTATATTTCTTTCGCAAAATATTCACAGAATGAAAAACATTTTTTAAAGGCAAAGGCGAGCCTGGCTAAGTCTAAGCAAAAGACAAGTCACTAAGCTTAAGACAGGGCCGTATTTCTCCCGACTAATTCGATTACTCCTGAAATTATGAGTTCACCGGCCGAAAAAGCCCAAAAAATATATAAGGAAAATTTTTTTTCCATAATTTTGTTTTCTTTTTTTCGGCCAGTGATTTTCTCTTCTTTTTATTTGTACTTTTTTTGTTTTAATTTTTTAAATATTTTGAGCCCAAACTTATTGTGTTCGGTTCTATAATCAAATTTTTAATTAAATCCAAAAATTGTCTCAAATTCAATTTTCTTTTCAAATTAAGCCAAACAAATTAAAAATATAAAAGGTTAAAATTAAAAACTATGAAAGGGTAATCTGCTTAAAATTTCATAGGCTTAAAGTTGCGTTAAAAATAAAAAAGAATTAAAAATAGGATAAAACTGAAATTAGGACTTTTTGTGAGTCAACCTCGAGGTTAGATTAAATTTTCATCAGACTCTCGAGCAAATTGTTTTTGTCAATTCGATTTGTTTTTTTTAGCTAATCGATATGAAAATCATTTCAATTTAAATATGATTTCTAATAAAGGCTTTACTCTGAGTTTTTCGACTTATTAACAATTGAAAAAAAATTGTAAATTTTTTCGAATTTGCGTCAACAAAAAAAGAAAGAACAAAAAAAAACTCCGATCATTTTTCTTATTAATTTGCTATCTTTCTTAACTCTTTCATTATTTTTAAATATAGAGAGAAAATAAGGAATTGAAATAACTGAGGGAAAGAAAAGAAATTAAAAAGGAACATAAAAAATGAAAGAAAAAAGAAAAAAAAACATTTTTGCAAATTTAGAGAAACGCGTTGAAACAATTAATTTTTTGCATTTTTAAAATTTTATTTTTACCTTTTTATATTATATGTTATTTATTTTTTTGACGTAAAATGACGAAATTTAGGATGAAAAAACTTGCAAATTTGGAAAAATCGGAAAGAAAAGAGAGGGAAGAAATGAATAGGAATACGAAAAAAAGAAAAATATAAATAAAAGGTAAAATAATATAAATTAATATAGTAAAAAATAATTGAATAATAAATAAAAATAAATCATTTAAAAAATTTAATTAGTGAAAAAATTGTAAAGAAAAATTAAATCCGAAGGAATAAAAAATAGCACGTGGAATAAACTTTGTAAAAAAGCAATTTTGAGGTTATTTTCCATCAGGAGCTCTTCTTACGCTCATTGTTTTCAAATAAGCTTCATTTTTTGGAAATCAATTCCCATTTCCTAATATTTTAAATTTTATTTTGGAAAATATTTTTCTTGCTTAATTTTTTGTGAATAATCAAAAATATTTTTAGCATTTAAAAATTTTCGGAAAATTGAGAAATTTTCCAGAAAAATCCGACTTTTCGCCCAAAATTTTATCATGTTTTCGTAAAAATTTTGTAAAAAATTCCTTTCCATTAATTTCTATTGGGGCCCAAATTTCCTAGGATTTAAGAAAAATAAATTTAAAAATAAAATTTCCTATCTTCATAAGTGAAATTTAAAATTAACTTACTTGTAAGTGAAGGCAGTGTAGACCATCAGACCAGATATGGCTCATCTAAAAATGTAGTTTCATTTGGATATGTTTATTTACAAAAAAAGGCGCTTATGTCCAAAATTTAAAAATCTGAAAATCTAATTCACCCATTTCTCTTTTCTAATCAACATTTCTACCTCATTTTAATTTATTTACCTAATAATAATTTAAAATATTACCGAGTGGTCTTATCATGCGTTCGGCTTCTGTTTACGAGTCGCGGCAAAGAGATTGCGGCTAGATCTAGTAGGAACAACTGGAAAAAACAATTTTGTCAAAAATATAACTCGAAAAAATAATTCGAAAAAAACACGTAAATCGTGTTTCCACTTTAAAATTTTGTCAAAAGATTAAATTAGTTTTAACAGTAATTTATTTCAATTTTCCAATTTGATTAAAATTTTATTTAAAACTATTTCAAATACTCAGAAATGTTGCAATTCTTGTGCTCCAAATACTCAATTTAAAAAGCAAATCCAAAAAGTTTTCGTCATAATTTTTCCAAGTTTTGACATAATTAAATTTTTCGAGAAATTGGTTAAATAAGGAGACTACAGAAAATCAAACATTTGCTTGGAGTGAACTTCAGCATAGTATTATATTTGCGGATACACAATTTGAAATTAGCTTTTATATTTTTTTTATCATTTTGATTAATTTAATAAATTTTTTATTTTACTTTTTCCAAAATTTTGCTAAAAAAACTTTTTTTGTAAATATTAGGAACTTAAAAACTCAAGCTTAGGTGTGAAATTCTAATCTATCTAAAAAAATTGAGTCGGAATCACTGATTAAAAACTTTTTTTAAACTTGAGAGCACATTTTTAACTTATCCGCCTCAAATTCTGTATTAAATTTCACATCAAATTATAAATTTTTATTGCAAATCTATTTCTAGATCGAAAGGATGGATCAAATTTTTACATTCTATCATATAAGCAGGTCCTCAACATCATCGTCGATGAGTCGTTATTTACCTTAATTCAACTCAATAGGCTGGATATTAGGGCGATCGACGTAAACCATAAATAGCCGTCTACGTCTGAGCATAATTCATCAAACTCGGTTCGAAGGCTTTACCATAGTTTCGCAATTTTGCACACAAAAACTCCTAAAAAAATTTCAATAGCCACCAATGGAGCCGGAAGGCATTCCAATGGAATACGACCCTCTTGATTTTCCGCGCTGCGTTGCAGACGCGTCGCCGGCGTCGGAGACACGCTCAAATTTCAGCGTGCAGCCTGCCGCCGCCACAATGGACCAGATTATCACGGAGGCCTGGCTAAGATCACGTCTCTTAGACGGATGCAATTGCACCGTGCTCTCGTTGCTAAATGTTGAAAGGGCTTCGGTAAGGGAAAAAACCCATAGAAAATAAAAAACCACTTACATTTTTTAAACCATCTGTTTTTCAGATATTTTGCATTGAGTTTCCAGTTAAACACGCCCCGGCGGTTCAGCTACTTTATTTGTGCCTTTTCTCCATGCTCATTTTACTTTCGTCGGCAGGCAACGGTGCCGTTGTCTGGTACAAAATTCAATTTCTAATCATACCAGTTTTACGAATAAATTTCAAAATAATAAGTTAAATGAATCAAATTTTACCATTACTTGAATTTTTGAAAATTTTCCGTTTATAGTCATAAAGAATATACCATATTTATAGGATCATTTTGCGCCACGAACGAATGCGCACTGTAACCAACTATTATTTGCTCAATTTGGCGATTTCTGACATTGCAATTACTATACTGAATACGGGTTTTTCAGGTAAAAACTAATATATTTTTAGAGAATTTAGAACCAAAAATCAATCATTTAGGGACCTATAATTTCTATTATCATTGGGTGTTCTCGGAAGCTCATTGTGCCTTCAACAATCTCATGGGTATTACGCCCATTTGCGCGTCCGTTTTCACGATGATAGTGATGAGCATTGACAGGTAAGCTCTCTTAGACGAGTTATAAAAACAAATTTAGTCCCAAAAAATTTTACATTTGAATAATTACGATTTTTAGGTATCTGGCCGTCGTCCATCCGCTGAAGAGGAGACCAGGTCATCGAGCCACTCTCTCAATTATCCTCACGATTTGGGTTCTGGGTAGGTGTATGAATGTTGAATTTAGTCTAAAATTAAAATTTTATAACATCAATTAAATTACCAACCTTTTGTTTAAACGATTTTTCAGCATTTCTCTGCGGCCTACCGGCGGTTTTGGTTTCCGACGTGGAAAGTTATTATTTTGTTAGCGCAAAAAGTAACGGCGAGCCCACTGTGTTCAAGGACAGGTTGTGTCTAGCGGATCGGTTTTCGGATGGCGACAGCAGGACCAGTACACTGTTCAGCATGTAAGTGGATTTTGCGAATCTAAGAAAAATTTGAAAAAAAAACTAAAATTTCAGTTACAATCACTCGCTGGTAGTAATACAATATCTGGTACCGCTGATCATACTCTGCTATACCTACGGCACGGTGGTCTACGTGCTCAAACGTGACAACACAATCGGCGATACACGACACGTGGAAAATGTGCGCGCCAAACGAAAGGTCAAAAAGCTTGAAATTTTTTCCTCGTTTAGTTTGGAAAACAAATTAAGAATTTTTCCAATTCGTTTTTTGAAAACTCCCTAAAAGCACATATGGGAACACAATTGAGCTTCAATTTCTTTTAGGCGGCAAACATGTTGGCTCTGGTTGTATTCACATTCATTTTCATGTGGATGCCATACAACCTCTATTTTCTCTTCCTTCAGCCCATCATCCAACAGAGCTTAGCGTTCGAGACAACCGTTCACGTCTATATTAGCATCTATTGTCTGGGCATGTCCTCCTGTCTGATGAATCCCGTCATCTACTATTTTATGAATGAAAGGTCAGTGCTTAATTAAACGATATTTTCCTTCCTTCGGTACAGAAATTTTTTAATTTCAGATTCCGCGTGGGTTTTCGCTACGCTTTTCGTTGGTTACCTTGCGTGAAAATCAAACGCGGCGATTACGAAAACGCTTTTCTTGTCACATCTCGGGTATCTTATATTTGCTTAATTGATTTTATTAATTTTTGGTAAAATTTCAGAAAAGTTCAACTTCAAAGTTAGCTTTATTTGATGTCAAAATGGCTACAAGGTTTAAGTATATCTTATAGGTATCATATCCCACACCAAAGTTTTCCAACGCCAACAACACAACCACGGTGTCGTTTTCGGCGGATAGCAGTCATTGTCGCCACTACCATACTCGTCATGGATCCTATTGTAGTGCAGGAATGATGAACGGCAGCGCACGAGGCTCGGGTGGCACATGCTATTGCATAGTGCCACGAAATGGCAGTCGCAACAGCTATAATAACAACCACTGTAATCATCAAAACGGTGAGGGATATGTTAATAACTGCGCGGCGGAGCGACGCGTACAATCCCGCAGTTCCGTGGACAATTGGAGCGGAGAGCCGGCCGCGCGACGCTGCGCTCATTTTGCGTCTGGTACACACGATGAGAGCGTCCGTGTCGCAACGTCTTCCAAACGACGCGAGTCGGGTTCCAATGAAGCAGCAAAACATCGTAAACTAAGTCGGATTTAAAGATCCCGTGGATAGGTTTATAGGCTCAAATCTCCATTTTTTAATCATAAAATAAAATTAGAAAATCTGAGACAGATTCGATAAAATTACACAATAATAATTACGACTTATGAAGGGTAAATATAGGATTACAAACACAAATTGAATTGATCAAAGCACTTCGAACTCGATAAAATCTTTAAAAATTCAAAATTTATAGCAAAAACATTTATAACAACAAGAAAAAACTCCTAAGAAATCATAAAAGTTTAAAAATATGTAAATTTCAAAATGATTATTTCATTGTTATTTTCATTTAATTTATTATTTCTTTTAAAAATAAATTTGAAAGTAAAAAATAAAAATCTGAAAAAAAAGTTGGAAAATTGTTTTAGTGAGCACAAAAATTGGAGAGATATTTTATTTAAAAACAATAGATTTCGCGTCATTATCGGGCACTTTTACTTCCGCCGTTATTTGGCGCTGAGCTGTGCGGTCCGCCGAGAGACCCACCTGCTAGCGTGGAATTCGCCGCGCTCGTCGGATACCGAACCGTGCGAGTCATTTCGCCGGGAGCGACGGTGCGCATCGCCGTCACGCTCATCGGACTGCCGCCGTAGCGATGCGATGACGCGCCGCCGAGCCCGCCAAGCGCTCCGCCGCCGCCTCCACCGGGTGGTTGGCGGGGCGTCGCACGCTTTGACGCTCCACCACTCGTCGCATTTGTACCACTTACCGCGGAGTAAGGATGCGTGCTCAATATTTCGCGTTCCATTTCCAACTGTTCTACGCGCTGAGTAAGCTGCAGCTTTTGTTGGATGGCCATACGAAGCAGTTGATTCAATGTCTTTTTTTCTTCCTCGGAGGCTTTCATCTTCTCTTGGGCGCTTTCCAGCTAGAAATATTTTTTTCATTTAATGTTTCAATCGATACGTGATACATAATACCCCCCGGTAAAGGCCCCCTCCCAGATCAATCCTTTCCCGTTGGAAATGACCTTGAGGAAAGTCCTGTTCCAATCGAAAGATATAAAATCAGTACAAACAAATTTAATCGTAAATACGAACCTGTCCCTGTATCTCCTCGCATCTGGCCGTGAACATGGCTCTGTGGGATGCAAATGTGGCTGCGTCCTCTTTGAATTGTTTAAGCTCACGTCGCAAAGATTCAATTGTTTCATCCTTTACGCGTTTCTCCGATTCATATCTAAAAAAAAGAATTTTAAACCATGCAAAATAATAATTCTAATCGAATATCTTTTTTGTATTTATATTTTTTAGAATAAAAAAATATTGTTACTTGTCTCGAACGCAGTCCAAAGCGCTTTCTGCGGATGCTTTTGTGGATCGTAGCACGTTACGCAACGATGTCACTTGTTCTCTAAAATATGGAAATAAGTAAATTTGGCAAAAAAAATATTGAATATAAAAAAAATTTATATATGAAGTATGTAAATTTCATACCTTTTCACAGCCAACAAAGCCTTAAGCTTGTTGTTAGCCTGATAGAGATCCGCCTTATCCTTGTCCTCCATGGCCATTTTCGACTGAACGGTGGATTCGGCGGCGGCGCGAACCATCCGTACCAAATCCTGTACTGCGTCGAAAACGCACTCAAGTTCGTCCTCGTCCACTTGAACATAAAAGAAAATAGCTTTCAAAAAAAACAATTAACTTTTTTGACATTTTTTAATGTTTAAATTAATTTAAGCTTTTACCCTGCACAAGTCGACCTCTTAGGTCGCTCTCACTTAGGAGTCGATTCAACAATTGGGCGCCCTCTTTGGCATCCTTTCCGCCCGACAATTTGGTGGTCAATTCGCGACGAAACGCGTCCGAAAGGATGCGACGCGATTGCGCGGCGGCTGCGTGACGCGTTGCTGCTGTATCGCCTGCGGCAGTAATTGGCGCGTCGGAGGCGACATTCGCCGATGGGAGGTCAGATGCATCCTCAATTAAAGGCGTTGAGCCATTTGTAATAGAGCTAAAAATTTTAAAAAATTGACAAAATTCAAATTCAATCCGATTTGGCCAGAATCTAAAAAATGTAAGAATACACATATAAGAAAAAAACCTTTTAACGATTGGTCCTACAGAAGCTTCGCGTTGAAGGCTCGCATCGGTGATGACGCGTAGTCGAGACATTACTTCACCGACACGTCGGCGACGATCCGCGCTTTCGTCGCCGCCGGCAATTTCCGCGTAGAATTGATAAATCATGTGGGCCAACGTATTCATCTTTAAACAAATAAAAATTTAATTAAAATGATCGACACACATATATGACAAATAAACTTGATCGTGAACAAGATTGAGTCGAGCGTTTTTTGTGCCAGCTAGCAGAATTGCTTGGCGAAGTGCGGCGCGTAATTCCGCCTGGCGTGCCGAATCCTCAACAACGCCGGGCGTGCCGCCGCCAGGCGCGTCCAGTCGCGCAACAGCCGCCGCGACAATCGCCTTTAAATGTGCGCCGAAATCCGTATCCTCTGAAAAATGGCAAAAAATTAAAAATAATTCCGTATTAAAAGTTTGAATTATACCCTTGCTCTCAATTGCCAGCCGAGCAGCCAACGGACCAGTGGCCTGCAAAACGGCCTTCTGAACGGCGCTTAGCCTATCCGCCAACTTCTCCTTTTCAACTTCAAGTTCCGCGATTCGGTCGCTAAGACCGCTTTGAAGTTCCGAAAAAAGATCTCCGCCACCGCCAATCATCGAGGATTCCAACTGAAATAGAATTAGAACCATGATATAATTATGTTCGTATTATACAAAATTATTGTATGTACTTGTTTAAGAGATTCGCCACCGGAGCTTTCGTTTTCGCCACCACTCGGACCTCCATCACCTCCGATGCCGAAAATGAGATGATTCAAGGTGCTGAGATGCTGATCGTTGTGCAGCCTCTCGTACTCTTTTTTCAAAGCCAGCCGTTGTTCGCGCTCCTGTTGGGCGTGCGTCAATGCGTCCTTCTCTTGCTTCTCGGCAAGAGCGCGCAAATTATTAGCCTCGTCACAGGCGGCCTAGAAATGTTGGAAAAAAAGTTTAAAATTTCTAAATAAATTTGAAAATTCTAAACTAACCAAATAAATAATCATATGAATTATAATCAAGAATATTGTATTAAAGTTCATCGTACCTGAAGATGTACGGTTTCATCGATAAGCCGCGCGATTTCCATTCGCATCACTTCAAACTCAACTTGAGCGGCTTTAAGATTGGAAACCTAAAAATAAGTTAATGTCTAAAAATAAGTTATTATTCAAAATTCTCGTCTATAGTACTTGCCTGTTTTTGCAGAGTAACGTTTTCCTCCTCGAGTTCGTTGTTCTCCGTCTGGAGCATTGCCTCGCGCGCCTTTAAATCCTTAAGCTCGTCTCTCAGCTGTCGGCGTTCTGCCTCGAGGTCCGTCACACGGTCCTCATTGGCCGTGCATAAAAGCTGAAGACGTTCCGCCTCGCTGCGATACAGCGCCAAATGCTAAACCCAAAAACTAATTCATGTCATCATAATAAATAAACTAAATAAATAATTAACGACTTACGTCCTGAAGAGCACGTGAGTCAGCCTCAAGCGCGACAACTCGTGCACGTAATTCCTCTTCACGTCTCTCGCTGTCCTCGTCGTTAACGCCACGTTCGAGCTCGCTGTCCTCGGCAATTTTGTGTTGATCGCGATACTGGAGTAAAGTCTAAAACAAAATGAAATCGATAAACAAAATACATATTTCAAATTCAATTTAAACTTTTTTTGTGTTGTGTAATTCGGCGCGAGTGGCCTCATAGCTGATCTGAAGACTCTCCAACTGACTTTGTAGTTCACTGCGTTGCTTAAGCAGATCCAAGCCCAACTCGGCTGCCTGAGACTTGGCCTCTTCGGCTGCTCGTAAACGCGAGTTTAGCGCGCCAATTTCTGCGCGTAAAATCTCAATTTCTTCGGACATATTGGATTCGTAATTGTCTTTAGTTTTTTCAATCCACTTTAGTCCCTATTTGTGGGAAAAATTAGAACTCACGCGCGTTTTTACGTAAAATCCAATATTTTTATTCAGTAGAAAATCCTCCTTAGTACAATTACAATCCTTTAGTACAATTAAATAATGTTAAAAATCCGTAGTTTAATAAAAAAATTATAGTAATTTGTTGTAAAATATTAAAAATTTTAATGCCGATTTTATAGATTATGAAGAGATTTCTCGAATAAAATAAGGTGCAAATTATAAAATAAATCAAAAAATGGCTTTAAGGTCACTTTTAACTGGCTTCTTTGGATTTAAAAAAATATCACGTCGAATAGTGAAAATATTTTAGGAATAAACCCGAAAATTGGAAAAAATGAGGCGCCTCGCTAAGGGAACGAGAGTCGAATCGGGGACTACGAGGCGGTCCTAAAAATGGATTTTTCAAAGAATTATTTCAATTAATTGATTGGCTTAATAATTTCTACAATGTATTAGTATTACACTGAATTATTTAATAATTATTTAACAATAAAAAATTTAATTTGGTAAAGAAAATTGGCCTTGATCAAAATTTTAGTACTTGAAAAATTACGGAAAATTAGTAAGTGTGAGATTAACACATACCAGGTAAAAATTTGTGTATTTGCGTGAAAATTACGTACAAATACACTTATACAAAAGGAAACACATGCGTTTATATTATGTGTGAATATTTGTTATGTATTGATTTTTATTTTGCCGGAAATATAAAAAAAATCGGAGTTTTTTGCTCCGAGAAAAGAAGGAAGAAAATATAAACGAAAGGAAAAAATTGAAAAGACAAAGAAAGGATAAAATTAAAGAAAAGAGGAAAATGTGAAAAAAATTGATGAGGAATAGGATAAAGGAAATAGAGTAGTAAAAGAAATATGAATAGAAAAAGTTTGGACAAGAGAAAAAGGAAAATTAAGATAGCAAAACAAATCACCCCCTTCAACTTTTTTTTCTAAAATTTTCGTAAAAATAAAAATGGAAAATTCGCTTTTCCATGCGTTTCGTGATAAAACAAATAGCGTTTTAGGCAATCTTTCCCAATTCCATTTCTCGAATTTATTTCGGGGTAAAGCATTTACTGAATAATATATTAAAGTTAAATTTTTTATTTATTAAAAGTAGAAACTAAGAATTTAATCAGTAAAAATGGCGACTATTAAAAATATAATGGCGCCAAACTTTTTAAATGATTGATGAAAAAAAATTTATTTACATATGTAAATGTTGAAAAATTAAAATTTACATTTCTCGATAAAACGAAATCTTGCACATTTGTCATGGAATGAATGAATAATAAAATATAAACAACTTTAACGCATTGTATGCCCGGCAAGCAACGCACCAATTTCTTTTTTGACTTTTAGCGACGTGTGTCGTGAGGCCGCCGACGCGCTCCAACATTCGTGCAACAGCTCGCGGAGACGCGATACTATAGGCTAAAAATTGCTATGAATCTGTTTCCCATTATTTAAAGTTAAATTATAATAATTAGTCCTCCCAAAAGTTTTGTTAAAAGGTATACGAATATAACTCACATTGGCATCATTTTTCTCGTCGATTTTCGGCCGAAAATTCGCCACACAAATGATACGATACATTTCGGCAAGAGATGGATCGTTTTCGATAATGTCCTGATATGGTAAGCGATGCAGCACCACCGTATCTGTCGTAGCCATTTTTTCAATCTCGTTGCAGTGTGGTGAATTAATGGTCTCAGCGCGTTCGTTTCTCTCGCCATTATAAACCTTTTCGCTATTATTACAATGGCCAATGGGCGCCGACGGATGCCTCTTTACTGTGACGGCTATCGTTGGATTTTCACTTATTTTTTAATGTTTGAAATGGAAATTTAAAGAAAAACCTTTCTCACCACAATCCTCTAGATGTTCGTCATTTTTATGTGTGTCTTCCTCAATTTCTTCATCTTCATCGCTATCGTTTTCTTTCATCTGGCCTACTAATCTGCCATATTCGCGTCTCGGACTCACAACGGCAACCGTTTCCAAACCTGGCATTGGCGCGCATCGATGATAGTAACGCCGTGCAGTGGACAGTAACTGTGACGTGCTACGGTCCGACGCGCCGGTAACTATTCCGCTGGAGCTCGACCGGCTAATCACTCGCCTCTGTTGGTCTTTTTCGGGGCTGTGTGGATGTGGTTGTTGAGAAATTAAAACCTTTCGGGATTCATTAGCATCTATGCATTTTATTGATTGTTCTTGTTCCTTTAATTGTCTTGTAAAGCCGTGTTGATCGTTTCCGGAAGACATATTTTGAATCGAAAAATTGTTGAGCTAAAATTTTTAAATAAAAAATTCCAAGAAGCCAAAATATCTTTAAGTTTAAACCTGCGCAACATTAAGCACCTCCCAAACGACCAATGCGTAAGAATACATATCAGCAGCTTTAAACTCATCAAAATTTGCAGGATTCAGTGTTTGGGATAAAACCTCAGGAGCCATGTATCGTTTCGTGCCCACTTGCACGTTAATTTGAGAAGGAAGAATTACGTGATTCTCACTAAAAATTTGTAAAAATTTCAAATATTTATTGGAAAAATGTAGTATCAGTTCTAAATTGAGTTCAAAATTATTGAATTGTTTACTATCGAACTGCTAGCCCGAAATCGGCCACGCAACACACTCCGGGCCTCTTGACAATGACGTTCTTTGATTTGAGATCCCGATGGGCAATCTCAGGCTTTCGACGACTTCCTGTTCCGTGAAGAGAGTTGTGCAAGTGTTCCAATCCCGAAATAATACTGAAAGTAGAAAAAATTATTAAATATGAAAAAAATATTGATTCTAATCTTTTGGGACTAAACCTGAAAGCAATTTCTAAAGCCTCGGTGAGATCCAATCGATAGCAGTAACAATTGTCAGTTAAGTTAAACGCCTGATTAGCGGCTGCGCGATTCGTCGAGCTCGGCATAGCGCATGGCATGCATGCATGCGTACGCTCGCGCAAATAATCATAGAGTGAGCCGAGTGCATGAAAATCAGTAATAAGCATCATCTGAGTCAGGGACTCCACACAGCTCGAAATGTCAGCGGCCACATATTCTATAATCGTGTCATTGACAAAAATGTAATTAGGTTAAACAGCGAGAAAAATGCCCCAAGAACCTACGCAAAATATTTTCGTGATTAAGCATTTGCGTTTGATAAATGTCACGTTCGTTTTTCCAGGACTCCTCTTCTGTAGTGTAAAAGGTCTGTAAATGCTATTTTTTTAGTAATGCAATCTTAATAATTTAAGCTGTCATCATAAAAAAAAATAGAAATGACCTTGACGGCAACAACGCTGCCCCTATAAAGAGCCTTTCGAACTTCTCCGTACCTGCCTCGTGCCACCATGTCCATCATCGTAAGATCTAGCGCAATGGTGCGCTGATTAAGAGTCACAACACCAGAGCCCGAGCCAGATCCTGTCCTAAAAATATTCAAATCTTAAGATAAGTAGGCATAAATTTATCGAAATAATTTTTCCTAATTTAAGAATATTTTTTAAAAGCTAATACTTACGGATCAAAGTCGTGCGTATCCAATGTGACAGGCATTGCACCTTCGCCAACATATTTTTCTTCGCGTAAAAGAGCGTCGCATGGAACGTTTCGCTTTACGCTCGTGGCGGTAAGATGCGCGCCAAAAGTCGCCTCCAAACGATTCCAAAGCCAAAGAGGTAATTTCTCTAGATTTACTACTAATTTTCGGGTCAGTATCTTTTTTTAATTTAAAGCTTAATTCACTTTTAACGTATCGCTCATGTCGACGCAAAACTAGAAGAATCACAAAAAATGCAACTAGTAATAGAGCGCTGCCCAAAACACAGCCCACCGCCAGCGAGAGAGCTACTGCCGCGAGATCGCCGCGCGATTTTGAAAATCCATCTAAATATTTTATACATCTTAAATTAAAAAGTTATTTGGATTTTCTGCTTCAAATTCAAAGTATCACCAATTAAATATAGCATTTTTGAATTTATTCTCATCCTTTGAAGTAATAAATCACCGTATTCGTCGGTTTCTAGTGGCCGAACTAGGCTAAAAGAACGAAAATGATCATGAGAAATGAGTGTAATGTTCATATTACAAAGATGTCCCTCGTAACAACACGCAATGCTTGTCGGTGTTCCGTGAACGGAGCGCCAGGAATTACACTAAAAATCTGAATTCACATTTTCATAATCTTTTTTTTTAATTTTCAATAAAAAAATTTAAATTTAGAAAAAAAAACCCTACGGTCAGATGCGAAGCGTTTGTGCCGCGCTCAAATGGCGCACACCCGTAAAAATGTTGTGATTGCATAAAGCCCGAGTTGCGAGGTTTTTCAATCTCCTCTGAATCGCCGTAAGCACTCGAAGGAAGCAAATCGGATTCAGTGGCATAAACCTAAATGTAATGTAATAATAAAACATTAGAATAGTAATAAATATGACAAATAACTAACAAACCTGTCGAATGGCGTGAAAACATGCAGCCATTTCGTGTTTCACGCAAATCTCCTCATAGTCACACGCAGCACCATAACTACAATAGCATAGATTTTTCAGAGTACGAGTTTCACTCGGGAAATGATGTTTATTGTATTCACAAAGAAGCTCCGTGGCACGAGAACTGTCGGCCACATTTACTAAAAAGATAATTATGAAAAAGGAATTATATATTATTAAATTATTAAAAATAATAGAATAAATCATTTCAAAAATTGAACTTACAATTTCCGCTTTCGCGACTGTTTGACACGTACCCGTTTCCGTAGCCATTATTGTATCCATTTCGTTCCACGGATCCCGATCCCGACGAATAACGAAAGGGACTTTCGGAGAGAATAAATTGCGAAGACGGAACGGAAAAGTCCTTCAATATTATAAAAATTAAAATGTAAATACGATATAAAAATAACCAATTAGATGTAATAAAATAATGCAGATGGAGAGTGGCTAAACTACCGTAGCAAGTCATTCATCCCTTAAAATAAAAAATATTTAAATTATCAAATGATAATGTTTATAAGAATAAAAAAAGGTTTTTAAAGACCCTAAATTTAATAAAAAAATTTTATTATTTTCCTTAAAAAATTTTAAATAATTTATAAGACTTACAATAATCATAATCCGCGAAAAAAAAAGCAAAATTTAAGAGAAACAAAAAAATAAAAAAAAGAAATTTTTTGACCTTTTGCGCAATAAAAAATAAAAAATTGTTTTTTAAACAAAATTTTGCAAAATAATTTATTTAAAAATTAATTTTTTTTGAGAAAAAGTATTTATAAAAATTTATTTATCTAATTGTTTATTGAAATTTAATTGAAATTAAAGTAAGATTAAAGTTCGAAAAAGATAGAAAAAATCGTAAATTTTTTAAAAATTTTATTTTCACCAATTCGCGCCAGCTTCTCTGCCACTTCTTTTTAGTTAATCGAAATGGCATATTTTCTAATTATTTCTTCCCATTTTATTTATTTCTTTTTCATTTCTTTAATTCTTTCTTTCAAAAAAACTCTATAATTTCTCCCAAAACAACACAATTTCTCATAAGTTTTGTTCCTCTTTTTCTTTTTATTGTATTACTTTTTGTTCCGCTTTCCATAATTACGCCATTTACATAGAAAAAAAACTCTTTAAAAATGGCGAAAATTATCTTAATTTTAATTTTTCCTTTCATTTCCCGCCTCACCTCTTAAAATAACCCTAAAAAAGCTTCAAAATTAAAAAAATTGTTTAAAAAGCTAAAAAAAACCTCAAAACCAAGTGGTTTTCCGCTTGACTTGCCAAAATTCAATTAAAATTTGTAAGAAAATTTTTCGGTAAAAATTTCAATTATAAAAGGAAATCTTGCCGAAAAAGCATTAACAATAATAACACAATCGATTTGCATTGAGATCATCTTAAAAGGTAATGAGAAATTTGCAAGTAATTGTTGAAAAAATAGAAAAAATGAGATCATGAAAAAATTACTCAATTTTAGGTTTTTTAGAAAAACTAGAAAAAAATTGATAATTTCATAGTGGAAAATTTCACTCAATCATAAAATTTTCGATTACTATGACCCCAAACTTAAGCTTAATATTAATAAATATAACAAAATAAAAATCTAATGAATAGATTTAAAAAGATTGAGATAAAAATGGAATAAATATTTTCTAATTACTAGCAAAAAGTAAAAAATTTTAAATTTTAAAATAGAAAAAATTAATTGAAGAGATAAAGCTGAAAAAAATTAGAAAAGCAAAGAAATAGAAAAAATGGAAATTTTTGCTAACACAAAACGAAAAAAAATTTCGATGAAAAATGGCAAAAATTTGAATTTTTGAAAATTTTTCAAAGCAAGAAAATCAATAAAAAGGAAAAAAAGAAAATTTTGAGGAAAAATTAACCGAAAATTAACCGAATTAAATTAAAAATTAAATTAGTGAAATCAGCCGTGAATGATAGAAAATTAAATGAGAAAGAAATTATCAGTTGAAAATTTTCGGTGATAATAATATAATGATAAAAAATTATAATACATATAAGATAGAATGATAATAAAAGAAAATTTGTGAGAAAAAATTTATTTTAGTGAAAAGAAAAAATAAAATTAACCTATAAAAATTTAATTAATAACTCACATTAAAAGTTATGTTTGGTAAGCCACAAGTTTGAAAAAGAAAAAAATGTGTATTGAAGCTCGTCCTGTTTACAGAATCTTGCACATAAAACATCGATGCCGTTTGACGAGCTCACATCCATATGGGACGTTTCTTGAAGCTAAAAAATTGTCATAAATAAATAAAGGTATATGTAAAATTTTACTATCATAACATAATACGTAATTTACAATCGAGGTTTGTCTTGAATCATATTTGAACCAATTATAACATTTTTAATTCCTTAATTTGCTTAAAAATAATTAGATCTTAAAAATATCTCAAAAAACCATTTCATTTTCGACATTCGCTTTTGAATTTCAGAAAAAAACCCAACTAACATTTGCGACTATACGGCGCCCAATTATTTTTCACATTTGTTTTGGCATTTTTTTCTTTTGCATTTGTTAGTTAAAAATGCAAATTTCAAATTTTTTAAATCAAAAATCTTGCAAAAAATATTAGAATTGTAGAAATAAACACAACGTTAGCCATATTAGATAATCAAATTTAATGCATAAAATAGTCAGTTCTCAAAAATGAAGTCAGAACTAGATCGACTCTCATTAATAAAGCACAGAAAAGATAGGTTCTCTACTTTCGCAATTTCCTTAAAAATTATAATTTCTATGGTGGCAAGGCGACCTCTAAATAAATTAGCAGAGAAATTTTATTTTTCAACATTTTTTCAACAAAAACAAAAAATTGGTAATGAATACAACAAACAACTATCACATATTTAATCGGTTTTGAAGTTGCTCTTTTCAGCGGCAATACAGAGCTCCAAACGTAACTAAAAATTTTCGACGATGGGACGGAGCTATTTTTGGCAGTTTTTTGATGATAATTGGGATTTATGATTTTAATTTAATTCTGCATAAGAGGTATCCAAGATATTTTATCATTTTATTTTTTTTATGATAACTCCTTAAAGAAATGCTAACAATTAAAAGCTATTTTTTTAAGGCAAATTACAATTTATATTTTGCGAAACACAACTCCACCCCCCATTTTAGTGTAAGTTAAATTTACTCTTTCCAAGATTTCGAAAAAAAGTTTTTTTATCTGTGCCTTTGAAGGACAATAAATCTGGCTTCAGCAAGATGTTTTCCTAAATTACAAAAAAAGTAATTTTTGTTATTTGCTTTTGGAACTTTTCATTTGTTTATTCCTATTCCTATACTCCAAAATATTAATTTTTTAAATTGTAATTTGCTATAAGAAAATGGCTTTTGAGTCGCTTTTTGTCTTTTATTTTTAACTTTCACGAATGATATATATCAATAACTTTAGTGAACTTTTATTGATTAAAATTAAACAAGGACAATCTCAAATGTAAATGAAAATAATAATTCGAAGGTTATAAATTGAAAAATGAGAATAAAAAGATAATTGAGATGCAACATTTATTGGTGAAAAATATATATTTATAAGGATAATGATATAATATAATATCGAATGATAATTTTTTCATTTCATTTAAAAGTAAAAAGAGAAAATTAAAATATAAAAAAGTGAAAAATGCAAAAATTTAAAAAAAGGCAAAAATTATCGTAACAAACATTCAGGATTATCGTATATGGAGAAAAGTGAAAAATATCGTAAAAAGGAATATAAGAAAAATTAGATTATGGTACCAAATGTACCGAAATTTTTTAAATTGTAATTTGCCTTAAGAAAATGGCTCAATATAACATAGAGCTCTAATTTTTACGCTCCAAAAATATCTTTATCTAAAATAAACTCAAAAGAAAATTTTTATTTTAAATTATAGATAAGATGCGGTAAAAGAAAAGAAAGAACAATTTAAAGTACATTAAGCTAAAAAAGTTACAGTATGCCTTTTGAAAGGAAAATAGGGAAAAAATAAAGAAAGACAAGAGCAAATACAGTATTCAAAAAAAAAAATGCAAAAATTTTAACGAAAAATTTCCTTTATCAAACAGACTAGTCTATTATCTTATATTTTTTCGGGTATATTTAACTCTCTAGTTTTGCAGATGTATTGATTTTTTTGAAAGAATCATTTTCTGACTAGAAAAAATTGTGAAAATCGATGTGAAAAAATGATGTCATAATGGCAATAACGTTAGTCGCGCGAATATTTATTTGCAAGATTATGATAGTTGTATCGTAGTTGTAGTTGGATGCTCTGATTTTCAGATTTGAATTTGATCCCTAAGTTTAAATCCAAATTAAAGAAGAAAATTTTTTTTAGATTGTTTAATCATAAAAATAACTCTAATGGACTCTAAAAAATTTTGGATCGTTTGAACTTAATTAAAAAACATACTCGACTTTAACGGTTGCTCCGCACGCGGTAATCGTCGCGGGCGTAGTCGCGCCTCCGCCACCGCTGCTGCGTGATGTTGCACGTTTACAATACTCCACACCAACCCCACCACTAGCAACGGCAGCGGCGGCCTGAGCAGCAGCCGCTTGGGCCTCCTCTTCCCAGAAAGTAGAGTCCGCCTCGGCTAATTCCACCGGCATCACTGTGGTAGCAACTGAGGCAGCAACTCGACCCGATTGCGAATGGGCCTGCTGAGCGTGATGAGCCTGTTGGGCCGCTTGAACTTGACGATGTTGTTGTTGTTGTTGTTGTTGCATTGCGCTGAGTTTATACACCTGACCAATTGTGGAAAAACCTTGCTGCTGAATCTCTTGAGACGGTTGCTGTCCTTGCTGATGTGCATATATCATTCGTTGTTGTTGAGCTTGCAGTTGTCCCTGGAGTTGTCTGCCCGCATTTGGACCCGAATTTGGAAAACTCAATGAAGTCAAGTACGGCGGCGCAGTATTTGGTGGCGCTCGATAATCTGCATTCGGATGGTGAGAAAAATTATGATTCGCCTGCAAAAGCTCGTCCTCTCCTTCGGCAGATCGCTTTAAGTCTTCGGCAATACGCGCCATTTCCAAATCGTCAGCTCTGCTTCGAGTTACAAACGGTCGGTCCACGTCCGATTTGATTTGATCCCAAAAGTCCAAATCTGCCAAATGATTAGCGTATCCAGCGGATGAGCAACCTGATAATGCCGAATTGTGTCGATACAAATACTGTGACTGCTGGCTCTGAATTTGATGAGCCGCATCGAAGCTGTTGTGACGGTAAATAGCGCCTGATCCACTTCTAAACTGCGGCTGAGATTGGTTCTCAAGCGCTTGTGCTGCCGCGTAGCCCATTATTTGTATCTGACCCGAAGGTTGAGATTGTACTTGCGGATACTTTGCTTCAACTCCCCCGTTCCCATTTATTCCATTGCTGCCTGCGACCATTTGCGGTGCGCCGCGCGGCAAACTCGAATCGGAAGTGGAACGGACACCATTGGAGATCTGATAAGGATGCTGCTGATTCAAAATCATTTGACCTGGGCCCTTCATTTGCTGTTGTACCTGCTGGACCTGTTGCGGTTGTGGATACCCGTACGCGCCGCCACCATAGTACATTTGCGAAGCATCCTGGCGTGTAGTGCCGGCGGCCATCGGCGGCGACGCGCCAAACGGAAATCCTTTATTTTCCTCGAAGATTGGCGGTGCCGAAAACGGTGTCTGCACATGAGCCTGCTGCATGGGAACCGAAGTATATGGTCCGCCAGGACCGCCTGCATTAAAATAGTAAGGTCCCGAAGATGAATCGCCGCTACCATATGACGACATCATCACCATTTCCGCAGTTTTTGCCGAGCCAGCAGCCGCCGTCGTGAATTTCGCCGATTTCAATGCCGGCGGCGCGTCTATCGTCGCATCGCTGGCCGCAGGCTTCTTGCGTGAATTGTTTTGCGCTGCCAGCGCGGCTGCCTCCTCGTCGCTGAGTCGAATTCGTTGAATAGGATCCGATTTTTGGGCCTCTTCCAATGGAACTTTGTGGACACTCATTCGATGTCGTTTTATGTTTTTTCGGCAAGAATATCTAAAAAATGTATAAAAACCATCACAATTCGGAAATCTAATTAAAATTTTATATTATATTTTCTACTTTAGTACAAAAGAACCCTAATCTAGCATTGATTAAAGATTAATTTGAAGATTAAAAAAAAGACTTAAGAAAAAACAAAAAATTTTTCTAAAAATCGAATAAAATCTCAATTCACTTACTGCTTATCGCATTCGGGGCAGAGGAATCTATATACTGGCTTGGCCTTTGTGGAATCCGCCGGCGCTGTCGCTTTGCTTTCCGGTTTGGCTTCTGTTTGTTGGACCTGAGTCTGAGCTTGATGGGTCTGACTCTGATTAGAAACTTGCATGTTCGGTGGGGCTGGAGGTGCGGTTTGAAATTGTGATTGAGGCGCAAAATTATAGTGAAATATTTGTTGTTGCGTCGACTGATGCGTTTGCATATGAGTCTGTTGTCTTTGCTGGACCTGCGCCTGTTGCGTTTGGAGTTGAACTTGTGGTTGTTGTACCTGACGCATAATTTGGCCTGTCTGAGACTGTTGTGTTGAATGCTGATGCTGTTGTTGCATCATCCGCTGTTGCATCGCCATTTGTTGCTGAGAATCGTAGTTCTGATGTACGTAAGGCCCCGGATAAGCCTGTGCGCCGGCACCATAACTGCTCACATTTCCTTGTGGACCGTAATCACCGGAATATTGTACTTTCGCTGTTGGATAAGTCATATTTTGCGTAATTTGTTGAAGTTGCGGCGCTCTTCCCGACTGATCCATGGATTCGGTAGATGAAGACGGGGTACCAAATCCACCCTCAGACGGCACAACGGACGAGTTCTGACCTTGAGTCGACGATTGGGGTTGCGCTTGCGGCGTTGTGCTCTGTTTTCTTAGTCGATTCACTACCGAATCCACCACATCAACAACCTTTTGCTGAGAGCTTTGCTGTTGTTGTTGCTCCTCTTGATAAGCGGCCATCTGCTGCTGGGCCTGTATCGGCATCTGAGACTGCGAAAAACTGGTTCCACTCGAGTTTCCACCAGATAGGATTTTTGGTGCCGAAATGTTGCCGAATTGATGTGGCGAAACGCCGCTAAAAATTAACACAAATTTGAATTATTACCAATAGCATGCACAAATTTTTCATGATTTTCAAAAATAAAAAATATTTATTTTTATTAATTTTGAAAATTTTCTTCAAAAATTTTCAAAATTACTCAACACAAAAATGTAAATTTGTTGTTGTTGGATTCAATTTTGTTGTATGTATTAAAATCTTTTTGCAAAATGATTTTGCTTAAAAAATCGATAAAGAAAAAGCTAAAAACGCAAAACAAAAAGAAAAAGGCTGAAAAATGTACTAAAATAAAATTACAATTTTTATCAAATAAAAAAATTTGCGAATGACAAAAAATCAAAGCGAAAAATAGAAAAAAATTAAAGTAAAAAAATGCGCAAAAAAATCTTCTGCTTCTCAGGCATTCTCATTGGATAAAGTAGTCTATGGCCATTTTTTGTTGTCATTTTTTTGACTTGATCATGAGAAAGAAGAGAAAAAGAAAAAAGAGGGAATATTGAGAAAAAATAAAGAAAAAATGAGATAAAAAACATGAAACAAAATTATAATGGATAAAAATAAACAAAAAATGTAAAAAATAGATCAAATCCAAGAAAAAGAGCTTTAAAAATCGATTTTCAAATGATTTGTGAAGTGCTTTTTTAAAAAAATAATTTTTTGAGCTCCACGGGCGAAAAAGAAATATATAAAGTAAAGAAAAAAAAGAGATAAAGAGAATTGGAAAAAAATGGAAAAGTACGCAAAAATCGGTGGATTTTATTAATCGAATAAAAAATTAATTATCCATGAATTTTTGCGAAATGTAAATAAGATTAAAAAAACAGAAAAAAATCGATTGATTTGAATATAAAAAATTCGGTAAATAATGATACTGTATAAGACAGAAGAAAGATAAGCTAGTAAGAGAGAGATATGATGAGAAAAATCATATGGTAATAGATAGAAACTACAATTTATGTACAAAAATATATATCATCGAAACTATCCTAAAATAACTTAATTTTCTATTCAAAATTTTAGTTAAACGTAAAATTTTTCAAATAAAGCTTAAAAAATTTAATAAAATTGAAAAGCTTACGACTGGACTTGAGTTTGTTGAGCCATTTGGCTTGGAGGAGGGGCCTGTGGAGAAGCTTGTTCAGACTGCAAGGACTGCAGGACCTTGCACGTTGATCGATGACGTTTTAGGCTTCGCGAAGAGCTCACACTTTTGTGACAGGCCTCACACCTAAAAATAGTTTATAATAAAAAGACAAGAGGCTTTAATCTAGTGGACCTTTTGTCCACATTGTAAATAAAAAATCATATTAGTGTAAAACGTTCTGGGACAAATTGTCACTAAGACCAAAAACCAAATCAATAAAAAATAATTAAAATGCTTCCAATCATTACACAAAAAAATTTCTCAATTAATAATTTCTCAATCAATTAATCGATCAAAAAAAAAATTAATCAATCAATTATTTGATCGCTCAAAAAAACCTTCTTTAATCTTAATTAATATAAAAAAAATAAAATAAATTTTCATTATTATAATATTATTGTATTATAATTATCATCATATTTGTTTTGTGTGTTTATTTTTAATGATGCATATAATTAACAATATTTTTGTGTTTGTGTTGTAAAATACAATAAATAAATACATACGAAAAAAACTTTTTTCACGTGTCTCTTCTCAATCATTTTTCTCAGTTTCGTATCATTGTATTGCTATTAGTTTTCATTTTTTTGCACTGTGTAAAATGAGATTGAGAATAATTGGAAAAAAATGAATGAATAGAATGAGGAACGCGTTATATAATGATATTTTGAAAATATGATTCAAATGTTGATGAAAAATGATGTTGATGAATGCGCGAAATGTAAATTTAATGAAGAAAAAAAAATTTTTTTGAATGAAATGTAAAGCAGAAACAATAGCTTAAATTGAGTTCGATATTAATCAAATTATATTCTAAACAAAAAATAAGGCCCAAAATTTTGTCGAAATTGGGCTATAAAAATAAACAAGTTGATAAGTTTGAAATAACTTCAAATGGGATCAAAACTAAATTTAAGACACAAATACTCACTCAAAGTCTCCGGTGGTGGAGTTAGCCGCGTGCGTGGTTGTTGTCGTTGACGATTCAACGGAGATTTTTTTACGTTTCTTCGTCACCGCTGTCGCCGATGTGTCTCCTAGGACATCCAACGTAATGCCTGCCGTAGTTGAGGAAGACGCTACGCTGGCCACAGAAGGAGATGGCAATACAGTAGAAGAAACAATTCCTGCCGACTTTTCTCCATAATCAACACAGTTGGCATAATTCGATTGAGAATAAGCTTGTGCGTGCACTGTGGTCGAACCGTTTATAGTCGATGGTGTGGTACTATAGTAAAAACGTTGTTGTTGGTGCTTTTGTTGTGATTGAAACTCGGCTAAAAATATATAAATAAAATGAACTACAACTCAAAGTGAAAACTACAACTCGACGACATTTAGTGTAAATTAATTTTTTAAAGTTTTACCTCCAATAATGGCTGATGTCGACAATTGGCGAGCTTGAATTTGAGGTGGAGTCTGTGTTTGGGCCTGAAATTGAACTGAAAGTGTTTGGGTTTGAAGTTGAGCCGGAGTTTGATTTTGCGGCTGCGACGGCCACGAACCTCTCTGAGATTGTTCATTTATGAAGATTTGTTGTCGCTAAAATTACAATTTTTGGTATCATTTTATTATCCCATTTAAAAATATCAAAAAAAATTTTTTACCTTGGCTGCATAGATCTTGCAGTTGACGCGATGTCTTTGAAGATTTCTCTGGGAATTTGTCTAAAATTTTTTTTTTATATAAAAATTATTTATAGCTAAATTTTACAAAAAAAAATATAATAATTTAATACATAACCAGGAAAGACTCAACTTCACAAAATTATGTTTAAATTCACCGTTTTCCCACAATCGGCGCATTGAAAAATTGGCTGAATTTGTATCGCATTTACTTGGCCGGACATCGGAGATTGTAGTGAATGAGCCGTTTTTTCTGTATTGCTGTTTACGTCAAGTACCATTGTATTTGAATTAGGTTCCTTTTTCGATACCGCATCCTCGTTGTTGTTGTTGTGGTTGTTATTATTTCTGTCGTTATTTTCCAAAATTTCCATTTTCACATCGCGCCTCAATTGAGTACCATCGTCTAATCTAAAATTCGGGTATTGATTACGATTTTAAAAAACTACGTTTTTTCGATTTTCGACTGAACAAAGTTCAGAAATTAAAGTTAATAAAAAAATTTTTAAAAAACTTATTTATAAATCACAAATGTTCATTATAAAAACTTATATTTACAGATTTGAGGACACAAAATTATTTTTTAAAAATCAGAATTTTTTTAGTAAAATGCAAAAATTTGCTATTTACTAAATTATATTAAAATACCATACTCCAATCTGGTGGATTGACGCGCTACCGCAAGCATATTCACGGTAGTTGGGGCAGAAAATGGCTCTTCATCCGACTCAATTTTCAGCATATCGTAGCATAAAAATGATAGAGGTTGAAGTGGACTACGGTCAAAACAGAAAAAACCTTTAAAAAATTTATTAAAAAGGTATTGTGATAGAATTAATTAATTAGTATTGTTGATATTAGCCACATCATTATCAATAATATTATTATATGAATGCATATGAATCAATAATAAATGATATCATTTTATAAAATCATTTTAATTCCTAATTATAAATAAATTTATCATCGTTGTATTATTTGAAAAAATGTAAAAATTGAAGAAAATTATAAAAATTTCGTAAAAAAATTTTCTAAAAATAAATTTTGAAAAAAAAATTTTACAAGAAAAAACACATTTTTGAAACAGAAAATACATAAAACGCACACATATAGGAAAAGGGAATTATAAAACATACAAACATAACACAAAAAATTTTGACAAGAACACAAAAAATTTTGATAAAAAACATATGTATTTTAACAAAAATGAAAAAAATCTTTAAGCTTTCCTTGAAAATCCAAAGTTTATAAATTTTTTAGTTAAACTCTTTTATAGAATCCTCAAACCCTAGCTTTTAATCCCTAGCGTGCTTTTTAAAAATTTTTAATAAAGCTTACGATTTAAATTATATTAGATTAAGAAACAAAACTTAAGATTATTACACCTTATATGTATATGAAAATTTTAAATGATAAATTTTGATTGAAATCAATGCTAATAAAAATTCAAATTTAAAATAATTTAAATGGAAAAAATAAAAAACGGCAAAAAAAGCGATAAATTTTAAAGCGAATAAAATTTTTTTTCATTTATTTTTATTTTATTTTTTTTTGTCCTTAAAAATGCAAATTTATTTAAGAAAGAAAAGAAAAAAATATACATAAAAATTGAAAATTGAAAAAAAAGATTGAAAAAAGTAAAAAGAAAAGTAATGACGAATCATATTTGTAAATTTACTCTACTCTATATCAGATTAAAAAGTGGCAATTCATACAATATAATTTATACTTTTTGTCCCATGAAAATTTCTATATTTTATATAATGGAGAATAAAGATAATTCGATAAAACAATCAAAAAAATTTTTTTCTACTTTTTCTGGAGTTTGAACGCCTTTAAGATCCATTTTAGTGATTAATATTGAGGCTAAGCTTATTGAGGCTCAAAAAATAATTTAAAAATTTTTTTAATTTCAAAATTTTCCATAAAAAAATAATAAAATTTATGCATGAAAAAATTTCCACGTGCCGACTCACGTGATTTAACGTGATTTTTTTAACGTAATCGCGCGAAATAATTGCGTAAAAATTATAAAAATTTTTGCAATTTATTTTATTTTTTAAAACTGATTAAATTAATTTTTGATCTCTTAATGTATTCATTTGCCAAAAAAATAAATTACAATTTAAAAAAATAAATTGAAAGTACAAATTAAAAAGAAAAATAATTTGTAATTAAAACGGGGAAAAATAAATATGTAGCTGTTAAATTTAAAAATATTTATTAAAAAATTAATTGCATTATTTAAATTAATGTTAGAAATAAATAAAATTAAATAATTGAAAAAATTTAATAAATTGAAATTAAGTAAATTTTAAAAATTAAAATTAAACAAAAATTATTTTAACTCTTACTAAATTTCGTATTATGTATTTCATTAAAAAATTTAGTTTTAAAAGTTAAAAAAATGGTTAAGTAAACAAATGAAAATTAAACCAATATTTAATTTATTAAATAATAATTTATAAATGGGAAAAAAATTATTTTGTGTGGAATGGAAAAATGTTAGTTTTAGTTGCAAATTTTAGTCATAATTCAAATCCAAATTTTAACTCTGGCCTATTTAATATTATGATTTTGATCTGCTCGAGTCAAATTCCAATTATTAAAACGATTCGCAAAATGCTTCGCTTAACAGATGTATATCATCCCCGCATTAGGCCATATGGTACATTGGGTGCCATTACTAATACCAGAGGATTGAAGTATGAAAAAAATTACATAGATAAAATGAACAAAATCGATTATTCCCTTTTAATAAAGAATGGTCAAGATTAAAGCTTGCTTTTATTTTTGGGAAGAAAAAGTCAGGACAGCACCGTCATTTACCAATGTGCAACGTCGTGCAAATAAAACAGTTGGTATTAATGCAGAAATGGCATTAAATTTTTTAGTAGCAAGTTAAGCCCAACGAAAAATCATTGAGCCCTTTTTAAAAAATATTATAAATAAAAAATATTATAAATTTGTAAATAAAAAATAGGCCATTTTTAACTGAAAAATGGAAATTTTTAACGATTAATCACAAAAAACACAAAAAATTTGAGAAAAAGTAAAAGGAAAGTTTAATTTAGCAGATAAAAGAAAAATATATTTTTAAAAAGCAAAAAAGCACAGAGAAAAAAAAACAAATGGGAAAAGAGAAAAAAAGTGAGAAAGCACAAAATTTGTTTTTTTTTCTATAAAAGTATTCCTCTCTGCCTTCTATTCTTAGCTTTCTTGTTAGCCTTGTTTTCCTTGTATTTTATTATTTTTTATTAGCTTTAATGTAAATATATTATATCTATACATGTTGTGCTTCAAAAAATTTGCTTTTTTTTCTTTCGTAAAATGTGCCAAAAAGAAAAGGAAATTTTGAAAATAATGTATATAAAAAAGTAATTTTACGCTGGAAATGTATAAGAAGAAACGAATGGAAAAAATGTAAAAGAAAAGCTAGTTTGAGAAAGTAAAAGAAGAAAGAAAGAAAAAGAAAATTTTGAAAGGAAAGTAAGAGAGGAAAGTATGAAAGAATACAATGAAAAATAAAAATGGCGCAATACCAGTGAAAAAAAAAATAATGGGAAAGAAAATAGAAGAAAAAAATTTGAAAAAAGAGTGAAAAAGGTAAGAAAAGGAAAAATATATATTCAGAAATGACAACAACCGGACAAGTAATATTCTATGGAAGAGGAGGAAAGAGTAAAATAAAAATAAAAAAGAAAATGGCGGTAAAGATAGAAATTTATTTTTCTTTCTTTTCTTATCGCTAACCAATCGATGATGGACGCACGCAAAACACAAAACACAATTATTTGTGTGTATACATTTTTATGTCAATTTCGCAAAAATACATTAAAAACATTTTTCTTTCCATTTCGAATATTTTTCATTTGCATTTACAATTTTTTAACAAACAAAATTTTTTATTTAAAATGTAAGAGTTACAAAATTTAATTCGTTCTTTTAAATTTATAACGAAATGGCAACATTTAACCAAAAATATTATAGGAGGGAGAAACGAGAATTGATTATTATGATTAATTGAGCTTATCATAGAAATGAAATATAGATAATTGATAAACAAATCCAGAAATCAAAAATCATCAAGTAAGCCAAAAAAATTGAAAATCAAAATTGAATAAAACGAAATATCAAACAATTCACATAAAATTTAAATGAATATAAATAATATTTTTATGCATTACAAAAAATAAAATTATAATGATTTCCATTCACGTCATTCAGAGTTGAGGCTCGATAAATACCCTAAAATCTTTTATTTTTATTTTTTAAAAGTGTTTTTTCTCTTTTTTTCCCTGCTTTCATTTTCTTTTCCATTTTTGTTGGAATAATGTCCAACTAAAACATTTTTCAAACACATTTTTGAAAATAAAAATTTTTCGCAATTTATTTTTAAATTAAAAATTTTTCAAAAATTTAAATTCAACATAAATTTAGAAATTTAATAAATTAAAAATTTTAATTTTGTAATTTATTTAAATTTTTTACAATAAATGGGAAAAAATGGAAAATATTAAAGATTTTTTCAATTTCATCAAGTTAAGGAACCAATTTCTAAATGATATCAATCAATTATTAAACTTTTATCATTTGATAAAATCAATTTAAAAACAATGATTTTCAAAAGGATAGAAAAAGTGATAAGATTGGGAAAGAAAAAAAAGAAAAAATTTCATATTTTGAAAAAGAAGATTTCTTCTAAGTGCACTTAAGCTCAAGTGTATTTGAAATTTTTTCATTTTTAATTGAAAATTTTTAAAAAATTTTATTTTTTTTCTTTTTTTGAAGTAAAGAAATAAAAATAATATTAAAAACAAAATTTTCTTCTTTTTTCCAATTATTATTTTTCTTTGTTTCGGGAGTTTAATTAAGGGATTTCAATTTCAAACACTCAAAAAAAATATGCGGGATTTTTTGGAATAGGTCTGTAGCCAATTTAGATCTCCTTCCTATTATCTCTCTTCTATTCCCCGATCTTTTTATTGGTCCATTCTAAATGACCCTTTTATTCATTCTTTTCCCAATCCTCCCTTTCCCCACCCATCCTGTACAAATAGAGGTTCGAAAAGTCTCGCCTACCTTTAAAATTGTATTTAGTCCAATTGAAAATGTTTTCCAACAAAATTATTTGTTTTTCATAAAGCAAAAAAGAAATTCGATTAAAAACAAAGCCGAAAAACAATAATTTCTTACGCAAACATTAGAACAAATGCGGCTTACCGTAACGTACCGTACCATCGTAATTTTTCTAGCTATCTAAAAAGTGTATTTAAAAATAGAAATTAACTATGATAGAATAGCAGTAAGCTTAATAAAAATTACTTATACAAATATGGTAAACAAAAAATTTTACAAAATGCTAAATAATATACAGCTAGTATTAAATTGTAAAAAATTTTCATATGCAAAAAAAATAATTTTTAAAAATAATAATTTTTTGTCCAAATAACAAATTTAATTTTAATTAAATTTTATTAAATTTAATTCAAAAAAAATCGGAAAAATAAATCACAAAAGCAAATAAAAATTTTGAATTAAAAAGAACGAAAAAAATTAATTTTTCCGTCGACATTTTTCTTTTCTCAAAAATTTTCCGACTTTTGTCATAAAATGGAAAAATGAAAATTTTTGCTATTATAGTGTATTAGAAAATTATTAGTCCACCTCATTTTAAAACCATATTATTGTAGAAATTTTGAAAATATTTTTGGAGGAGGGTTCGTTTTTTTAATCTTGCAAAACATAAATCTAGTCTTTGTAAAAATTACAAAAATTAATGAAAATAAGTGGACTAAAAAAAATGCAAACCGGGTAAACAAAGAGAGAAAAATTTAGAAATTATTAAAGAAACGCAGAATAATTTATATAAAATGTTAAAATCTCAATAAATTTAAAAAATTTTAATAATTTTAAAAGTTTTCTTAAAAAATTTAATTTAAAAAAAGCATAAAAGTAATTTGAAACTAAAAATTTTTATTTCGATTTATTTTTAAAATAAAGAGCGAAAAACAACAAAAAAGTATTAAATTACAATTTACAATTTACAAATTGTAAATTACAAATGCAATTTGCAAAGTAAATTATTTTTTGAGAAGTTATCCCTTAACTTTGAGCTTCATATTCTGATCACAAAGTATATCAAAAAATAAAGATTTTTCAATATTTTGTGACTTCAGTCAGATTTCTTGAGTTGCACAAAATTTAATGAAACCGATTTAATTATGGAAAAAATTTAGCAAAAAAAATTTTTTTCTAAATAATTTTCAGGTAAAATATTTTAGGTTGACCAAAAAAAATTAAATTACTTTTTCACCTCGGTTGTCAGGACAACTCAATAGAAAGAAAAGAAAGTATAATTTTTTTATTATTTTTGTTATTTGGGTATTTGCAATTTGTAATTTTTATCTTTGAAATAAAAAAATAATAATTGAAAAATTTTAATTTAAAATGAAAAAATTTTAACTTTTTACTACAAAAATTTTTCAATTTTAAAAGAAAACATTTTTAAACCAGAAACGCTTAAAAACTTATAAACAATATTATTAATTTTTAATTATTAGAGTTTCTCTCATAACCCAAGTTTTTGGTGCTATACATGTATTTTACAAGATGTTTTACATGAATTTTCTTTTCTTATTTGTGTATCTTATATACAGAACAAAATATTTATTAATGCTGAAAAATTGGGAAATTCTTCCAACAATATTTTGTATAAATTAAAAAATTTACGAAGGAATTCGATATCTAGAGTTCAAAGTTCCTCGGATTATTATTATTGTAATAAAAATTTAATCATTTTTAACCAAAAATTTCAAGATAAAAACCATTAATTTAGCTTTTATCCAGGTGGTCCTGGAGGTCCTGGCGGCCCAGGTGGGCCTGGTGGTCCTGGTATGGCTGCGCCTGGGGCTCCTACGGGACCAGGATTACCCTGTGGACCTGGTGGTCCCAATGGTCCTTGTGGGCCTGAAACAACTGGTCCTGGTGGTCCGATTGGCCCTACTTGTCCTACAGGCCCTCCCGGGCCAGGTGGCCCAGGGGGTCCGGGAGGACCGCCGGCTCCGGGTGGTCCTACTGGTCCAACAGCTCCGGGTGGTCCTGGAGGGCCTGGCGGACCGCCTGGTCCCGGTGGGCCGGGTGGCCCTGGCGGACCTGGAGGGCCGGGTGGCCCTACTTGACGTTTCACACGATTGTTGCCCGCATATTCGACTAAATATTTTTAAAATTGATCATTTATTAAAAACAATGAAAATATTTTAGTTTATTTGAAATTTGAATTGTTGGATTACTTTAATTTTATCCGGATAAATCAGGGTATTTTGATTTAAATTGACGTCAACGAGTTCATTCTATTGACTCCAAGCGAGTCCAAATTTTGTACCCTCTTTTATTTCAGTCTCATAACGGCGGGCATAAAATTCGGACTAATGAATTCAATAAAACAAAGTGAACTCACTGACGCCAATTTAAATTTGGTTCAAAACATCCCGCATAACTTACCGCATGAAATTAGGGTAATAATTTTTAAAAATTTTCTCACCGATTTTTGATTGGATTTTGGAAATGGCTCTGGCCTGTATAAAATCGAATGTTAGTGCTAAGAGTAGGCACGCGATAAAGTATTGACGAATCATCTTCACCGTAATTTAGTTTTTTTTACAATAAATTTTTTTCAATTTTTACTGAAGTTTTTTTTATAAATTGAGTATTTATATTTATATGATTGTATTTAAAAAGAAAAGTAAAAATTCTAAAATCAAGTGATTCAAAAAATTTTTATTTTTTATTTAACATTTAAATTCTTTTCAATTCCATTTTGTTAAAAATTATAATAGATTTATATATTTCAAAAACAATTTTTGAGTAAAATTTTTTCACTCAAAAGCTAAAAATAGTTTCAATTTAACGAATAATTTTCAAACAAATTCTATTTTACTACAAATAAAAAAAACATATAAAAAAATCTTTAAATTATTTTTAAAAAAAAGTGATTAATAAAAAATAGTACAATTTTGTATAAAAATTTTGTTTAAAAAAAATATTAAAATTTTAAATAGATAATTAAATATAATATTTTTATATAATATAGGTTATTTTTAGAATTTAAGGATTTCCTAAAAGAATATTGTTACAGTAATTTATAAAAAAAATAATTTTTTTAAATTTTTGTTTTTAAAAAATTGGCATTGTGCCATCAAAAATTTTGTGAAATTTCTGCTTGTTATTAAAATAGAAAAATTCAGGTAAATTTGAACATATTTATTTTTTCGGAATGTCCCGTAAAAGACAACTTAAGGAAACTGAATCCACGGAACAGGTAAACTATATGCTTATTATATGTTTCTATTTAAATCATTTTATTTTATAGTCACATTTTTAAAGGAACTTCCAAAGAAACTGCCAAAAGATGAGTTCAAAGAGCTCAAAAAAGAAAAGGAGGATGATCTCGAGGACGACACACCGGTTTGGTCTTTGAAGAAGGCGCAGGAGGAAAAGCCTAGTCGGCAATGTCCTTATTTGGATACAATTAATCGGTTATAACTTATTTCAATTTAGTCTAATGTGATTTAAATGATCCCAATTTTAGTGGTGTTTTGGATTTTGATTTTGAGAAACTTTGCTCCATTTCATTATCTCACGTGAACATTTACGCTTGTATGGTCTGCGGGAAATACTTTCAGGTAAAAATAGTTTTAATTTGATTAAACAGAAAAATAAAAAGTCAAATCTTTTGATATTATTTAGGGTCGCGGTACGAACACACATGCATATACACACGCTTTGGACACGGATCATCACGTATTTCTCAACTTGGCGACATTGAAATTCTATTGTTTGCCCGATAATTATGAGATTATTGATCCATCTCTTGAGGATATTCAATACGTGCTCAAGCCCACCTATACTATTGAGTACATTAACTCATTGGACTCCAACACGAAGATGGCGCGTGCCTTCGACGGTACCACTTATCATCCGGGCATTGTCGGTCTTAATAACATCAAAGCCAACGATTACACGAACGTGGTTCTACACGTAAATTAATTTTTTTTGATAATTTTTTAAAATTTTAAAAAATTATTTTAGGCTCTCTCACACGTACCGCCGTTGCGCAACTATTTTTTGCGCGAGGAGAACTACGTTAGCATTAAACGTCCACCGGGCGATTTAATCGCTATGTTGCCGCAACGTTTCGGTGAACTTATCCGCAAGCTGTGGAATCCGAAGGCGTTTAAGGCGCACGTCTCGCCACACGAAATGCTCCAGGCAATTGTTACATGCAGTAATCGGCGCTTTCAGATTACCGAACAGGGTCGGTGTTTTCTAATTTATTGTTTTTATCGATATTCATAAAGAATTTTGGTTTAGGTGATGCTAATGAGTTTCTAAAGTTCTTTCTCAACAAATTGCACGAGGCGTTAAATGGAACTAGAAAGACCAACTCGTCCATTATCTATCGAACGTTTCGCGGCCGGATGCGCGAGTACAAACGCAAACTTTTACCCGTTGACGCGACGGAAGAGGCGAAACGAACACTCAGCGAGACGGACGAATTTAAAGGTGTGCTTTTGAGACTATTTTTCATTAAATTAATAAAAAAAATTATTTTAGATTATTTTAGATGTGATTTTAATATTTTTAGAGACAATGGACGAGAAGCCTTTTCTTTCCTTGGCGATGGATTTACCACCACCGCCACTCTATCTCGACGAGCGTCGCCAAAACATCATTCCACAAGTTCCATTGAGCACTTTATTCAACAAATTCAACGGCAAAACCGAAAAGGTAAGGATAGACTTTATGAAAATTTTTAACATTTTTTAATACTTTAAATGATTTTGAAATTTAATAAATTTTTAGCAATTTAAAAATTTATTTTTGTTATTTAGGAGTACAAGACTTACAATGAGAATTTTATAAAGCGCTTCGAATTACTTCATTTACCCGATTATCTCATTGTTTCCTATAATCGATTTCAGAAGAATCAATGGTTTGTTGAGAAAAATCCGACCATCGTCAATTTTCCGATTAGGTAATTCTTTTCTAATATTATTTTTGTGGAATTATTTTTTTCAAAAATTATTTTTAAATTTTTTTCAGCAACGTGGATTTGTACGAGTGTTTAGCGGAGGACGCGAAAGCCAAGCATAAATACACCACCTACGATCTCGTCTCGAACATTGTTCACGACGGCAAACCTCAACAGCAACAAAAATCGGCCACGTCGGCGGCGACCGGCGTTGAGGTAGCGCCACTTTCTGCTACGCAAAAGGCCGCGGACCAGGGCGATGATCTCTCCGGTTTGGACAATGGCTCCTATCGGGTTCAGATTGTGCATAGTGTAATTGCATTTTTTTAAATTTGAGAATTTTTTTTTTGAATGAATTTTTTGTTTTTTTAGGGTACGGGTAAATGGTTTGAGCTTGAGGATTTGCACGTTAAGGAAATTTTACCGCAAATGATTACGCTTGCCGAGTCTTATATACAGGTATAATTGTTTTTGTTGAAATTTGTTTTAAATGATTTCTTCAATTTCATATACATTCAGATATGGAAGTTAAATCGTGACAAGACGCGTGTTGAACGCATGGGTGAGGATGGCATCGGAGATGGTAACGACACTGCAGTGACGCCAATGGACACGACGTCTGCGCACATTGCCACGCCGCTGGTTACTGCGCACGTCGGTCCCACGTTCGGGCCGAATCTGGTTGCGCTGCCAGTGCCCACAAACAATTTGGCAAATATCGCAAAATTACCGCAAAAATAACATTTTCAGTGTTAATAGTTAAAAGAATGTGTTGACTTTTTGATTTTCATTCTTTTTTCATCTTCTTTTTTTATTATCATTAATAAATAAATTGTTTTGATTTGATTTTTTTTGTATGTGTTGCTTTTATAACACACAGTTTTTTTGATTGATATTTTTGATTGAAAACGGTTAATTTATTTCATTTTGCTTGTGTTTATTTCGCTATTTTATTAATATTTTTCTGTTTTTTTCAAAATAATTTGTCAAATTTTTAGTGATTATTATTATTTTCCTCTCGAATAATGGACGATTTGGAGAATTATCGCATTCAGCTGGAGCAGGTAAAATAACAATCCTTTTCATTTTCGTTAAAGGTCATCTATAATATAAAGTTTCAGTTTAGTTTCGATTATTTTAAATTAAAAATTGGTCTTTACTTTTTTTTATTTTTAGGTCGAAGCGGCTTTGGTTGGCGAACCCGATAGCGTGGAGCTGCTTAAACTCAAAACCGATCTCGAGGAAATCATTCAATTGCAGTTGGAGTTGGTTGAGAAGGAGACGCCAGCGCGAAGATCGGCAGAGTCTGAAAATGTTGACGGGGAATCTATGGCCTCTCAGCAGAAGGAGAAAATTAACTGGAAGGCAAGCTTTTAATTTGTTAGTAATAGACTTTAAAAAATATACATCGAACTATTTAAATAATATTTTTATGAATTTTTTGATAATTTTTTTCCAGCTCGGCGATCGTTGTCTGGCTCCTTCGAAAAATGGAAATAAGCAAGTGGCCGTGATTGATGGAATCTCGCAAGATAAAGTCGCTATAACTTTTACAGGTTGGTTATTTTATTTAAATAATACGATTATTTTATCACATAAAATAGGAAGGAAAATTTAACATTTTTGTTGTGACGGAGTTATAAGAAGAAATTCTAAGTATGTGACCAAGGTCCGTGTAGCTCAGTAGGTAGAGCAGCGCTCCGGTTAAGCGTTGGTCGCAGGTTCAAGTCCTGCCACGGAAGTTACCTTTTTCACATACACAACAATTTGGCGATCAGGATGAGATGGCGCGTCAAGCGTCATCATCTCGAACTCCGTGCCGCTGGGTAGCGCCGTAAGCCGGTATTTGGCCGGGAAGTTAGTGGTCAGCTTCCCTTAGGCCGCGCGTAATGTTGAACCAAGCATAAGTCCGGAATTTCTATTCCAAAAAAAAAACCACTCCGGCAGTTGGTCGCGCAATTTTATTATGCGTAAAAATGCTTGTATTTCAATGTATTGCCATTGGTGCTAAGCTGGTCCGGGGATCTAGTCCTGTGACCTTCCACATCTTCGTGGTTGCATCTATTAACATCTTGAACGGGGAGATGTTGTGACGGAGTTATAAGAAGAAATTCTAAGTATGTGACCAAGGTCCGTGTAGCTCAGTAGGTAGAGCAGCGCTCCGGTTAAGCGTTGGTCGCAGGTTCAAGTCCTGCCACGGAAGTTACCTTTTTCACATACACAACAATTTGGCGATCAGGATGAGATGGCGCGTCAAGCGTCATCATCACGAACTCCGTGCCGCTGGGTAGCGCCGTAAGCCGGTATTTGGCCGGGAAGTTAGTGGTCAGCTTCCCTTAGGCCGCGCGTAATGTTGAACCAAGCATAAGTCCGGAATTTCTATTCCAAAAAAAAAAAAACCACTCCGGCAGTTGGTCGCGCAATTCTATTATGCGTAAAATGCTTGTATTTCAATGTATTGCCATTGGTGCTAAGCTGGTCCGGGGATCTAGTCCTGTGACCTTCCACATCTTTGTGGTTGCATCTATTAACATCTTGAACGGGGAGATGTTGTGACGGAGTTATAAGAAGAAATTCTAAGTATGTGATCAAGGTCCGTGTAGCTCAGTAGGTAGAGCAGCGCTCCGGTTAAGCGTAGGTCGCAGGTTCAAGTCCTGCCACGGAAGTTACCTTTTTCACATACACAACAATTTTCTTCACTTTTTAGCTAGTGGAGTTAAGCACATGGTTCGCTTATCCGAGTTGCGCCCCGCACCCGAGGACGCTACAAAAAATTATCTTTTTCCATCTCAGCGCGCCGTCGGTGGTCCCAAAAAAGAGTGGCAAATGGAACGGGAGCGTCGAAAGGCCCGCGCACAAAAGAAGGAGCAGCGCCGCCGTGAAATCGACGAGAAAAAGGAACAGGAGAAAAACAAGTGGCTCAGCTTCAATGCCAAGGCCAATTCCAAAAAGATCAAGGTTGTTCATCCACTTTTTCGGTTTGATTTTTTTTGGATATTCAATAATAATAATGTTATATAAATTTCTTTTATGCTTTGAGTTTTTATTGAATATTGAATAATTAATGCATAGAAAATTTCGATGGGTTCATTATTAATTTAAAGTGAAAATTTTACATCAATTTTTATAAATTCGTTTTTATTTTTTTAAAATAATTTATATACCTATTTTTATTAGGGTCTAAAACGCATCGAAGCTACCGGCTCCGCATCTGATGGACCGAAAGGTGGACCTTCTCGCCAAACCGTGATCTCATCACGAAAGGACACACAAGCGTTTGGCGCCCACCAACGTGGCCGTGAAATTATGGACTCGCTATTCTAGAAATCTTTTTTTTTTTTTTCCACAAAAGTTTATTATGCTTTGTAAATTTATTCCTAATAAACTTTTAATTCTATTTATTTTATTTACAGCTTTTAAGTTGTTTTTTTTTGTTTTTATTATGAGTACATAAAATTACACAAAAAAAATTCTTCATGAATATGAAAACCGATTAGGACATATTTAATGATCATGGATATTTGCAAAATAAATCAATAAAATAATTTTATTCACACTAAAAAATATTCAAAATAAAGGTAAAAATAAAATTTACCACTTCGCCGGTGCCGCGCATCAACACTTTGGAAATGCGAAAAATTTTGCTAGTCATTTCAGACTCTTTGCCAATGAGACGAACAAGAATAACGCGGAAATTGGTGCCGCCGAGGTCTAAGGCTAAATCGTCGCCCTGCTCGTTGCCGCGTGTCCCCCGCGATGGATAACAAAAATGAAATTCCTCGATAGACAATAAAAAATAGGAAACTATAAATTTTATTAGAAATTACAATAACTTTTTATTTAGTTTTAGAACATTTAAACATTGAGAATACGGTTCAGGTTCAGATTCAATTCCGGCAGACTCAGTTATGGCTATAACATATATCAAAATTTCATAAATCTAAATTATTTTATATCATAAAATTTTTTGATAATAATAAATGTATTAAATGAATATGTAAGTATTATATTTAAATTTATTAAAATAATGTGTTCAATTTACGATATTTATCCACCAGACATTGGCGGGCACACAACAATTTCGATGTCTTCCGAGAGAAAAATTAGCTCCTCTGGCTGAACATGATAAACATGGTTAATGGCCAATACGCAACTTGCACCAAAATCGCACAGAATCGGTGCTATCTGCATTGTGAAATGAAATTAAAATTTTATTTTATGTTTAAAATCGTTTACGTTAACTTTTAATAATCATTAAAATAGTCATTTTAATGATTTTTAAAACCTCATTAAAAATGGTATAACGAAGCTGGCGACACTCCAGTTTTGACGGAAGAAGAGTTTCAATTTCACATTTTCCGAACAATTCTCGAGCCCTACCGAAAAAAAGGATCCTTGCCTTAACGAATTCATTTGTAGTTGCATATCCGTGATTAACAGAGTCAGTTACTGAAGACATTAATTCGGATTAAAAAATTAAATTTTAAATTTTGTTTTAATTAATTTTTTATTGTTATAATCTTGACGGCGCTTATTGAAAATGAAAACGAATAATTGTTATTATACAGAACATAAGTGTTAATAAGAGTCTTAAAATTCTTTATTCTATTAAAGTAATCCATAGCTATGTATATTATTTTATGGATATAAATTTTTTTGATTGGGTACCTAAGTGGTACATAGACAGTATTTCTAAGAAGAACTTATAAATAATCTAAAGTTGTGTCAATTGTTTATTAAACTTTTTATAAATTTGCCCGTATGTTTTATGCTTTTTCAACTTTTTTTTAACTAATGGATTGTTTACTACACTTTTTATGCCTTTGAGCAGAGGAGGAGAAACCGATTTTTTACTTATAATGTTTTATCATTTATTTTATAGGAGTGATGACTCTGGCTTCGTCCGGTGATTCCTATCGCATTCCCTCTTTGAATTCTACAGCCATTTTAAAGAGCATTAATGCTCGTACGGCCATTGATTTATCGCACTCTGAAAAGGTTTTCTTTCGTTTAATTTTGTGCTCTTTTTTACTATTTATGGAGATTTTTTTCAGGTTCAATCGATATGTCAGCCAATGGAATTATCGGATGAAACGCTGCGTAAGATTATGAAGAAATTGAACGATTCATTCAACGCCGGACTCGACCCGTCTACAGGTATACAATATAAATAGTTGATTATTGAATATTTCCCTATATTTTAACAAATATATGATAAAAAAGTAGAAATTTTTAAGTTTTGATTCATTTTCTTGTGAGTTTTTTTAAGCCGATACAGCGTCAGTGAAAATGCTGCCATCGTATGTACGTACAATTCCAAATGGCACCGAGCAGGGCGACTATTTAGCCTTAGACCTCGGTGGCACCAATTTCCGCGTTATTCTTGTTCGTCTCATTGGCAAAGAGTCTGAAATGACTAGCAAAATTTTTCGCATTCCCGAGGTATTGATGCACGGCACCGGCGAAGTGGTAAATTTTATTTTTATTTTTATTTTGAATATTTTTTAGTGTGAATAAAACTAATTATTTTATTTATTTATTTTGAAAATATCTCTGATCGTTAAATATGTCCTAACCGGTTTGTTTTTAGCTTTTCGATCACATAGCTCTATGTTTGGCTAAGTTTATGGAGGAACATAATCTTACGATTCGTGAACGTCTTCCGCTTGGCTTTACCTTTTCTTTCCCGTGTAAACAATTGGGATTGGCTCATGCGACACTCATTAACTGGACCAAAGGCTTTAAGGCCACCGGCGTCGAAGGTAAAGACGTTGTGAAGATGCTACATGACGCATGTGCCCGGCGCGGGGTATACTCTCTTTTGTTCTAAATTCAACAGAATGTTTACAAAATATCTAAATGGGACCATCATTTTTAGGACATTGATGTGGACATTGTGGCTGTGCTGAATGACACCACTGGCACAATGATGGCCTGTGCCTTTCAGGAGCCATCCTGCAATATTGGCGTCATTTGTGGTACGGGTACAAACGCCTGCTATATGGAGCGCATGTCGCGGATTCTTAAGTTGAGCAGTGAGTCCGGACCGGGCACCAACGACGGCGGGGAGAATGCCGTCAACATTCAAGAGGTTAGAATTTTAGAAGTGATTCATTCATTATTCAATTAAATTCGCTCTTTTTAAGATGTGCGTGAATACTGAATGGGGTGCGTTTGGCGATGACGGTGCTCTCGACTTTATACGTACTTCTTTTGATCGGCATTTAGACGAAAAGACTATTAATCCCGGCTTGCAGACGTATTATTTTTTCGCGTCTTATTATTTTTTGAGTCTTTTTATTTTTTGGACCTTTCGAAGAAATTCGGGAAATAGGCGAAATCGAATCTCTTTAAAAATTTTGCAGAATTTTAGATTTGAAAAGATGATTTCCGGCATGTATATGGGCGAATTGGTGCGAGTAATTTTGGAGTATTTGGCGCGTCAGGGCACACTCTTTAATGGTCATTACCAGGCGATTGCGGCAAAAAATTGTTTTCCGACTAAATTTGTCTCCGAAATCGAGGGGTTGATCTACTTTTACTTTATAATATCTATTTTTATGTTTTTTTCCAGTGAATTGCAAGAGGATCCCGATTACCAATTCTTGAAAACGCAGCAAATTTTGGAAGACATTGGCATCGCTACGGTTACGCCCACCGATTGTGCTAATGTAAAAATTTTATGAGTAACAATTTTATTATATGTTATTTTTTATTTATTATGTGTTATTTTTTATTTATGCAGGTAGCTTATGTCTGTTCAATCGTTAGCACTCGCGCGGCCTATTTGTGCGCGGCCGGAGTTTCAACGCTGTTGAAGCGTATCGGCAAGAAGTACGTAACCGTGGGCATTGATGGCTCACTCTACCGTTTTCATCCGACCTTTAAGGAGTTGCTGGACCAGAAAATCGACGAACTTACCGACGATCAATATGAAGTTAGTAGTTTGGGAAAATGGGGAATTTTGGTCAGGGAATCAAGTTGTGTTGAGCTAAAATTTTTTGAAATATTTTTTAAGTATCAGGTGATGTTATCGGAAGATGGAAGCGGACGCGGCGCGGCACTAGTCGCCGCGGCGGCAATGCGCGCACGCAGCGAAAACGCACCAAACATCGTTTCGGTCACCTTACCATCGTTGTTTTCGCCGCTCGGCAACAACACTGTCTCGAGAGGCGGTGGCGGAAAAAGCAAATAAACTGTAGCGCTTTTTTCCTTCTTTTCTCCTTTTCTTGACTCCTCGACACTTCTTCATATTTGTAGAATTATGTTAATTATAATGGAAACATGTATATGTGTAAACGTGTGCCCAAGATATTGATGAATAAGTGTATAATGATTGAATAAATGATTTTGTAAGTTTGTATTGTTGAAATAGTTTTCCTGTAACCCTTGTAAAATTAGTATTTTGAGAATTTGGTGATTTAAGTTGATGGATTTTAGTTAGAAATTTTTGGCAAAACTATCATAAAATTCGCTAAATAGACAAAGAACTATTTCATGGGTTTGTACTTTTTTATTCTTCAATAATAACTTTTAACTAGATTTTGAAGACAACAAAATCTTCGATTTCCAGACTTCATCGTGGATTTTTTTTATTTCGTTTAACATAAACATTTTTTTGTTGAAAAAATGAAATTTAAAGTACAAATTATAAATGAATAGAGATAGAAATAGAAAAATATTGGGGAGAAAAAATGAATGAAAAGAAGTGAAAAAAGGTTGCTAAAGAGAAAGCAAAAGCACTTTGGTCATTCTCGATTGTCTTGGTTATTGTGCTTTTAGAAAACCGGCCATTTTTATCGTTAACAAATGGGATATGATAAGCGTCGAAATTACCCACTTATCTCGCACGCTAGAACTGGCTTAATTGAAATGGAAGGGAAACCGAAGAAATGAGGGAAATTGACTTTTTTTTAATTTTTAAGAGAAAAGAATGGGAATAAGAGATATCAGAAAAATAAAGTATTAAAAGAATTAAAAAGAAAGTAACTAAGGTAAAGAGAAAAGCTAATAACGAATTTCATAATTTCTAATATTTTTATTATTTTTTTCTAAAAATTATTTGTTTTATTATAAATTTTTGGAAAAATTCACTTTTTAGCTAACTTGTCTAGAATTACTTTATACTTTCTTTTCTATTGTGTATAAAATAGGTAATTGGAATATTAACTTTGTTTTAAAATAGGTATTTTAATGATGGGATTTTGTGGAGCTTTAAAATGATCAACTTTAAAAATAACTAATAAAAAATAACCAGCAAAGCCACGCCTAATTATTTTTCTTTAGAATTCGAATTGGAAATGGACAATAATCGAAATCAGCGGCAATTCACTTAGAATATTGATAATGTCGAATAATAATTTTATTTGTGAAATGTGCTGCGAAGTGGGCTAAATTTCCCAATCGAATACTACGAAAATGACGCGCCATAGGTGCGGTCTTTCGCTAATACTTCTGGTCTTTATTCACCATATGTTGAGCCTAAACGACGGCGTGCTTTGTGAGTTGGCAAATTTCTGAATACTTTATGAGATTGTTAACAATTTAAGTCAAAATTAATTAATAATAATAATACCCTAAGTTCGGGTAAATAAGACGCGTCCTATACAACAAACTTGTCCTGAAGTAATTTTTTATAATTTTAACTTTAGTTTTTAAAATTTAGGTTTGAGTGAAACGGCTATTGTGGATGAAGACAGCAGCAATACAGACTCACGATATGATAGTGAAGAAGTTGGCCGGTAAAATGGAAAATTATTATTATTTTTTTTAAAGCTTTTAAGTTTATAAATTATCATTAGTAAATTTTTTGGTTTACTTTAACAGATGTGTTTAAACTTTGAATTTTTTTTATTTGATCAAAAAACTTTTTTTTAAAGCAATCTAACGAAGATAAGTCAAGTGAACATTTGTTGTGCTGTAATTTTGCCATCTCCTGAATCGGCCACTGAGGCGAAAAATCTTTGTCCAAAGGGCTGGGTGCCGCACAATGAGCAAATAACGGTAATATACGAGTTATTTTTTGCAACATTTTTTTTTGGCAATTTTATTTAGGTAGTTACTTTATAATTTTGATTTGTACACTTTATTATTCAACATTTCAGTTTTGTCATCCCACAATTCAAAACATTTGTCCCGATTTTTCATTATGCATTTTATCCCCGGTCACCGGGAAATTCGTGTGCTGCGATCCAGGTAAAATAATGGAAAATCTTTTCATAAACATTTTTGTGGAATATGTATTTGTGCAAATTTTTTAAAATTTTAAAAAATTTTGGCAAAATAAATATAGTAGAAAATCAAAAGCCAAGCAAAATTTCTGCACTTTCTAAACGAGAATCTTCGCTTGAGAAGAATAACGATGGAACGAATATTGGCCACACTATACTTAGTTCCGTACCACCCTTCAGCTTGGCATGCTCACGAATTGAACTCGTTAACGGACGCGTGCGAAGGTGTTCGGCTCGTGCTTATGTGGCACAAAACCATTGTGGTCCTGGGTACGTGTATCGATTTCGCAAAATTTAACTGAAATTGAAGTCCTTTTTATTTAATTTTTCTACTTTTTTGAGTCGTTTAAAAAGCTTAAAACATCTTTTTTGAAGTTGTATTTAAATTTTTTTGGAAAATTTTTTATTTCATGGATACATGCTTATATTACTTGAGAAATCGAAACTAATGCAACTGATAAAAAAAAATTGCTAGGATATTTTAATACCAATTTTTTTATTGCGATTATTTTTCAGTTTTATTTGCCGTCGAATCAATGCCAATAAAAATGTTGACAAAATAAGTTTGCACGTGCGCAAACGGAAAAAACGGCGCGGCATTTGTTGTGACGAATCCGACGCGACATTCAAAACCCAACGCGCAATGGACGTATCTGGCGACGCGGCACGCGACGAGCCCCTCTTTCGGTGTCCTAATACCGGACAAATTCCTTATCTCGTGGACAATCGCAACGTGTTTTGTAATGTGGGACGTGGCGACTGTCCCGCTGGGTGAGAATAGAAATAACCAAATTGTTCTTCAAATTTAACCGAATTTGACTTAAGGTCTTTGTGTCAGTCGGCCACCAACTCGGCGAATATGTATATTTGTTGTAGGAGCGCTGCTGACGCGCCTCAATGTCCCGCTCATACATCACCTCAACCGGCGCCTATCGGATTTGTGCCATGCGATTTGCTGAGACCCAACCAGTGTCGAGCCGGGTAAATAATAATTATTTTTGCACATGGGGAAAAATCTTTCTTTTTTATATTGAAAACGGCTCGGTTTCTTAATTGTTTCGTCCCAATAATTTAGCTATCTTTGCGTAACGGCTGTGAACCATCCGGCTATAGCGTTGTGCTGTTCTCGGGCCACAATAAATCGAATAATTTGTCCCAATCAGCAAGCGCTTTATTTGGTATATAGATTTTTTGTCCAACTCAATTTATAACACTAATTATGTATGCTGGAAAATTTTTTTTCTTTTAATTTCAGGAAGCTGGCCGACCTCAATATTGTTCCCTAAATCAGCAAGCTCCCTGTCCTACCGGTTTTGCCTGTCAGGAGGTAGTGGGCCAGTTCGGTGTGAGGGTTTGCTGCTCTTTACCTGTGTTTACCGTGTGCCCGACGGGCTACTCGCCAAGTATTGATTATTACAGCGGCAGTATTGTAATTTTTTAAACTAGATTAATTTTTACTAAATTCAAAATTATAATATTATATTCAGATTAACTGCTCACCATCTGAGCTGAACGTTTGTCCTCTTGACTCACAATGCCTGCAGGCGCCGAATCGGGCCGGCACATTTCTGTGCTGTAAGAGCACAGCCGCTCCGCGTGTTTGCGCTCATGGCCAGCATGCTTTGCTTCGACCCAACACCAATCAACTAGAGACCTGCACTGGTCCGTCGGCTAGTTGTAGTACGGTTGGGGATCTTTTACCTATTGAATTTAAATTAAACTTCTCTCATTTCTTTAATTAATTTTGGCACGGCTTTGCTTTGTTTTTTTAAATTTTTTTAAAATTTTTTCGAAAATTAATTTTTTTTAATATTGTTTATGTAATTTGACAAATTTTTTAATAGAATTTTTTTATTTAAATTATTTAGTCTTCATTTACGTGCCAATTCTCACCGGTGGTTAGCGCTTATGTTTGTTGTGGTCGACCTAAGCCAACGATACTCTGCGCGGAGGGGCGAGAGACTTACGCACAAGAGGCTGGTGAGTAGAATTCGCTAAAATTATAATTTACTTTAATTTAAAAAATTTGTTAGCCATCATTCATATTAGGTAAGACATTTGTATGCGATCCGATGGTCTATCCACGTGACTGCCCTGCTGGCTTCGAGTGCTCGCACTCCAATTTAGGAAATGTGCATGTCTGTTGCAAAGTCATACAGACCTCTCCGATTGAGCCGGATGTCACATTTCCGGAAACGCGTTTCCCGTCACCGATGCCATTCTTACCGCATCAAACCGCAACATTTCGGCCACCCGTCGACGAAATTACTTGTCCTATCGGGTTGGCTACTTTAATTTCATTGGATTTAAAACTAAAAGCTGTTTTTTTATTAGTTGGAGCGCATTTGAGGACAGCCGTGGCGCGCATCATTTCTGTCTGGATGCGTTGGATATGTCCTGTCCGCAGGGCTTCTCCTGCGCTCAGTCCTCCATTACGGGCATTTTTATGTGCTGTCGGCTGGCAAGCACGATTCAATGTCCTAAAGCCTATTCGACTCTACTTGTAAATGGCGCGCCGCGTTTGTGCTCGCTTGGCGGTGCGAGCGGCGCGTCGCAGTCGTCACCAGTCAGTGCCTCATCCGCCCAACAACCGCCGCTGGCCGGAAGCGGTGTGTGTACCTATGGCTATGCCTGCATGCAGTCTTCAGTGGTCAGCTATTTTATATTAATATTTAATGTAAATATAAATATATTTAATGTAAATTAATTCTTTTTTTAAGCCCGCCGTATACGTGTGCTGTTCGGCAGCAACGCGTGGAGATCTTATGTGTCGTGATGGACGAATTCCAGCCTATTTGGGCCAATTTGTCCGCACTTGCGCTGTGCTAGGTTCCGTGGAAGGCTGTCCTCCCACTTATATCTGTACGCCGTCGGATCGGCCGGGTCTTAACATTTGCTGTCATTATCCTCCGGCCGCATCGTCCGTATTTTTATATGTACATAACAAATTTGAGTATTTTATTTTATTTTTAGTTTATCTTCGGCGAAACGCATGGCACGCCAAGCCTCCGTACCATTTATTACTACAACTGTTATAAGTGCGCTGGCGAATGTTTGCGGGAACACAGCGCTTGAATTTCTCGCGTCGGACGGACGTCCAATTGAATGTAACTCGCATAATCCGAAATGTCCAACCGTAAGGCCTTTAGTTTAATATGGTGTGAAAAAAGAATATACAATTTGATGTTAAAGGGATACAATTGTATGGCCTCTTCACTCGCCGATGGTCGATATTTTTGCTGCCAGATCGCACACTGTCCCAATACGCCCGCCGTGACAACACGTCGCTGCATTCAAGAGGATGATTGCTCGTCGCCGCAATTGTGCACTCGAATTCACAGCGCCCATGGTACGTGTGGAAAATGAAACTATAGGATTTTTTAAATTATAAAATTTAATTATTTTTTAAAGACATTCGATTGTGTTGCGATGATCCGAACGATGCAAATCTACCACTTCAACCCCTTTTGTCGCCGCTGCCTTCAGCACCGGTAATCGCAATGAGCCCTCAACATTTGGAACTCGAACGGCGGTGTCATGCTCGTTGCACGTTGATTGTTGGTGGAGGCGCGTAAATATGCGACGCGTATACGAACGCGACGCACAGTTGTCCTCGCGATTATTATTGCACGCGTCGCATGACCTTGGCCGACGCGATTTGCTGTGCTACCCTCGCACCGTCCCACAAGCGCGCTAGCACAACTATTGACAAATTTAATTCTTCATTTCTATGAATTAGAAAATTTTATTCCAACTTTTTTTTTAGTTTGTTGAATATTATAAAAACTTTATTAAAAATCGCTTTATTTGAACATACAAGTACGTGTAATATTATGCATAAATTAATGAATTCTTTTTTTAAATTTTAAATTAAATTATTTATTGGACAAACAGGTACAATAGGTACACTAACGTTGTCACAATACAGCGAAATTACAAAGATAATAAAGTCAATAAAACCTTGGTTTAATTTCAATAATAAGGAAAGAAAAAAAAGAGAAGAACAATTAGAAAGAAAAAAGAAGAGAGAAAAGTACAATTATTCATTAAATTATACAGAATACAATTATTCATAGATCACTTCCTCACCATAAGCCTGGGTTTTGGGGATTCCCGCTTTCACGAGTCGTTTAGAGAATACTTTTGAATTATTACTGAGGATTATTTCTTCCGATATTTTATTCCAAGGATTAATTGTTCTGACAAAAAAATTGTGATTTTTAGCAGAGGTATTTTGATTTCGCAATAATAGTACCCTTCTATTACTTATAATATTTTTTTGGAAGTACATCCAGGGATCAAGATGTGTTGTATGAGTCAGGATTTTATATACCATAGTTAAATCGAGTAAAGTACGTCTACTTTTAAGGTCTTGTAAATTACACATTTTAAGTCTTTCTTCATACTTAATTTTTTTGAGTAATTTGATTCCACATTTCTTAAAAGCTCGATAAATAAATGTTTTCTGTACTTTTTCAATTCTATTTATTTCAAAATTGTTAGGTGGATTTAATATTTCAACCGCATATTCCAACTGAGGCCTAACATAAGTATATCATCTAAGTATATCATCTCACATCGTGTTCGAAAGTAACTGTCGTTTCTTGGCAATAATTCTAGAAAAATTTTTTTATTAAAAGGAATAAAATTTTAAAAGTTAACCAACCTTTCTTCCGTGTTTTTCACAATTTCGGCATAATCCTTAATAACCGTGTTGGCAAAATTGTCGAGATTTTCCAAGTCTAAAATAATATAAGAATTAGATTTGAAATGTGAGCCATTTCAAAGGCTTAACCTACCCATGCCGAACACCTTCTGTTCCTGGTCGGAAATTTTATCGTATCGACAAAAGGCTTCCGAATATTTCGTTTTTGTCTCAGCCAATTGGTCCACAGCTTCGGCAACACGTTTTTGCTCTTCCGCAATTTGTAAGTCAATGGCTAAAAAGAAGTTTAAAAAATAGATAAACTGGGATGATGATTTAGTTTATACATCCTATTCCAAAATTTTTTCATAATCAGATAAATTACTAAATCACATACATCAAATACACAACAGTTAAACAAAAAATATACATACCCTGATTTTTGGGTGTGAATTTTTTGATCTGTTTGTTTGTATCGGCGATTGAAGACCATAGATTTAAGAGATTATTCGAATCAACCTTAAACATTTGAAAGACAAATGCAAAAATACATTTGTTTAAATTATCAGTATCATCAAATTAAAATAATTCCTTTAATTTTATCTCCATTAATTTGGTATCAAAAAGTTTTATGTTTTTAAGTTTGATATGGTTAGTGAGATTTTTCAAAAATAGGTGACTTTAATTTAAGATATCTAACCTTTTTGGCCATTTTACTAATGTCGAGGTAAGCGTCGTGAAATATTTCCAAATCTTTCGTCGATATGAAGCTGTCCTGAAAAAAGTACATTTAGTTAAAATAGAAAGAGAAAGCAATAGTTAAATTAGCCTCACCCATTCGAAACGCGGTGACGACATTTTGTTCAAATGAGCTGATCTATTATTGATCTAAAATTATAATAAATTACAGTCAAACCTCGATCTAATGACACCCCTAGGGACCGAGCCAAAGTGTCATTAGATCGAGGGTGTCATAAGATCGAGGTTTTCGAAATTAGCTAGCATATTACTGAGGAATTTTTGTCTCAATTTCTGTCAATAAATGCACTTTATTCGCCAAAAGACCAGGGAAGCAAAAAAAACTGTAAAACAATAAAAGTTCAAATAAATAAAAGTTTCAAATAACGCTTGGCTTTCGGCGTCTCCATTGGTAAATTTGTTAAATTGGTAAGAATGTTTGTAAAAATGAATAAAAAGAAAAAAATATTTTGGTGGCAAAATTTGAACATAATGCCAAGAAAAGATGAGCGAAAAGAAAATTTGAATTTAAAAAAGAAATTTGAAATCAGACAATTCATTTTTACCAGTGCTGGGACTTGACTCAAAAGTGACTCATGAGTCACGACTCGGAGCGGCGATTCACGATTCTGACTCATGCGCTGTGACTCTTGACTCATACTTTTTGACTCATTGACTCGGAGTTAAAAATAGACAAAAAATGAGTCAAAAAACTCCATAGACTCGGAGTCATAGAGTCAAAAATTTGTAAAATTTTAAAATGACTCATGGCAAAAAACGACCAAAAAAAATAAAATAACTCCAAATTTTGCGAGTCGACTTTTAATTTTGACTTAAGAGTCAAAAATTGAGCAAAATATGAGTCGCAAATTTTGTGCTTGACTCGTGAAAAGTCATCTCATGAGTCACATAGATGACTTTTCACGAGTCAAAATACTTTGCGACTCAAAGGAGTCGCTAAAATAAAACGACTCAGCCGGAGTCACGGAGTCACTTGACTCACGTATAGGCTGTTTGACTCGTGGACGTATGAGTCATTTCACTTTTCTTTGGTTGAGTCAATCGCCGGAGTCGGAGTTATTTTTTTTTTACTGCTCGCGAGTCAGAGCTGAGTCACAAAGATTTGACTCGAGTCATAAAATTTCTAATGAGTCATTTAACTCAAAATAACGTGTGAGTCGAGGGTGGAGTCACGAGTCGTTTTTCGAGTCAAGTCCCAGCACTAATTTTTACCTTGGGGAACCAAGGTAAAAAAATGGCTAGCTGAGCGCAATGGGTGTCATTGGATCGAGGTTTGGATTCCTTACAACTGTCATTAAAAAAAGATTTTTACATTAGTTTTCGTCGGGACCGAGCCAAAGTGTCATTAGATCGAGGGTGTCATAAGATCGAGGTGTCATTAGATCGAGGTTTGACTGTATGTATAAATTATTATAAAATTATAATAAATTATGTAGTATTGAACAACATATACATATCACTCTTCTTACGCGGAAAAAAGTTAAAAATTAGGTCAAAATTCAAAATTGAAATTTTCGCATATTTTAGCGTTTGGTAAACTGTCTACTTTTAAAAGAACATTTCGTAAAAAAAAAAAAAATTTTCATGAAAATTTTTACGAAGTATCGTTAACTGTCTGCTCGTTTCGGGCGTTTGCGAAGGCCAGCATAACTTTTTCGCGTTGCATTCGTGATCTATATAAGCAATAATTTTTCCCACCTTCCCAACATTATCATCGTCGGTGTTCTTAAGCCGCGATTCCTTTTTTCTAGCTGTAGTTAGGGTCCTACCGTTCTATAGATTTATACCTCAGGGGGTCCTGGTTCGACGATGGGCACGAAGTGTTTGTGATTTACTCTCTTGGCAAGCCAAATCGGGTCTCGTGACGTCCCACAGCTCGGGAGTTTTGGATCAATACAAGAATTCATACGCTTACACAAGTCTCTTCCTCTGCCTTATCCGATCCTTCTCAACCAGCATCTCGTATTGTTGCTAGCTTGTATTGCTCATGGGCTGATTATATTGCTCAAATTTTTTGTATTGTTTTTTACATTTTATGGTTTTATGGAATAGAGTCGGCTGATTCGTATGCAGGCCGTTATTGCACTTTGTTATTTTTGCGAGAACCACGGGCCGCGTGTCGTTTTAGTTTGTCAGCCAATACGCAACGGCTGGAGAGAAAAAACTGAATTCATTCATACAGAAGGTAATTTTATATTTTAATTTTTTTAAAGATGCAAGAAATAAATAAGAATGAAGGTGTTTTAGGTGTTTATAATTTTTTATGATTCAAAAATCTTATATCGAAAAGTATCATTAACTGGATAAAAAAACTATTGCAGTAGACAGCATGGAAGCGGATGATGAACCACCACGCTTCTATGGTGATATCGGAAGTCAAGCGGATGTGTTGGACGACGAACCGCGTTGCGCTGCATGCTCTTCCTTTGGCAGCGGACTTGGCATTTTATCCAACGATCACGAGGCAGAGACTAGCTATGTCAGCACACAGGTGAATTTTGCGCTGTATTTAGTTTTTTTTAACATATTTTTTTATATTGATTGTAAATTTTTACCGAGTTTTATACTATTTCAATTTTATTATTCATAGGCAGCCATTCATGATCACGTTTACAATATGGTTAAGCAAGCTTGTCTTCGTTCATTGTCCGTCGAGATTTCCACACCGCTATACGTAAACACGAGTGCAATAACTTCTTCATTCTTTCTCAATGGTTTATCTTAAAATTTAAATATTATACATTTTATTTTAATTTTTCAGAGAGAGGCGCTTTTACGTCGCAAAGATCTGGACCCCCAATGTCGAAAGACATTTTTGAAAAGGATGGCGTTGTTTTGTTTGGTGACGATATTGACGGCTACGTTCTTTCGCATACATTTCGGTAAAAATTATGATTTGGTTGAAAACAAAATGGTTTTATAGAAATTAATTTACTCGAACGTTTATCCTATTTTTTTTCTCTTTTAGGTTAAAGGATGCAAAAGCCCGCGGATTTCATCGCAGTTATTCACTGATTGTTGTCAGTTGCGATAAACTTATGCTACTCACCAACTATGATTTTTTTCTCGGCGGCTTTGCTGCTATGATTGCTAAACTACAAGTAAGGATTTTTATTTTAAAAAATTTTCGCTTGTTTTTATAATCATTTATTGCCACAAAATGATATTTTGAGGTTTGTTTGTTTTATTTTTAGTCTATGGCTGAGGATTACTTTCTCACCGAACAGAGCATGGACATGGATTTACGCGTGGCTGCCCAAAGTGGTCGTGCCACGTTTTTGCCACAGCAATTTTATCCACGCAACGTTACTCTGGATACATCGCGGAGTTTGACCGAGATTGTCAACAACAAAGATGTCTTCATTCTTTTGCATAGGTAAATAGTGCTTTTTTACAGCTTTCATTCTAACAGATTTATTAAAACTAACTTTTGAAATATCGCAACTTAAATATAAAAAGCGTATTAGTGCTGTTTAAACTTTTTTTATAGACAAATGCTCTATTTATTGAAGACGCAAACGATGCTTGAACAGGACACGGTGCTTGAGGGTGTACCGACACAGGACATGCTTGTTCAAATGGAATTGGATCAATCGATGGAGGAGCACGATTTGCTAATTTCTTTATCCGATCAACAGTCCTATGTTCATTTTTGCAATTTGAAAGTGATTGCCAATCGATTGCACGCCACTAACGAGCACTTACTGGCGAGTCTTGTTTGGCAAGTCGTTATTGGCGAACAGGTTGATATTGAATTCATTTTTTTTAAATTGTTTAATTATTAATGCTTTATTTTTAGATTGTTGTTCGCAGCGACAATTCGGCTGTTCGACGATCCTTTCTTTTGGCGTTGGCCAATTTGCTACCGCTTGGCTGTGTAAAATTGACGTCGAATGCCGCGGCGTATATTCACGGATATAAGTAGTTTTCAAAGACATTAAAATATGATTACGTTGAGCTATTTTGTGATAGATTTTTAACCCAAATAGCTTTGATATTTTTCTATTATATTTACTTTTTTTTATTATATTTTAATTTATTTTTTTATATTTATGTTTTAGATACAATTTTCTCGGCGTTCCGCTGAGCGTAGAAGTGCCAACGGAAGTGCGTGATGATGTTTTTGAAATGGATATTTTGGAGGAGCTTAACGGGCACGATCAATTTGGCGGGGCATTATTTTACTCTATTCCTACATCTTTAGGACACCAATCTCAGGGTGAGCCATATCAGCAGCACAGTGATAGGTCAAAGCAGTTCGAAATGGATATATCCGATGGTGCGTCGTCCTCAAACGCTCCTACTTTGCAAGTACAACATCACACGGATAGAAGTACCCCGGCTTCGTCGCTGGTATGCGAAGATCTTAGCCGCTTTGTTATTGTTGTTAGGAACATGCCCGTAGCGCACACTAAGACCAACAACGCGCCGCCGTTGATTCTCAAACGCTACTTGGACTTATTATTACGTAGGTTTTCTTATGGAAATTTTCAAACTTATATGCAAATTTTGTCTTTTTAGACCCAATGCTTAACGTTTGTACGTTGGAAAGCTCAATTCGTTCGACACGCAATGATTGGCTTAACAAGGCTAAATTGATCTTTCAACTGAGACATCAAAAGGAGGGCATTGACATTGGACGCATTATTCGCATTATTAAATGCGGTCCTGAGGTAAGATAAAACTTTTACGAATACTAATTTTCATCTTTTACTTTTATTTACCTACTTTTTCATTTATTACTTAGGATTCACCGGTTCTATTGTTTTGGCAGTCTGGCTTGTCGCGACGGTACAAGCAGGCTGTTCTCAACACGATTAACAACGCCAACGGCGTGACCAATTGCCGAAAACGAACCTCAGAAGGCTCTAATGCTTCGGCGGTTGCTGCGCAAAATGGCGTTGGCTCCGGGCGTGGCAATTTTTTTAGTTTTTTTTAGATTTTATCAATGTATATTTTTGTAAATATCTTGTATAATTTTGAAAAAAAAGATTTAAATTTTGTTTTGTATTCATTTTATCAAGGTACTCAATAGCACCTTATATTTGTTAATTTATTTTTTATATTATAATTTTTATAGAGCACTTTATTTAACACGATTAATAGGAATAAAAATGAACGAAAGCGACGATTTTTACACTGATTTTGATATTAATCAAAGAGACGTTGAAGAGGCCATGGCCATGGGTTCCGGTCGACATCGTCGCCAGACCAAGGAAAAACAGATTTATGGTAGCGTATTTTATGAATTTAGATTTCTTTTTGTTTTTATTTAGACTTTAAAATATTTTCATTATCATTCTATTTTTTATAATTTTTAGGAGTATTTGCGTCTAGCAGCGACGACGACGAAGAAAGGGAGAGGCCGGGCTTCTCTGGCAGCAAAAAACGAACCGACTACGCCGCGCCAGTGAGCTTCATTAGCGGTGGCGTTCAAAAGGGAAACAAATTTCAGACGGAAGAGGTATTATTTGCATGTTTTAATAGTTGTTTTAAACATTAAATAGAGCGTGGATATTTTATTAGTCTTTAATTTCATCATTCACAGGACGACAAAAAGGAGGACAACAACAGGGCGAAGGATAAGCAACCTGAAGCAAAGCGAAGGAAGCATTATGGCAGAGGCGGTGACGTCAATAACACTTTTGCCGGCGTTGGTGACGCGCAAGCTTTTGCCGGAATGCGCAACGCGGCAGCTGGCGGTCGGTCAGATGGTGGAGGCGCAACTTGGGCAAAAACATCTGGCAAAGGCTCCGTTATTATGGAGATGATGAAGGTTTACTAGATAATAAGAAAGAAAGTTCATATATTTAAATTATCTTTTATGCTTATATTTTTATTGTTTAGAATATGGGCTACACGGGCAAAGGTCTTGGATCGAAGGAGCAGGGAATTATTGAGCCAATTCAGGTCTTTGTTCGACCCGGACGTGGAGCGATTGGCGCCTACGGAAAGGAGGCACAGGGTCCGAAATTTGGCGGTTGGTTTTTTTTTAATTAATTAATGAAATATATGTATTATAGAGAGTTGATTTCATTTTTAGAGTCGGCGGCAGAGGCTCAAAATCGTCTGGCGCGAGACAATTACGCCGGCAGCAACGATGAAAACTATAATGATGATGCGCCAAAACAGGGCAACTGGAAGAAGAGCAACGTTACTCGCAAGCAGAAGATTCGCTATCGAACGCTTGATGACATTGTCGCCGAGAATGATAGCGGCGTGCGTCTCAATGCGGACGGAGCCCGTCAGCAAACTCTAGCTAGCACCGGCGGAATGGGTGGCGTTAAGGTATATAATTATTATAAAGATTTTTAAGTGTAGATGAGCTCGTTTGTAATCGAATTGAAACGTTGGTTTTTTATATATTTTAAGTTAAAAAAAATTTAAAATTTTATTAAGAGAATATTTTTTAGCTAAATTTAAATATTGATTAGAGAAATAAAAAATGTCGGACGTTTCGTTTTATATGGGCAAATATTTTAAGATTATTGATATGACCGGACCTGAACAGAAAGTTTACAACGACTTTAACTCGTTTACGCGGCGTGCCAGGTATAATTAATTGTTTAATTTATTTAAACAGAATGACTCAAAAGTTTGTAGTTTATTAATTTTGTTTGCATAAAAAAAAATTCGCTTATGAAATTTTTTATTAATAATTTTTTGGGATGAATGTCAAAAATATGAATAAAGTTTTTTTAGAGCGCCTGACATGGAAAGCGATCGCAATAAGTTCGACATTCCGGAACTTATGTCAAATCTGAATATGCTCGTCGATTTCACAGAAGAAGAGATTTTCAAAAGCGATCAACAAATTCGATTTCTTAAGGTTGGTTTTGGTAGAACTTTTAAAATTATTTGTCCCTTATATTTTATGGAAATGTGGCAAATATGGGCTATTCTTAAATGGTTTTAGGATCAAACTGAGGTGTTGCGCGCTGAGCAGAAACGTCTACGAGCCGTGGCTGACGAACAAAAATTGGAAATTACGCATATGACGCAAATTGCTGAAATTATTAAAGAGTTGGTTTTGTTGAAATATTTATTTTGCTAATTATTGATATTCAAAAAGTTTCTGTTAATTAATAATATTAGAGTAGTGCTAATATTTTTTCTTTTCTATTTTCAGTTTCCAACGTGTGTCTGCGACACGCTCGCCAACACTGGAGGAATGCCGTGAATTGTTTGGGCGTCTTCGCCACGAATATCCCGTCGAGTATAAGCTTTACGGATTGGAGGCGTTGGCAAGCGCCAGCATTTTGCCCGCATTGCGCGCCCATTTTGCGGTTTGGGATCCGCTCGATCCGGAGCAGATAAATTACGGCTTTGCTGAACTTACGCACTGGCGTGATATTCTCAGCGGCACGACAAACGCAGCGAATGGCTCGTCCAGCCGCGGAATGTTTGAGCGGTTTCGCAATGACACTGGAGGTTTGTTCAATTGAATTTAATTTTGAATTTTTTTTAACTTATTCTAAACTTTTATTTTGAAAATTTTCTTTGCTGTGTTTTAGGCAATTCAGCTTTTGATTATTGCGTTTGGGAGGGTTGGATGCCGGCAATTCGCCGAGCGGCACTCACATGGAGTCCACGCGACAATAGTCCGGCGATGATGGCGCTTGTCGAGTTATGGTTACCATTATTGCCGCCATGGATCGCAGAAAATCTCTTGGATCAAGTAAAATTTTTTATGATTTATTATTTTTTTTTGGTCGTTTCTTTTTACTTTTTTCGTTTTTCTTCAGATTATTGTTCCCCGAATAAAAGCGCAAGTGGACGAATGGGATCCGAGGTATTTTTTTAATAATTAATTAATGATTTGAACTCAACTTTTATAAACATTTTCTCATATTAAAATGGAATTTCTTTATAATTTAGGCTGGATCCGGTTCCAATCGACTCGTGGTTAGTGCCATGGCGTTTCATTATGGGCGATCGACTTATGCTCGTCTACTCGATTATTCGTCAGAAACTAAAGAAAGGACTTGAAAATTGGCGACCCGGCGATCGGAGGTAATATTTTTGCAGTATTTCTATAATGTAATTTCTCCTATTTTTTGACAATTATTTTTAGGTTAACTAGAGTTTGAGTTTCTCCTGTTTAAATATTTTCTATATTATTAGGTGTACAAATATGAAAGTTCGTTTTTTTTACGATTTAAAATTGTCCTAAAATTTTATATGTAAACCTTTTTTTTAAATTCAAGAAGCATTAGATAGCGCTTTAAACACTCTACAAGATAGATACAGACAAATGTTTTGAAAAAAAGTTTATTCATGAAAAAATATTAGACAAAGTAAAACGAACTTTCATATTTGTACACCTAATAATCTTGTCTAATTTTAGCGCTATTGAAAGCATCCTGCCGTGGAAGGAGGTATTTTCGGCTGGCGCAATGCACAGCTTCCTCGGCATGAGCATCGTGCCAAAACTGGAAATGGCTTTGCAGAACATCAACATCAACACTGCCGAGCATTTTGTAAGTGATTCAGCTTTTGATTATTGCGTTTGGGAGGGTTGAATGTGAAAGAAGGAAAATTTTTTTGCACATTTGAACAAATTTTCTATTTTTGTTTTTAGAACTTATTGGAATTACACGACTGGCTGGAATTGATTCACGCGGACATAATGTGTCAGATTCTTGTCAGAAACTTTTTTCCTCGGGTTAGTTTTTTTTTTAATTATTGAATTTTGTTTTTTTATTTAATAAATGTAAGACTTTTTAATTTTTTTTAAATTATCATTTTATTTTTGCTATTTTAGTTTCATCAATGCATGTATGGCATTCTCATGTCACCGCACATGAGCGTTTCCACGGCGGAGGACTACTATCGACTGTGGCGAAACACGCTTCCCGACGTTGTTAAAACCACACAAATTATTAGGAGTGAGTAGTTCTTTTTAAAAATTTAAAACTATCTCTTTAAAGTGTTAAAAAAATTTGATTCATTTTTCTAATAACAAGATTTTTTGTAAAAAAAAATTAAATATTCAACTCATTCCGATTTTCAGACGAGTTTGGTCGCGCTTTAATGACGCTCAAACAAGCCCAACAAGGCCTGCCCGTCAATATGCCCATGGGCATGCCGCCAACTTCGGCGATGGGAGGCGGATTTATTGGAAACGTGTTTGTTCCCCCGCCACAAGCAGCTTTTATGCAACCGTCGGCAACGGGTGGCGGCGGCCTCACCGGCGTCATACGACCGCCACCACCGCCGACGAGCTTCTTTCAAAGATAATTTTCAATTTTTTTTCTTTGTTGTGTTTTTATTTTTTTGCGTTAACTTGTTTATTATTACATAAAATTTCTTACAAAAATAAATTATTATATTATTATTATAATTAAAATGGGCTTTAATACATAATATATAAACACATTTTTATTTCCATTGGAAAGCAAAATTGATTTATAGCTTTCATATATTATGTATCTTATAGGAAATTAACAAAAAAGTAGGTTTCTTTAACATAATCTAAATTAATATATATAAACAAATCCGAAAAGTTGGATTACTATTCGAACTTAATTATCCCAAAAATGTTGATGGACGCGTGTTCGCGACGAACGCTACGTTAGAAATTGGCTTACGTTGCATTCGCGGAATTCTCACAGGATCACCATAATCGTACCCGCGATAAACATGATCAAGAAAGTCGACGGAATTCTCGGCAAAATAGGTACCCATAAGATAGGGAAAAGTTAGCATGAACCAGCCAAAAATGGCAAAGAAACCGGCTCCGTAGTCGCTGTCCATGAAAAGACACACCATAGAGAAGCTGAACGCGAACACCGAGATACAGGTTAGACGTGCCGTGTACGCCCATAAATAGCGACGATCCTATGTAAAATATTCTCATAAATGTCAAGATTTTATAAAAAAAGAAAACCTGATTGCAAATTCCGAAGAGCACGGACCAAAAAGTCGCCATTGATGCAAGAAGTGCCATTAATGGTATCATGTTGGACCAGTCCAAATAATACTTCAAAATATAAATAATATTTAAAGCACAGAAAATTAAAAAAAAAGAACTTACAATTGTAAGACGGCCGTAAAGAAGAATGCTGATGAGAACTATAGTGAAATCGAAAAGGGAGAAAATCATTAAAGCCACCAAGGCATGCAATGTGCCAAAGCACATTTGCCACTCGTCGGATTCGTCCTCGGCGATCAGCGTCAGGCAACCCATTCCACAACTCGAAATGGCTTTCTCGTTTGCCAATAGAAATGCTGGAAAGAAAAATTACCGCAATAAATAAATAAATTTGCACAGTTCGGCACGGCCATCGTAATCCTGCACAGACTTTATTTAACTTTTTAAATGATTTTGTTTTGAGCGGATTTCTTGCATCACATAAATTTTAAATTTTTTTCAGTTTCTTCGAGAATTTCAAACTTGTTTCGCACTTTCAGGAAACTATTTTTTTATTTGTATTTGTTCATCCTATTTTGAATTTCAAATTAATTGTTATTTTTTATAGATAATGCTTCCCGTTCGTGTACTTAAGGAGAATGCTCATCAGGAGCGCGGTGAGACGGCTAGACTTTCATCTTTTGTTGGCGCCATGGCGATGGGTGATCTTATCAAGACTACACTTGGCCCTAAGGGAATGGTTAGTTATCTTTTTTTTCTTATTTTTAAATTTCGTTATTTATAAAATTGATTTTTTTTACTTTTTTTTGGTTTTTACGTTTAGGACAAAATTCTCATCAGTGGAGATGCCGAGCATCAGAATGTGATAGTAACGAATGACGGCGCTACTATTCTCAAATCGGTCGGCGTCGACAATCCAGCTGCGAAAATCTTAGTTGGTATGTCGCCTGGATTAAATTCGTAGCTATTTGTTTGGTTTTATTATTATATTCTCATTAATTTTTTTAACAATATTTTTAATTTTTTTAGATATTTCGCTAACTCAAGACAAGGAAGTTGGCGACGGTACTACATCTGTTACAGTTTTGGCCGCTGAGCTTTTAAAAGAGGCCGAGACGATGATCAACGATCGCATTCATCCGCAAATTATTGTCGGCGGCTATCGCAAAGCGTTGGCTATAGCACAGAACGCATTAAAGAGTGCCTCAAAGGAGTCTGGGTACAATTGTGTTTTCTACTTTTTAATTTACTTTTTTTATTTCCTCTTGTTATAGGGACAATCTCAAAGAGGATTTACTAAAGATTGCGAAAACATCATTGGGCTCGAAAATTCTTTCTCAGCACAGCGAGCATTTTGCGAAACTCGCCGTTGAGGCAGTAATTCGCCTTAAAGGCGGTCCTCTCGATGCCATTCAAATTATTAAAAAGTTAGGCGGTGCCATGGAAGACTCCTATCTTGACGACGGTTTTTTGTTGGAAAAGAAGCCCGGCTTGTACCAACCGCAAAAAGTCACCAACGCTAAAATTCTTATTGCTAACACACCTATGGATACGGACAAGGTTTGTCAACAAAAATTTTCTTAATAAGAAATTAATTTTAATTTTTTTTTTTTGTTATTTATTATTTCGCTATTTCCAGATTAAAGTTTTTGGAAGTCGTGTAAAAGTGGATTCTGTGGCAAAAATTGCCGAACTCGAGACGGCAGAACGTGAGAAAATGCACGAAAAAGTAAACAAGATTCTTAATCACAAGATCAACGTGTTTATTAATCGGCAACTAATCTACAATTATCCGGAGCAATTATTTGCAGACGCAAAAGTGATGGCTATCGAGCACGCCGACTTTGAGGGCATCGAGCGATTGGCACTTGTACTCGGTGAGCTTATTTATTTTTATTTTTTATTATCATTTGCATTGACTTATTTTTTTATTTTTGGTTTAATTTTTTAGGTGGTGAAATTGTATCAACTTTTGACAGTCCGGAAACCGTTAAATACGGCAGCTGCGAGCTGATCGAACAGGTCACAATCGGCGAGGACACGCTTTTGCGTTTTTCAGGAGTACCACTCGGTGGGTATTATTTTCCATATTACACTTTATTTTTTTATGTGTTGATTTTTTTTAAAGGTAATGCATGTTCAATTGTATTGCGCGGTTCCACACAGCAAATCATTGACGAAGCGGAACGCAGTCTGCACGACGCGCTTTGCGTGCTCACCACTCATGTGAAGAATGCTCGTTCAGTGCCTGGCGCCGGCGCTGGTGAAATGCTTATGGCTACAGCTGTCATGGCCGAAAGTTTAAAGGTATATTATCTTTTTTTGCTTTTCTTTTTCAATTTTTGAAATTATACAAATTTTTTTATATATTCAATTGTTCTTGTTCGTAGGTTGCCGGCAAAGAGTCCGTAGCCGTAGAGGCCTTTGGCCGGGCGCTGATGAAATTGCCCACCTATATTTGCGACAATGCCGGTCTTGACAGCGCCGAAATTGTTACACAAATTCGCGCCGAACACGCCAAAGGCAATCACCAGTACGGAATAGGTTGGCTATCACTTTTAAGATCAATTTAACTTCAATTTTCCACAATGTTTTCATTTTAACTTGCTTTCTAAATTCATGATTTTCAGACATTGAAAACGGCACAATGGCCGACGTCACTCAGCTGGGTGTCATGGAGTCATTTAACGTGAAAATGTGCATGTTGTCTAGCGCAGCTGAGGCCGCCGAGCAGGTATGTTTTTTTTCAAATTTTTTTAAACAATTTAGTAGTCCATAAAAATGAGTAAGTTAATAGAAAAAAATTATTCCAGATCTTTTTTATCTTTTTTTCTTTAAATTCATTCGTTTTCAGCCTAACTAACTTATTTCGATCTCTTGTGTTTATTTTTATATTTTTTCTAGATTTTACGCGTTGATGACATTATTCGCTGTGCGCCTCGTCAACGCGTTAAGGACAATCGACCCTGCTAGAGAAAGGATCGAGTGAAAATTTTTTTGAAACTCAAAAGGCTGAAATTTTTTTCTTAATTTATCTTTTAAAGGAAAAGAATTTCAGCCTTTCGAAAATTTCAAGTTGTTGAGTTTATTCCTTTCCCTGAAAATCGCTTTAAAATTGAGTTATAATCGCTGAGAAAATGATATTATTTAATCACGCATTTCTATTTGTTATTATATTCCTTTTCTGAGTTGATTCAAGTTGACAATTATTCATAATACTGAATTTTTTTGCGATTTCATTCTTAAGTTTTTTAATAATTAGATTTCGTTTGTGTTTTGCCTTTTTTGAATTCAAAAATTCCGTCTCTCAGAGTTTAAATTTCTCTGAATTTTCTTCTTTATTTGCCTCGCTTTTGTTGTTGAGTTTTAATTAAATTTGCATTGAATAAAAATAAATTGTTTGGCATAATTTTTTTTTTTTTTGATTTTGTAAAAATAGTATGTACTTTTAACGTATTTTTATGGTGTAGAAGGCTGTTCGAATTTATTTTTTAGATATTATTATTTATTAGATTAGCATTAATTATCGAAAAATTTGCTAAAATTAGGTTTGTAACATTCGTTTAAAAATTTTTTAATTTGCCAGTAAATTAGTTCGCCTTATTGAACTGAATTCTTAAAAAGAGTTAAAATAAAATGCTTAGAGTTAATATATTCAGAAATTTAAATGAAAATTTCTATTATTTTTTGGCTCTAGATCTCGGCTTAAAGCCCATTTATCGAGTCCATTTTTTTATTCCGAAATTTTTTTTTGAACTTAATAAAGTATTCCAATATAAAAACTCTATTTTTCATTTTATTCAAACGTTAGTCTGCTGACATATGAAGGGGCGTGCCGTCGTGCACGGTCGTATCTTCCATTTCCCCTGACGATTGATAGTTGTGCAGTCATCGATTTTCTCCTCATCGCTAAAATTAGTGTATTCTGGTGTATGGCCGGCACGTGTCTTTAGCCCAATCCACAGTTCGGGTATGTCTATTAAAAAATATTATCTATTTTTTGTTTGGTGATAGATATTCAATATAATTGTAATCAGACTTACAGCTCCCTTTTGTGAGCGACTCGTCCTCGTCAGCATTTCTTTTCTGTTTAGTTGTCTCTGTGCTATTTGTTGATAAGCTTGCGTATTGGTTGAGAATCATTTCTAGATAAATGTGTTATAGATTCTGGTTTTCATATTTTTTGAATTAATTTTTTAGAATTTACCTCTTACATAATCGTTTCTATATTCCGAATCGATTGTCGCTAGTTGAGAGCCGAACAAACGGCAAAATGCCTAGAATGATTGAAAATTCGATGTTTACAACAAATAAATTCATTACTTATTGAATTTCTAAATTCTCACTTGTGCATCATTCCATGACTTTTTCATCGTGAAGATTTTATAGAGAGACCCCGTGTCCGTCGAGTTCCAATCGTGTGAAATGGCTTTTTGTAGTTCTTGGACCAAAAATCAAGAAATTTTAAAAAAATTTTAAAAAGATGAATTTTTAATTTTGTTTGCTAATTTTTTAACCCATAAGTGAGAATGAATGTTTTGAGTTCAAATTTGCGCGCAAAATGGCGTTTGCCTTCATCCTGTTCTTTAATTGGGTAAAGCTTTGGAACCACACTCAAAATATGTGCCTAGGAGGTTTCTTATACGACAAATTCTTTTTATGTTTATAAATCCATACAGAAAAGAATAAACACATTTGCCAATAATTGCACAAATTTAAATTCGTGTACACAAAAGTGTAAACGTCGTCACTTATGGGTTAAATATATTTTTTTAGCTTGCCTTCAACTCGAGTTCATTGATTCGTGCTCTCATACCGGCCATTTTCAGATTGATGTGTGCGTAAAGCCGGTCCTCTATGGAACGAACGAGCTCCTCGGTAGATGTCGGCGGCGCGTCGCCAATAGCCGCTGACGCCGCTCGACTTATCGCATCGTCATCGAGAGAGAAAAAGTCACGTCCAAACTGAGTAGTTTATTTATCAAATATTTTTAAAAAAATTTTATTTTATAAATAACCATCCCTCTCCTTTTGAATTAAACACGCTTTGAACATCTATTTCATATAAAGGACAATTTTCTATAATTTATAAGCTACCGAATATTGTGGGGGAGAAGTGCTTGCCGCAATCGCCAGCCAAAAAATAAAAAGTAACCGCAAAAACATTCCTATATAAATTTTTAAACAAATATTATTAAAAGAATTAAAATAGCTTTTTAAATGGAATATACATATAATATAAAAAATTTAAAAAATTCGTGATAATTTGTGTTAGAATACAATTTTTCAAACCAACATTTTGGTTTTTTTTTATAAAAATGAAAGATAAAAACTACTTTTAGGAAGATCGATCAATGAGTGAATATAAATGAAGGAGCGTTTTTTTAAATAAAATTTGGCGAATTTGAGAATGAGTCAGTCAGTCTCTGCTGCGCAATAAGAAAAAGTTTTTTTATCTCTTCCTTTTTTTTAATCAATTCTAATTTTTTCAACTTTGAAAATCAAAATTGACTTTTTTTTATGTATTTTTTTGATTGGATTGAAGCCAATTTAAGTATAAATTTAAAAGTTTAAACAATGTTTTTTCTTATTATTGATGTAACAATTAGCTTTTCAAAAGGTCTTTCTAATTCATTGTTATTTTTATTGTATTGTATTATGCAAAAAAATGGATGATTTTCTAAAAAACAAAAAAAAAATCGCATAGCTATTGCGAATTTTAAACTTTGCAAAAAAAATCCTTATTTAAAAACATTCTTTTACAAAATAAAATAATTAATAAATAAAAAAATTAAATGTAAAGTTGGTGGAAGAGAAATTTTTATAATTTATAAATTTTTTGCCATAGATTGGTAATATTGATCACATGCTTTGGTATTAGTAAAGTTTTTAAATTTTACGATATTGGCTCACGGTGAAACTTTTTGAATTTCACCTTTCGATCAAAATAAAAAATTTTTTTCAAACCCATTCAATAAAAGTCAAAGGCATTTTTATTTACTCCGAAAGCTTGAAGAGGAAAATGCGCTAGAAAGTGAGGAAATTTCCTCTCTTTTGTCAGCTCATCTTCACTTTCACTTTTCTATTTTTTTATGGAGATGAAATTCTTTATTTCCTTCTTTATTGTTTTTTAGGGATACTTTTATTATTTAACTTTATAAAATTTTTGTTTTTTACTCATTTTCATGTCTCACATTCATGTCTAATTCTATATATAACATTAATTCTATTCTGCCGTTTTTCAAATTCTTCTACATATTTACTTTTTTCAATCTTCTTCTTTGTTTATTTTTCATTTTTTTTCTTGATCCGTCTTCCCACTTTTATTCCCTTTCTAAAATCTTATTGATTTATTAGCTAATTCAATTTTTCCCTTTTTTTGAGTGAATTTTCTCAAAAATTATTCAATATGCAAACTTATTATAGGCCTACAAAATAACTTTTAGCTTAGCATATATTGAAATTCATTCCAATACATTACCTTATTCATCTTTACTATTTGTTGTACTTTTTGATATTTTTTTAGTTTTGACAATGAGGATAGGATTCTTTAAATAAGATGTAATACAATGTTAAAAATATTTCTTAAGTCTAAGATATTTTTCAAGCTTGAGTTTTATTTATATTAATTTACCATTTTAATAACTTTTAATTGGATGAATTTTATTTTTTATCATCATTTTTTGGTCATATTTCAATTTTGAAATGCTGGGATTAATCACGGATTTTTTAAATTTTTTATATATATTCCATTTAAAAAGCTATTTTAATTCTCTTAATAATATTTGTTTAAAAATTTATATAGAAATGTTTTTGCGGTTACTTTTTATTTTTTGGCTGGCGATTGTAGCAAGCTGGAACTTTTGTTCTGAGACTTATTTTAAATCTTAAGTCTCACTTTCCATCTTTCATTACCCATTTTTTATACTTTTTTCACTTAAATTTTTAAGTTTTATTTGTAATTTTCATCATCTTTTTATTCTTTTTTTATTTTTAACTTTTTTTATTTTCTTTTTTATTTTGCTTTTCACTCATTCTTCTTATCTCTTATTTTAAACCCAAAAATATCTCCAATGCAATTTGAATATAATGAGCTCATTGATTTTACATCGTCCCAATACCAAAATTCTCATCAAATTAAAGAAAAGTGAATATATTTTATAAATTACTTCTTATTTTCAATCGTTTTCTTTTGCACATAATCGCAATTACTCCAGCCAATTTTTCAATTTTTCCATTTTCTATTGTTTTTTTTTAAATTTTTCAAACGTAATCTAATTTCACTTTTATTGAAAGAAAGATATATTTTTTTAAGTTTATATTTTGTGTTTGTTTTTTCAGTAATTTTTAACAATATTTTTAGCGCTAATATGACATTATTTCATCTGTCGCATTTTCGACAATCACTTCATTTACTTATTTTTTCTACTACTATAATTGTATATAAAATTACTTTTTAAATTTAAATGTTTATTTTTGTTTTATGGGTGTGAGACATGAGGTTGTTCAAAAATTTTTATAATTTTTAGTTGGCTTTTGGAATTTAGAGCATAATATATGTAATCGATCTTGTGGGACTGAGGATAATATCGATTTATTTTTAGACTTTATTTTGCTTTTATTTTAAATTTGATACAAGATAATTAGCAGATGAATAAATTAGCTCTAAATTTAAAAATTATTTGAACAATTGGGAAATTTCTGTTTTTTAACATTATTTTTAAATAAAACCACTTTTTAGATTACATTTGTTGAAGCTCAATATAGTCCATACAACTATCCGGACCCGCGTTCGGATCCACTTTCATGCCACAATTTACTGCCGTCTCAAATTTGCGACCCCACCGATGTTTTATCATCTGAAGAAAGGCGAATTCTCAACGATAAAATTTTAAGGGTGAGTTTTCATTTTTAAAATGTATGAATTAAAATAGTTTAACAACCTGTTTAGCTTCTTTCTCTAGACAACTTAATAATTTTTTTATTTTTTTCCATAGTTTCAACAATTAACGGCCAATGTGCGTAATTTGGCGCCGGCTTGTGCGAGTTTGCGAAGTTCCAATCTTCAGCTGGTCGTAGTGCTCATGGATCGGCTGGTGGGAGACGGCGTTACATCTGCGGCGAAGACTACCGAGTTGGACATCGAACGCTTCGCCAATCAATTGCGCGCTCGTTACGCTAATTATCGGGTTCGTTTTTTAAATAGAAGTAATTTTTGATTGGAGATTTGAGATTTATTTTACAAAAACTAAAATATAATTTATTATTATTGGCTTTTATGTGGATTTTTCACTAAAAAATTCTAAACTTGAACTTTAGGATTGAAATAATAAAATTTTTTAAAATCGGTTGTGAAAACAAAAAGCAATACCGAAAACGAATTTCGGCACAGATTTGAGCCAAAATGTATAAAATTTTCGGTCCCAGAACAGTTTCTAGTCATTTTTACAATTTTAAAAATTTATATTTGTTGAAAAATTTTTTTGACGATTTTCATCCGCCTATAGGACCAATCACAATGCGATGTGTTTGTGCTGATCGTAAATGCGCGAGGCGACCGTCAGGTATTCACGGTGGCTGGACGTGATGCGCGCTTATCGCGCGATGTTCTACAGGCCGCGTTTCACCGGCACGTTGGCTATTTTCGCGCTGGTCAATACGCTCTCGGTCTGGAGGGCATGATTGAGTAAGTAGCGTCGATTTAACTAACAATTATATGTGGAGCAGAAATTCATTTTATTTAGATTAAACGTTTTTTAGGTACATTGTATCGGCGTATACAAGCACCCATCTCGTACAAGTGCCTAGCTCTATCGACATCGATGAGTGAGTGAATGTTTTTTAGAAGATTTTTGTTTTAATGTTAATTTTTTGTATTTATTATATTTTCGAATTAGTATACCAAATGTAGATTGGTTTGCTAAATAATAATTGTTTTTTTTAAACCTTTAAAAAAAGAAATTATATAGTTTAATAAAGAAATTTCAACTTTCATTAAACGATGTAATTTATTTATTTATTTCTTAGTTACATAAAGACATTACACATTTTACTTCCAATATTACATGTTTATCAATTTGTAGTAAATCTGGGCTTTCCGTCAACGAGATTGTCGCACCATCTTTCGTTGCTGCACAGGGTTTACGCCAAAAATCTGACGCCGCAACGCCGCAACATCGTCACGCGGTCACAACAACTTCTGAGAAATTTAATTTTGACACTGTGCCCGAAGAGGATCGGGTTTGGGTCGAAGTCCTTTTAAAAGCAAGCGCATTATGCGGCTATGATGCCGACAAAATGGCTCATAACACACGCGCCATTGTTGAAGGTCGATTAATTTTGTTTTTATATGATTTTTACGCAGGGTGGGCCAATTTCGTCCCCGATTTTGTTTTGTTAATAACTTTTTAAATTTGCAACAGATTTTGCATTCGATTCCCAAGGTTTTACCATTTCGTTTGACGCTAAGTTTACCAATATCGGTTTCAATTTACAAATTTGCTACTTATTTAATCTGTGGAGCCAATTTTTTTCTTGATGAAAACATTCCTTTGATCTCTCTCCCCATAAAAATATTACAAATTTTGCTTTTCATTCCATATTTTTTTCCGCATGTACTATTTTCGTAAAAATAAAAACGAAATTGGTCCACCTTCAAAAAAAATCATAGAAATATACTAGATAAGATGATGTAGAGTTTCCATTGTTTTTTTACTTTTGAGCGTTGATTGCAAATTAATTATGTTAATTTGATTATATGAGAAATTCGCGGACCATCATTTTTTGTTATCCATTTTTTTTCATTTCAGACGCGATGGCCCTATCGTTAAAGCTGATTAGCGATACGCGCTACAACAAGATTGAAGAGGCCGCGCAAGATACTGTTAGCGGCACAAACGCGCGCGACAAAGCGTGGGAGGCGGCGCGACACGCGTTCATCGATCAACTTTACGAGACGTATGGTGCACATTTTCCACGCCGCGCCGATCACTGTCCTACTTTAGCATCAGAGTCGTTACAAGTTTTGTAATGAAAAATATTTTAGAATAGTATCAAAGTCCATTCTCTTTTCATTATTTTTGTCATTTAATTTTTTTTCACTTTTTTTAAGTTTAATTTTCTATTTTTTTATAAAAATAAAAAAACGAAAATTGTTACTATATTTTTTGAGTTCCGATTTTGAATTCAAATTTTGCGCGCTTTTCCTGAATTTTCTCGCACTCTTATTTTTCGCCTCCGCAAAATTACGATATAAAATTAACGAGGAGTTGAAAAACGCGCAGGTTGGTGGTCGGGGAGGACGGCGGGAAAGTGCCAAGCTTAAAAAAAAAGAAATACTATAACGGTTACCGTGGTACTATTCGGACTGTTATAATATTTCTGACTTTTTAAGATTGGCGCTTTCCCGCCATCCTCCCCAACCAACCACTCTGCGCGTTTTTCAACTCCTCGTTAATTGTCCTACAGTAAGAAATTGCAAAGGCGAAAAAATTCAGGCAAAGCGCGCAAAATTTGAATTCGAAATCGAATATTCCAAAAAACATTAGCCAGTGGAAAAATTCAAATTTAAAGCCTCGAAAAAAGTAAGTCACCTAGAAGGATGAAATTTTTTAAAAATTCATTCAGGAAAAGTTTTTTACTAGGCAAATAGGCAATATTAACAGAATGTGGAACCAAACGTGGATTTAGAAATAAAAATAAAAAATTTTCATTTACTAATTTTTTAATATAATAGACTCTATAATGCCAACAAAAGAAAACTTAAAAGTAATTCAATTTATATGCTATTAAGATAAAGAATGAAATGATATTATCACCAAAGGATACCCAGAGTTGGGAGATGGGAGAAAAGATTATATTCAATATTCAGAAAAACAAACAAAATATAATTGAGCGTAAAATTAATGATAATTCTCTAAAAAAGAATCATACATTCACTAATATTTCGACGAGGTCAATCGCGCGAGTGGGCTTTCGTATTCGTTATTTTTTCGCTTCTCACGAAGACTTAATGGTTGCGAAGGCGTCGGCAATTGTTGGACCGAGTTCGCGCCGGGTGACATCGTTTTTCGCTGTGAAATCTCTTCTTTGCCCACGGCATTGGCGTCGATATCGTCGTTCTCGTTGTTTTGATACCTGTAAAATAAGTAACCCATTAAGGTTTTGTGTTTCATACAATAAAATTGTTTATCAAACTCTCGCCTTAACATTTTTTCTTTGTAATTATTTGTGACGATAAAAAAATGCAAAGGGAAAGCTACCTCCGTGAATTATTGTTGTTATTCCTTTTGTTGTCTTGGCTGCTGTTGTTGTTCCATCGTCCACAATGTTGTTGAGCATTTTCTTCCGACATTTTAGTGTAGCGCGAGGATGGCGTTTCAAAATCGCGTCGAATGCCACGACCGCCGTAGCGCCCGCCAACATGATTGTTATTGAGATGCATGCTTAGGAAATCGTTTCCTAAAATCGTATTTGCAAAAAATGCATAAATTGTAAACTTAAAAGTTAAAATTTGTTTAATCCATTCGGAAACCACTGCAACGACAAAAAAGGCGAATGAACCACTAGTAATTATTTGAATTACTTTTTTTTGTTTATTTTGTTTTTAGTAAAAGTAAAAATATTTATGGGATATAATAAATGGTTTGCAGTTTGAACGCTTTTTTGATAAAGCCTCAAAAATAAAAAACATGAAAAAAAAGAAAAATTCTCTGGTTTCGAATGGATTAAAAATGCTCAGAAAAAATTTCATCCTATTATTAACTACATCTTATTGCAATAAACAATCTTTTTGGCGAAGAGAAAACAACTCCTTAGTTTAAAAAGTATAATTTGTTCAAAAATTAAAATTTTGAGCAAAAAATGCATAAATAGTGGCGAAATAAAGAAGTTAGGAAAGAAGTAAAAAAACAAAGTGTCACAAATCACATACCAACATGTTGTTGATGCTTGAATTCATCGCCAAAATTGGCAAAAATCGCGTTAGCAAATGCATTGCCGCGTGGATGAGTACCAAAAGAAGGACAGACAAGTGCCGACGGAGCTGAAACACCCAATAAGGACGATGACGGCGGCGCATTGCGAACCAAAGACGGTGGCGGAGTGGCAAACTGAAGAACAAAAAAGCGCAATTTTAAAAACGAATTTTAAAAAAAATACAAAATATGTTGTGCGAAGAAATGCATCCCTTTCTCTTTTATTCCAATTTATCTTTTTTTTCAAATTTTTTGAATAGTTTCCTAGTTTAACAGGAAACAATAGAATTGAAAAAATGAATCGGAATAAAAGAGGATTTTTAAAAAAAATTATACAAAAAGAACTAAAATATCAAAGTGTGTTAATAAAAAAGTTAGCGGCAAAAATGTGCGCAAAAATTACCAAACAAGACAACGTTGAAGGTCTTGCCAAAAGTGCTGCGAAATGCTGAAAAGGAATGTTAGAAAAAGCATAAAAGTCAGCGAATTGACAAATTATTAAATATATTTCTTTTTGAGATGAGAAAGTTTTAAGCAACTATTTACGCAATTATTTTGTCATCTCAAAACATATCTTATTTTATAAAGACGCCATTCGGTGTGTATTATTTGTAAAAATTTGTCACAATCACAGCACAATTAAAAAAAATAGTAATAGTGCGAAATTAAATTGTGTATGTCAGTTATAAGCTTCGATTAGTAATAGACGAATGTGGAAAACAAATGTTATTACGCGTACAATTAGAAAAAAAAATTTAATCGAACTCACCGATCGATGATCCACATCATCGGAATTATTGGCCTCTCCGACGGACGCAATAAGTCCCGGATTTTGTTGAAGCTGATTGACTAACTTTAGCTGTTCCTGAATCATACTCTGGAATATATCATCCGAAAGAGGTTGTCGTGGACCTGTTCGCAGTACTGCCCCAACTGGTCCCGCCATCATTGGTGGCTTTGTCGCAAGAGACGAAAAATGAGACGTTGAAGCCGACAAATTTGGAGACGCGTGAAAATTGGGCTCGAAAAATGCGACCGGATCAGACTTTGGAGGTCCGATGGACGTAGTAGCACCCGGAGCATCCGACGGCGGTGTACCTGGCAACAAAGTGTAAAATGTTGAATTCGCCGATGACGTGGATCGTCGGCGTGGGTCGGCGAGTTTGAGTCGCGGATCTGAGGGTCTGAAAAAATATAACAAATATTTTTTATTTATGGAGCTCCCACGAAATAAAATTTTGTAACAAAAATGGAAGATTGAATTCACAAAACTTCATAACGAGCATACTTTTTCGGCGGTGAAGCCGCCGGAGAATCTGCAGCACTGACGGAGCCGGTCGGCGAGTCCTTTTCCTTTTTCGCCGCCGAAGCGGCAACGGCGGCGGTGCTTTGTTTTTCCAAAGTCCGCGTGACTAAATCGAATTGCCTTTCTGCTAATTTTTTCAGACGCGGATCGTTTTTATAGCTGCCGGAGGTGATTTGCTGAAACAAAAAAAAATCGATTATTTGATTCAAATCCGTTGGAAAAATTAAAAGATTTCTAGAAAATCAAAAACTAACACTAATCCATTTTAAATCTACGGAAACGTCTTCTTCCTCCTTGTCGAAATCGACTTTGTAAAGTTTCCATTCGCGAATCACAGGAATCACTTTTACCTTTGAGGAAGACCCATCTGCCGGAAAATTTGTCGGCGAGGCGGGAGATTCTGTAATAAAAATTAAAATTTAAAACTCAAGATATTTGCTATAATTAAATAAAACACAATACCGAAAATCATACAAGACATTTAACCAACCATTGAGAAGTTTGTCGACGCTTGCGATGCCTGAAGTGGACTCGATAAAAGAGCCCAACGGCGGGAGGGCGCCTGTCGCCGTTGTCGTTGACGCGGCTGCTGTCGCTTGTTGAGTGATGCGCTCGAGCATCGCGCTAATGTTGAAGGCGTCCGGTGCAGGTGTTGTCGTCGTCGTCGTCGTTGTTGTAGACGTTGCGGTTGAAGCCGCAATCTGCGAGGAGGTCGTAAAACCGCTTTGCGTTTGTGACGGCGGAGGCGCATCGAAAAATGATCCCGAAAAAATTCCAGCCAACGGCTTAGCTGATGCGATGGATTGGCGCGTCGATGAGGAATTCAGCGCTGGTGAGATATCATCGCGCGAAACAAACGGCGAGGCTGAAAAAAGTCCGCTCAGCGGCGTATTTGATGGCGGGGATGTGACACGCATTTTTATTCCATTAATTGAGGATGAAGTTGAAGGCGTAATAGTGGGCTGATTGAAAAAAATTGATGACGATCCCGACGGAGTCGATGTCCCGATCGATGTGACGGCTGTGGTTGTTGAGGCGGGACTCGTTGTTACCGCCGTGCTATTGCCGTTATTGGCCAACGGTGGTGGTGGTGCGGTGAGCAACACGGGCGGCGGGATGTTAGTGACACGCGGTGGCGGCTTATAGTAGCCATGAACATTATCACGCGTCGAGCCGGCGTGCAGCGAAAGACGAGTACGCGATGTGGTTACTGAAGACGACGTGCTCGTAGCTCCACCTATCGTCGACGTTGCAGATGCCACGACGGGTGGCGTCGAAAAAGCGCCCAACGTTGGTGTTGAAGTAGACGCCAACGTTGGAGGTACAACCTTCAAAGGATCGACCAAAGTCGGCTAAAAATATGAGTTTATATAAAACAAGTAAAGAAGACTATGTTTCAATTTAAATTAGAGACTTGTCAAAAATAGTTAATCAAATCTTGTTAAAAGTCAATCAGATCTGCTAACGTTATTTTTAAAATATTTTAACCCAAAATAAACAAACCTTACGCCCCACGCATTTTTTTCTTTTTTAAAACAAAAAAAAACTCTTCCGCTTTACAACCCAACCTCCTATCTTCTCATTATCACTTTTATTTATGTATTTAAAATAGAATTTTTTAAAATGCAAATATTTCGTCAAAAAAACAAAAAAATGTTCCAATTTTTTATATAGCCAATGGAAAAAAATGGTAGGAAAATATGCTTCTGGTACTCCCAGTTATTGGGCCCAGACTCAAGTCGAGAAAATTTACAAATTTTTGCAAAATTATAAAAATTCCAGAAAAATTACTAAATTTAGGCACAACGCCAAAAATATTTGACCTTTTTTAAAAAAAAATATTCAAAATTCCAAAATTTCCAAACGGGACTTTTTTTCAAAAAAAAGAAAAATGAGTGAATGCCCGCCAATTTCCTATAGTAATTAGTGAAAAATAAAAATTGAGCGAAAAATTCAGGCAAAAAACTGCGCAAAATCAAATGATTCTAGAGAATAAGGTGAGACAGTATTTTTGGAATATTCGATTTTAAATTCAAATTTTACGCGGTTTTTGTCAGAATTTTGTCTTCAAAATTTTTAGTGTAGGAAAATTGGCTTGAAAAGAAGGCAGAATGGTTGGTCGGAGAGGAAATTTTTTTCGATTTTTAACACAATCACCATTAGAAAATCAAATTTAAAAAAAAAGATGAAAAAAGAAAAATTTTGATTCTAAATGTTCTTCTTTCTGTATATAATAAATACCTGGTTGGATGTCGGTGGCGGAATGGGTGCTTTCGGCGTGATGCGCGAAATCGGATTGAAAAAGCCAAACGCACCGGCAGCCGCAAGCGCAGCCTCCTCTGCGGCTCGTTGCTTCAGCTGCTGTTGTGTTGGGTTGAGCAATCGGCGCTCGCTGCCTCCAATCGTCGCTGATGTGGAAGACGAGGAAGGTGCTGTGGTGTTGAGACCGGGCGGCGAAACGTTTGTTGCTCCGCAAGCCAGCGGTGAACCGCTTCGCGATCTATCGTTATTATTGCTAAAAGGCTGCCCAATAAATTTCTAATCATTTTTTTTCAAAAAAAAAAAAACTTGAAAATAATAATTCAAAAAGATTGGATTTGTCAAATTTTGAAAAATAAAATCGAATTTAACATAAAAACACCGAATCAAAACAAAATAAACACTTACGCATCGTTTGTCTCTGGACCCAATGGCAGGAGAACTTTTCGCCTTTGTGGCTGAGATGGCAGAGTAATGTTTGAAGTAAGTTCCTCGTCATGAACCATCTAAAAATATTTAAAATTTTTTGCTTAAAAAGTTATGTTCATGGATAACGATTTAAGACATGATCATTCAATTATGATTATTTAATTTTTTGTATCTTTACAGTTAATTCACGTTCAGAAAACATATTCTCTATGCTATCACATCCTTGTTTTCACTACATTTTGTATACATGCAAGGCTTTAAAAAACCATTTCTTTCCAATCACGAACCTGATCGAAAATGGACTGTGTAAAGTCGTCGAGAGGTAAATGCGAGAAGACGCACGGCTCATTTGTGCACTCGCCCTTGTGAAAAGCCTTGCATGGATATTCGCCGTGAAGATGTGTGCAGCTCATGCCACGTTTACAATAGCCCTGACCGTAGAATTTGCAAAGTTCTGGCCGACGATTGGAGTCTGATGCATTGTGACTAAACGCGCACGCGTCCCCATCTCGACAAAAGCTTAAAAATAAATAACAGTGCGTTAAAATCGATCAATTATTATTTATAGAAAATGCTTTTTCTATGATTTTTTGTAGGCAATCCCCTAAAAACGCTTACCCTTCGCGAAAGAACTTGCAAATGGTTCGACTGGCCCATTGAGCCTGAGGCAGACGGCCGGAGTTGGTTGTGCTTCGACGCGTCTCGACGGCCATCGCGTCCATCTCGTCCGAGTCAGCGCCAAAAGAATCTGTGGAAGCTAACGCCGACGGGATGTTGCTAACAGTTGGCCTCGAGCGTTTCGTATAACCAGAATAGGACTGTGCAACTTCACGTGACTCACCGGAATGGCGGCGTCTAGAAAATAGATTATTTTTAAAAAAATTTTTAAATATTTCTGAAGAAATAAAGTCAATTTTTTTTATTATTAATCGTTCTGAATTTCTTCAATTTTTATTCCAACTCATAATTAAATTAAGTCGCTTACTTTATTTAACTCTTATAAAATTCTAATAAATACATAAAGATACCTTCTATTCTGATGCGAGTCATGCGGCTGGCGGAAATCGTTGTCCTCGCCATTCTCTTCTTCGGTATATTCGCCGAACAGTCGGTCGGCAGTGTCGCGAATCTTTTCGCGTTCTTTCGTCGAATGCGGTTCATCGCCACGATGATGATGATGACGTGAAACCGTTGTAGATGAAACTGTTGAGCCAGCATTTAATGCCAATCGTCGAAAGTCGCGATCATCCGCATCGTCTTCGTCGGTACGTCGCTGAGCGCGTTTCGAATCGCCGCGCATTGTCGCCAACGGCGATGTCGGACGCGTTCTTCGCGCCAATCCACTCGTCCATGAATTTAGACTCTCATCGTGTACACGGTCCGCATGGCGCTAAACAATAATAAATCCAAGAATTGGAAATAAATTTAGCGAAAAAATAAAAAATTCATTTTTAAGAAAAAAAATCTTTCGTTAAAAGATTAATAAATCAATTTTCTTTGTTGTTGAGTTTATTATATCTTAAATTGAGTTAAATTCCAAATTTCGGTTAGTATTTTTTCACGAAATTATTCAATTCTAATGTTTAAATTTCTTCGAAATTACTTTCTGAAATGTATATAAATTAATAATTAGACTTCGATCATTTCGTGTAAATGATAAAATTTTAAAAGAGATCAAATTTCAGGTCCAATTTATAGCCTTTTTTGTGCATTGAAAAATATTTTAAGTCAATTCGAGAAATATTTTAAAGCTGACTTTTTCTGAAGCCTATTTTAAAGTCTTTTTGAGACGTAATTTAAAATCTTTTTGAAGCATTTAAGCTTTTTTTGGTTTGCCTATTTTAAAATTTCAGTCTTTTTCATTCATTTTTCGTCCGTTTCATTTTCATTTGATTTCATTTATTAAAATGTTTTTTTTTCTAAAGTTTTTGTTTAATTCTTTGAATTTAAACATTTCTTTTCAGTTATTTTGAGGCATTTTCAAAATTTTTCTTGAAATTTTTAATTTTGCCTTTTTTATATTTTTGCCTTTTTAGGGCTTTTCTTCAAACTTTTCAATTTACAAGTTTTTTTTCTGAAAATAGTTAACATTTTTAGTTAATTTTTTACCGTTGATTTTCCGTCATAATCCCTATATTTTGTTCTTGAAGAAGGCGGTGTTGCGGTGCCCACACAAACTGGAACAAAGGCTAAAATAAAAAAAATAATAAAATATAACGAATATTATTCAGACACTAAAATTAATTTTTAATTAAAAGGGCTGAACGGGAGAATTTCTAGAATGAATTTTAAAAAGAAACAAATAAATTATTTTTTTTAAATAAACCAAAAACAAAAATTTGAAACTAATTTCAGAAAAAAGAACAAAAACTAAAAAGTCTAAATTTTTGTAAAAAAAATCAAAATTTTTGTCCTCCTTTTTTAACCATTATTCGTGTATTCGTTTAAAATTATTGCCCACCTAAATTAAATATTTAAAGAACAATTACTTTTCTTAGAAACATATGCAGCCACATCAGGCGCTTCGGACGATGTTATTTTTGCCGTACTTTCGATAATAGGAAACTCCACCGGCGTTGGAATTTTCTCTTTAATAGTTTCATCTATTGTTTCTTCCTCTTCATCTTCCATTATCTCGCCCTCTTCTGGCAGTTCACCTTCCTCGATTGGCGAAGACATTTTTTGTGATGTATTCTTTAAAGAACGCGCTAATTGTAATAAAACTAACTAAACAGGAAAATTAGTGAAAATTAATTGTAAAATAAAAAATTCAATATCTAAAATAAAATTTCCTAACATAATAATTTAATAAAATTTATACGAAATTAATTTCTTTACATTTCCCTGTAAATAAAATTGGAATAAATTTTAATTTAAAAATTTTTTATTAATCTGATATTAAAGTGTTTTTGTTTAAAATGTTTGCCGGGTTAATTTTCAAGTATTTAATTCGTTTTTTGTTTGTTAGAATGGCTGAACAATTCAAATGAAATAAAAATTAGCCATTTTCCAACTTTTTAGGCATAACAAATACACTGACAAAATGCCAAAATATAACATATAAACGTAACATTTAAAAAGTCTTGGAATATTTTCCAGGTTACAATATTTACACAACTCTACGAAAACACTTTTGTAAATTATTATTTAGGCATAATTCTACTGAAAACAAGTTGAAAAAAGTTGTGCCTTTAGAAGTTTGAGATAAAAATAAAAAAACAAAACGTTAACTTCAAAAAAAACCGAAATAAGATAAAATAATATTTTCATATGTTTGCTTTAACTTTAGTTGATATATTTTATATTCATTTACATAAAATATATTCAATTCAAATTTTACTTTGAAATTTTTGGGTATAAAAATCCGTTTTTAAGTACATTTTTGAAATTAAAAATATAAAAAAACCCTAAGTTCGAATAAATAAGATGCGGCCGTTCAAAGAATGTTTAAATTTTGACAGCCTTCATTCTGTTATAAACAAAGTTGAGCTTAAAATATTTGAACTATAGCTTGGGCCTGTTTTGATGAAAGTGTTCATTAAATTTTATGCTTAACCGATACAAAATAACAGAATGAAGGCTAAGTCAATATCCAAAAAATTTTTGAACGACCGCGTCTTATTTACCCGAACTTAGGGTAATTAAAAGTGTTTTAGGAATTTAGAATGTAAAGAAATAGAAGATGTGAGTTAGTAATTACGGCTAAACATAAACTGTTTTTAAAATAAATATCTACTTAAATATTGGCTGAAAGCAATTAAAAAGTTGCTATAAATTTAATTTCTTATACAATTTAGTATAATTTCTTATTGTCTATTAAATAAGTTTAAAACAGAAAAAACTTCTCATATTTGGCCGGGTTCATATTTAGTTATAATTACATATATTTTTCATCTTTCTTCTCAACATTTTTTTTGTTAAATTTGAAGACAAAATAAAAAATAATGATGAAATTAAAATCTGAAAATCAAACAAAAAACAAACTCAAATCAAAAAATTTGCCTTGAAAGAAAAGATAAAAAAATTTTTGATTTGTATTGTTAAATTCTGATTTTTTTAACCTCAAGATGAATAATCAAATCAAAATCAAAATTCAGTTTTATAAGTCGGAAGAATTGTATCTAAGAAAAAACCGTGTGATCCATCTCCACTCTTCGAAATAAAAAAACAAAAAATTAGTATAAAAAAGATATTTTTAAGAAAAATTTTTTGGCAAATCTAAAAATTTTTCTGGCTATAAGCCTGTTTAACACATCATATTTTTGGTGCGATTCGAATTTTTAAAAAATAAATTTTCAAGGATTTAAATTTCCAGGAAAAATTATTTTTTGTGTTGATTTTCCTCTGATGATAATGAAATAATAAATTGGCTTTGGAACAGTAAAGAAAGAAGCCTAAATAGAGCTTAGAAACTTTTAAATGTTTTTACAGAATTGTTTCAATAAAACAAAATTCTTTACGATAATTTTCTGCATTATAAATTTAATTAATATAATTATTACTACTTTTTCATTCAGATTAGTTTATTGTGGTTTTAAAAATGTTATGCGCTTCGCATAAGATAGCGAAGAAAGTAGATAAGTATATAAATATAAACATGGTATAATCTACTTTTTTTAATGTGTCACGTTTATTTTTATTTTTACTGAAATGTTATAATAGAGAAAAAATTTCATTTTTTATCTTTCTTTTTTTTACTATTCTCTCACTTTATTCCTTCACTTACATAATATTATGTATATGTATGTAAAAATAACGGCAATGAGGCCGCTGGACTGATTTTTTTCATTAGTTTGTCTTTCATTCATCGCACAAATAATAAGATATAGAGAAAGTGAAAAATAAGAAATAGAAAATAAATAGTACTTTAATGATGTTGTCTGTTGTGTTGTGCTCAATTCGTCTAAAAAATCCTAAAATTTTCCTTTTTCTTAGCCCAGAATTATAGTATTCATTGTTTTTTATATCTTTCTTCCTATTTCCTTATTAGTATTGTCTAATATGTGACCATGTCCTGTACATTTTATTTTGGTTTGTCTTAAGTCTTCTCAACAAATAATCTTTCCTTTCTAATTTCTCAAATATTTTTTCGCTTTCTTAATTTTCATTCGGCTTAATTGCTTTGAATACTAGTAATCACACATAGAAATTTTCTCATTCTCTATCACATTTTTTCATTTCTCCTTCGCTCCATTTCAATTGTCTTCTTCTTTTCCTTTCCATCTCATTCCTTTTTTCTTCTACTTCTTCTTTCCTCTTCAGTTCTTTCCTTTTTCGTATTCTTTTTTCCATTTTTGTTATCGTTTTTTGTTATTTTTTCCTTCTCTTCTCATTTTTCTTCCATTTTGCACGCTTGTTGTTTTTAGCGGTGTTGGTTGTTTGAGTTTTGTTGTTATTGACGTTATTGATTAGCGAAAATGAAAATGGCTGACCATTGTTTACAAAAACGATCGATATTTTAACTATGATCCTTTACGTATATTTTAGTATATACGGGTTCAGATATCATATTAACCCATATTGAAATTTCATAAAAGCTAAAGTTATTTTTTAAAATATAATTAAATTTTTTTAAATATATAAAATTAAAAGCTTTAAAAAACCTTATGTAAAAAATAACCTGCAAAAATCTTTATATTACGAAATTGAAATTGGGGGAATAAAATTTTATGTTGGTTGTTTCTTACGGTGTACCGTATATATTTTGGATGATTACACGCCCACTTATATACTAAATCGTATATAATTTTTGGGCTTATATTCAACAAAATTTAAATTATCCCTTTTCTCCATATATATAATAGCAAAGTAATTTTCATTCTAGTATAGTATATTCATATACAATTTTTTGATTAAAGAAAAAATTTCAACTTTATATATAGATATTGGTAAATTTCATATAAATACAGAATACTTTGGAAAGCAATTTTTTCGTCGAATATATATTGAATAGAATTGAATTGAGAAAAAAGAGCGCTTTGTGAGGAGAGCAATTTAATGTGGAAATGAAGGGAGAAAATTTTTGCAATGAAATGAAAGAAATAGAGCATAGTATACACAAGAGAAACAACTATAAAACAATAATATGAATTGACAACAAAAAAACTATGACAACAACAAGAAAATGCATAAAGTTTTTATATTATGAAAAGAAAGAAAAAAGAAAGAAAGCATTAAGAAAATTGAAAACATGAATAAGAAAGATGAATACAATATATGCGTATCTATGGCAGAGATAAAACTGCGAAGACATACACAAGTGATATGCATCTTACATATTTACAAGCAATACACGTATTTATATGTGTATACGAAATGTGTATTATCACACTTTATATAGCATGTTTATTTTTGTATTTTTTATTATCTAGAACAAACTGGCCTTTAAAATTATCAATTTAAAAAAATAAAAAAATAATATTTGATTAGAAACTAATAATTTTTTAAAAAAAATAATAGTCATGGCATAAAAAAAGTAAACTAGGATTTCTTAAAAGCTGTAAAAAATTTTGCTAAATCAATCAATTTTTAAAATAGATGCTCATTTTCTGGATATTGGATCAAAAGTGAAATATAAAAAAGAAAAAATAAAATTCATTAAAGTAAAAAAAAAACAGTATTTAAAGATTAGGGTTAATAATATAATTGTGCAGGTTTCTTTTTTAGATTGTCTGCTTACAAAAGCTTTCTCAAATAGCTAGATTATCAATGAATAAACAAAAAAATATGAAGGAAGTGACTAAATACATATTTAAAAAAATAATATTATTACAAAAATTCAGTAATTTTCAAAAAAAGAAATTTTTTGAACAAAAATTTTTATTGTTTTAATTCCCCAAATACAATTAGAAAAAAATACAAACGTGAAACCGACGTTCTCGTCAATAGCTGGTCCTTCGTTACATGGCTCGTCTTCATAGTTCTGCATTCAGTTTGCGTTTTCTCTTCCAAAGAAAGGCACTTTCTAGATGAAGATATGGCGCGAGCTTATTTCGATTTTTAAAAATTTGAGCGTTAGATCCCAGTCAATCATGTGTAACACCCATGCATAATGCCTAAACCTTCTCGAATTTATTTTAAATTGGTATAAAATTTTTTTGTGGGTTAAATCAACTCAAAAAAGAAGCAAATATCAAAAATGTAAAAAAAGATTTACCATTTATGATTATTTTTAAATTTAAATTGTGAAAATAAGCATTGGCAAAAAGTTATAATTTTTTTAAATAACCTATCGTCCGATATTTAGATTTTGCTTTATAGTCTTTCTCGGTGATCCTTCTTTGGGATTCGTATTGATCGCAGCACTATGAAAATTCCCCGAAGTTTTTTTGATTTTAAAAGTGTACATTTTTTTGTGTCTCGTCTATGTCATTTATTCCCTATTAGAATTTTATTTTCAGTAGTCCAAAACGTATTTTACAAAAAATGACAGGCATTATTAAGTCGATGAAGGTATTTTTACTTATAGATTTTGAAAATGAATTTTATATGCGGCAGCCCTCTTTCATCTAAACCTCCTCAGAAATATTTTAGGGACTTGTCACTCTTGTGACTGGTGGTGCGTCTGGACTCGGCAAGGGCACAGTTCAGCATTTGCATCAAATTGGCGCAAAAGTTGCTATTCTCGATATTCCACAATCAACGGGCAGTTCTTTAGCTGAGACACTCGGCAAAAATGCCATCTTTACACCTGCTGATGTAAATAAAAAAAATCTTAAATGCTAACTTTAATTCACTATATTTGTTTATTCTTTAAATTTTAGGTAACTTCGGAGGAGCAAGTTAGCTCCGCCGTTGCTATTATTCGCGAAAAATATGGTCGTTTGGACGCGGTTGTAAATTGTGCGGGAATCGCCTACGCGTTTAGAGTTTATAATCCTGCAAAGAAGGAGATGTCTCCGCTCGATAAAATTAAGAAAACTCTCGATGTACATTTTCTTTTAAATTTCAAGAAAATTATTTGTGATGTTCAAACGCTCCATCTAGGTAAATATCATCGGAACGTTTAATGTGATTCGCCATACTGCGCAACTTATGATCGAAAATGAAGTGGATGAGATGGGCCAGCGCGGCGTATATGTGAATACCTCATCCATTGCCGCCTACGATGGCCAAGTGGGACAGGTAAAGTCATAAAATGTGTAATTCTTCGACGCCCTAAAAGAGCTTAATTTTTAGAGCGCCTATTCGGCGTCAAAGGGCGCTATTGCTTCGATCACGTTGCCTCTGGCTCGTGATTTTGCTGGCTCGGGTATTCGCGTTGTCACCCTGGCACCAGGTCTTTTCGATACTCCACTTCTACAAGGCTTGCCAAATAAGGTTGTATTTAATATTATTAACATTTCCATTTGTACAATTTTTACAACCTTTTTCAATTATCAATGGTGATAATTGAATTGGTTTAATTGTTTTTCAGGTGCGCATATTTCTCTCACAGTTAGTGCCCAATCCGAATCGTCTCGGCAAGCCAGAAGAATTTGGCGCGCTTGTCGAGCATGTAATTGGTAATCGCTATCTGAATGGTGAGGTCATTCGAATCGACGGTGCATTGCGTATGCCACCCTAATTGATGACGCTATTTAAAAAAACTCCTTTTAACTTTGCCTTATATATAATTGTGATTTATAAATTAGCAAAAATTATTTTAATAATGAGTATTTAAAGTTCTATTTTTTTATTAGGTTGCCGTTATCATTCCTTATTTTTGCTGTTAATTCATCGCATAAAGCCGAACATTTTTAATTGTTAATCAAATAAAAATTATTTTGTTTGCATACTATAAAATATAATTCTATGGGGACATAATACGTAAATCTGCCCTTATTTACTGTTAAAATCCTTATATGATACGGTCGAAAGTTATTTTAAAAGAAAATTTATTCTTTAAAATGTGTAATCCTGTAAAAACGTAAACGTATGTGAGTAATAATATTACAAGAAAGTAAAATTTGGTGAAGGAACTCACTGATAATAAAATTAGATTTTCAGTGATTTTTTAAAGAAATGTAGAAGAACCGACAAGAAGTAATGGGAATGAAAGTCGAAAATTCATAATTATAAGCCCACGGTTTATATTTTAAAGAATAGGGACGCGCCAATTATCACAGTAGCTGTGATGCTCTTACGAGTCCTCTTTAAAAATGGAGAGTAAAAAACAGAAAAATGAGATTTAAGGACGGACACATTTTTCGAATAAGCACATAATTTTTCAAGAAAAAAATTGTACACATTTCATACATATAATAAAAAATTGCCATACGCCTCAAAACGAAAATCAGAAAAGATCAAAACAAAAAAATTTGTTTGGTGACAGAAAAAGTAAAAATGAAAAACAAATTTGGAATTACAATTCAACTATAAGCTGTTGTGGGACTTTCTCATATTCTATGCGTAGCAGAAGACAAATATAAATGTGATGGGTGAGTGATAAATCACACCTCTCGGCCTTTAACCAGGGATGGTAATCAGGAAACATTCGTACATCTGATAAAATTCCAGAAATAGAGAACTGTTGTTTTATACATACAACCGACCCAAAGAATTCACTTTTGGTAATTCAATTTTTATTCAACACAAAGAAACAATTATCGCAATAAGATATAACAAACGACAAAAAAAATTTTGGCGACAATCGAAGAGAATGAAATAAATAATACAATAATTTTACTATATGCAATATATTACTACTTTTATCAAATTCACTTTGATACAAAGCGCATCTTTCGATGCTAGATGTATGGATATAAAGAAATCTGCATAGAATGATTTTGGAAAAAGTCAAAAACAAACAAAATTTTACTTCAGTTTCATAATAAACAATATCAGTAACTTCCATTATAATAGTTGTTGTAGTAATAATACGGAGCTTTCGGAGGCACTCGATTTCCGTTGTCCATGGGCATTCCAGTTGACTGATTGGCGTGCTGGGATTGATGGAGATTAGGCACCGTGCCATTATTGCCGCCCACAGTTGCCTGCCTTATAAAACCGGGAGGCGGATGCATGAAGTTGCGAAACGAATCTCCACCATTACTGTTAAACATCTGAAAGCACGAATAAGTTAAAAACAGCTGCAATATAGAAAATGGAATCAGCAAAAATTTATATATAAAAATTAGTAAAACATATTTAATATTTTGAAAAAAAAAATTACGTTTAAATTCTTTGGAAATCCAACTTGATGTTGTTGATAGCCAGTCGGAGGCCCATACGTCGATGGCGATTGTTGATGATGACGTTGTGTAGCGTTTGTGTATGGAAATCCTCCAAAATCGGCCATGCCATTGAGTGTTCCGCCATGTAAGGCATTTTTTGAAGCGTTTAGAGAATTATGGAAATTTGTGCCACTTCCAATTGCTCCAATTGCCTGGGGATGTTGTGTCGAAAAAACGGTTGTAAGAGGCTTGACGGCAGAAGAAAAAACGGTGCTATTGCTCTCCTGGAAAAGCTGGAAAGCAGATGAGACTTGCGCCTGTACTGAGGAATTATTTGCGGATGCGGTTCCAGATGTTCCAGTGCCGGTAACTTGCATCCCTGAAAAACCGACCTGACGAGAAGCAACGCCGCTACCTACGGCCGGCGAAAAGCTTCCATTTCCAACACCGTTAGACGTTGTCGTATTTCTCGGCTGAGACTGCGGATATGTGGTAAATCCACAAGCTGAATTAACTTGTTTCGATGAAGCTGTGCCCGGAAAGAGAGACATTGATGGAAAAATTCCCATTCCGTTCAAAAAATCGAAGGTTGCCGGATCGAAATCGCAGTTATTGCTTCCCATAGAAGAAGTATTTTCCTCGGTTGAGGGCGAAAGCCACGTTTGAGCGTCAGTGTCGTTCTCAAACAAACTGGGAATACCCAACGAAGTCGGAGTGAACAATGTGTCCGATGTCGAATTGTTTTCCCAGATTTGCGCAATTGGACGACACTCCTCGCCGGCCATCATTCTTGAAAACATTGAAAAGTCTAAAAGCAATGTTTAAATAAAAATTATTATTTTTTTTAAAAAATATTGCAATTATTACCAAGATCATTCAGCTGCGATGAATTAAATTGAGAAAAGCCGACGCTAAAAATATATAAAAAATATGAATATGCTATAGAAAAATAAAACGACAATATTAATAAGCGTACGCATTTGTCACCGTAGTGTTTGCATCCGACTTGGTCGAGTTGGATGGGTAAAATGCGGCAGTTGCCGTGACGATAGAGCTAGTAGCTGTTGTCGACGACGAAGAGTTTGGCCGCTCGTAACCGGGCGCCTTACGCTCCTGCGACAACGACGTCTGATGTTGTTGTTGTGATGGCTGTTTTGACAGAGATTGTTTTGACATTTGCAAAACTTCTTCTTTCAAATGTTCAGATATTGATGGAGGTACATTCGCTGTAATGATAGATGGTGGAGCACCGTACGCATTTGCAGAAACCGCGGAATGATAAATCGAAGAAGGCATATACACTGTTGAAACCGGCGTTTCGTTGGTAACAATGCCACTTACTAATTGGCCAATCGAACGTTGCTGCTTATCCAAATTCGTTTCGGTAAAACCTAAAATAGGAATTCATATTGTGAAAATCGAGAAATCTATAAAGAATTAAATGGCAAATCCTGTCTATACATATAAAAAATTATTTAAAAAATTTCAAAGAATACCTTTTTGCTGTTCCCGAATCGCAGCTCGCTGTTGCCAAACATTCGGCGGATTGACAGGCGTTGTCATATTGGTATTCGAGGATTGTTCCGACGAGGCAAGTGGAATTTTAACGTGTTGCTGCTGATTACTGGCCGTTGTTTTAGTTGTAAACTCGCCAAAAGAGGAATTTAAATTTGAAAAGTCCGAAACGCCTAATCCCATATCTAAGCACGTGGGAGGAGTTCCCGTATTTGAGCCAAGAACGCGACGCAAAATATCGCTAATATGTAAATCCTGCTCCTTGACGAGAATATCGATCATAGCGATAGAATTTCTAAAAATCAACAAATCTTTGTTATATATTTCCGTTCCAGCCGTAATAATATATATGTTACGGCCAATATTAGAAATCGGCCATTATTAATAATGGCCGGCCAAAATCAGGCCAAATATAATTATGATTAGCTAAATTTAATTTTTATCAATTTAATTTTGTTTTGCTTATATTATTCTTGGCATAAAGCACACTTAATTTTCGGTTAAAAATATTGGGAGGGGGGCTCTAATAGAGAGGGGGGGCTCCGTTTGGAGACGACTACATGAAAATTTTTAACCGAAAATTAAGTGTACTTTATGCAAAATAATATAAGCAAAACAAAATTAAATTGATAAAAATTAAATTTAGCTAATCATAATTATTTTGGCCTGATTTTGGCCGGCCATTATTAGTTTTGACCGGCCATTATTAGTTTTGGCCGGCCATTATTAGTTTTGACCGGCCATTATTAGTTTTGACCGGCCATTATTAGTTTTGACCGGCCATTATTAGTTTTGACCGGCCATTATTAGTTTTGGCCGGCCATTATTAGTTTTGACCGGCCATTATTAATAATGGCCGGCCATTATTAGTAATGGCCGATTTCTAATATTGGCCGTAACATATACATACCGAATCGCCTCAGGTGTTCCTTTAATCGTGATTGTACGCGTGGCCTGTTCGCGCTTAGTAGTCATTTTTTCTACTTCGATATGAGCATTTGTTGCCTCACGAATGGCGTTGATGTTTGAGCCGCTTCGTCCAATTACACGCGCGATGGATTGCGATGAGACGTTAAGTGTTTGGGACATTTTGCGTTTAGACGAACTAGTACTAATTCCAGTTCCCGGCTCGGCCACCCACTCATCAATTGGCGTAATGAAGGCTGAGGGAGTTGTCATTTCGCCTGAAAATGCTCGCAAATGTTGAGCCGAAGAATTATGTGTTCCACGACCGCTACCATGGTTTGACGTATTTTTATTGCTGCTTTTGGGCACCTAAAATATTTAGTAATTGAAGGAATATTCAATTCAAAGTTTATATAGAATAAATTACCGCTGTACGACGTCTGTTGTTGGGATGAAGCCAGGCATCAGACTCGCTGCTTGCGGCATTATTTTTTCCACTTGAAGAGCTATCATTCCCAGCGGAATTTCCACCGCGAGCGCTACGACGTGTTGCACGACGTCCACTCTTCTGTGCACCACCATTACCATCTCGTCGTGATTTTGTGCTATTTGAACTAAAAGTTTGTTGGTTTTTAAAAAATTTTAAAAAATTAAATTTAAAAATAAACCTGGTAAGATTAAAAGTGTTTGTAGAACTATTCTCAATAGTTGCTTCGCTTGACTTGGGCGTCAAGTACGAAATTTCATTAATCTCATGAATGGGACCTAGCGATGGAACACGCGACTCTTCAACATCAGAAATTGCCATGCTATGATTTTCTTCCTCTTCGACGACTTTGGTCACGTTATTGTTCGACTTTCTCTCCTCAGAAATAGTCTAAATAAACAAGACATAATAATTGTCGCGAATAGCGAGAATTTGATTATTTTAAAGCAATTCAAATTTAAGTTATTTATTTTGGCATCTTTGGAGCGTTTTGTTTTTTTTTGTTGGCTCCAGGTTTTTTGGACGTGCTGGATTTTTTTTATGTTTATAATTATTATTATTATTATTGTTGTTTTTAAGATCCTAAAAATAAAGTGCTCTCTTTCTGCTCTTTTTCACTTGGTACATAAAAAGAAAAAATAGTTATCACTTTGTGCACATAGGCTTTGTTAGGAATAATTATTAAACGCGTGGACCGATTAAGAATATTAGTAATTATTCCCTACAATAATATTATATCGTGCTAAAACAAAAATTAAAAAAACTAACTTCGTCGTTAGTTGTCGCCGATTCATCCAGTTTTTTTAGCTCATCATCCGCCTCATTTTGCTCTTCGTCCTCCGTATTTCTAAAATATTTCTTTTAAAATAAATAACCTTGTATAAATAATAATTTAAATAAAACGTACACTTGCTTCTTCGCATTCTTTTTTGCCTTTTTCTTTTCTTTTTGGCGTTGCTTTGTGCGCTTCTTAGATTCAGCCAGAGCTTCCTGTAAGAATATAAAGTTAACTTTAATCACAATTAAAAAACATACTTTCAATTTTAAAATAAAAATTTAAAACTTCTTGGGCAAGTAATTCCAAGAGAGATTCCGCGGCCTTGTTCGCCTCTTCCGCCTGTTTAGATTTCGCACAAGAAATAAATTCGAAGCAGTTGTCGCAACGCGCTATCAGCTCCTGATCCGACAAGGTCATAATGTAGCGATCACAATCCTGGTCGTTGGGAAATTGCGTAACATGCTCGACAAGAAACTCAACAACCTAAAAAAGATATTTAAAGTAACAAACGTTGTTTAAGCAGTGCGTTTATTTATAAATGTAAATAAATGCCTCTTCGTGCCCTTTTCGAAAAGCAATCATCAGCGGAGAAACTTTTCGATTGTCCTGTGCGTCGGGATCCGCGCCGTATTTAATAAGAATGCGTACAGTCTCAATATGCCCATTACAAGCGGCCAACCAAAGAGCCGAGCTGCCTTTCTTATTGCGAATATTGATCTGAGCGCCGGCCCGAATCAACATCTCAACAAACTGAAAATGACCCTTATCGGCAGCAATCGTCAATGCCGTATCACGACTGGTGAGCACAGGTGCAGCATTTGAATCAGCGCCCGCATCTAAAAGAAGCACTCCCACGTCAACAAAGCCGCCGTTAGCAGCCTCCATTAGAGGCGTCAAACCAGTCTATGAAAAAAATAGTATTAGAATATATTTAAAAAAGTTTACAATTCAAAATTTAATTAAAATCAAAGTATAAAATGTAAGTTTAAATGTAAATATAAAAAAAGTTGCTTGACAATTATAACCTTTGCTCTATGATCCATGTTGGCACCGTACTGAAGAAGAAGACGCACCACTTCCGTTCGGCCTTGAAAACAAGCCAAGGTCAAAGCCGTATTACGATTGGTTTCAATTTGGGCGTTAATGTCGGAGCCATGATCGAGCAGCAACTTGGTTGCGGCATCGTGACCATTCATTGCCGCAAGCATCAACGGAGATATGCCTAAACGTTGTTATTGAATTAGAAAATATGCAAAAAAAAAAATTTTTTTTTAATTTTAAATCGAACCCAATTTGGAACCCGTCCGTGAATTTATCTCGGCTCCGTTGTTCAACAACAATTGAATAATGTCAACATAGCCACCGGATGCAGCTAAAGATAGCGGCGTGTAGTCGCTAACATTACGAAGTTCTTTGTTAGCGCCGTAATGAAGAAGGAGTTCAGCAATCTGAACAAAAACCAAATAAATGCTTTATAAAATTTTTAAAATTAAAGTTTAAATTGGTCTATATAAAAAAGTTAGAAACTTCTTTGCGGCCACCGGAACAAGCCAACATTAGCGCCGAATCTTTGGTGCGATCAGATTGAGCGTCAACTTGACAGCCGGCTTCGAGCAAAAGTCGACAAATTTCAATATGACCGCCGGTTGTGCCAAGAATCAGGGGAGTGAAACCCTTCTTATCACGATGTTCCATGTCGAAGCCACGCTGAATCAGTAAATTCGCAATTTCCACTTGCCCGCCAACGCATGCAACCGTAAGGGCAGTATCCGCATTGCTGTCCGTTTCCGCATCGATAAGCGCCAAATCGCAGGGCTTATGTTGATGTTGTTGCACAACTGGCGTAGATGGAGACGAATGCACGGATAAGTGTCTGCCGCTAGGATCCATAGCAGACGAGTCGAATTTACCGGATGCGTCGGCAGTGAAATTTCGCGCGGCTGCATTAGCATTACAGCAAGCGCACAAAGACGGCAATATGGGCGTTGAAGCGATGTTGTTAGATGCATTATTCACGCCAATTTTATTGGCGTTCGTTATCCATGCAGAATTTTGATCATGACGCTGCGGACTTGTGCATGTCATATTTGCATGCTGAGAACAATAATGTGTGCACACGGTCGAATCCGAACACGATGACGTAGATAGCGCTTCGCCGAAGCCAAGAATCTCGTGTTCTTCTCCTCCGGCCGACGACAAATCATCCATTTTCAGTTTCAAATAGTCTTTGTAGTCAGAAAAATTCGGAACTTTTACTAAAAATTATTTTAAATTTACTTTTTGAAAGCAATAAAAAATAAAATATAAAGTCACTTGGAGGAAAAATTCCATCCGATTTGGGAACACGAGCCTTGGTCTAAAAAAAAATCATTTATTACAAATCAAACTATTACATATGTATTAATTCAAAAAAAAAAATGTTCTAATGAATTCATATTTATAAAAAAAAACCTTAAGCGATTTGCTTTTGGTTTTAGTCTCTTTGTGAATTGGATGCGCGCATGCAACTTCCTCCTCGGACATCCACACGCCGTTTTCTTCATTTATTAACTTTTTGTCGCATGCAATGTTTTTTGTGGTTTTCGCAGTGCCCAAAGTTTTTAATTCCGGAACGTTAGTTTCCGGATGAAAAAGTTTACGAAACTCTTGATGAATCAATTCAGCGAATCTACCCAATTGCTCATCCGTCATCTGGTAATTCTTTGTTGCAATGAGAGACTGCTGAACGAATTGGGCAAAAAGAAAATCATCAGATCCATTATATGAAGATGCAGCCGCAGCTGCCGCAAGCGCGCGAAATATTTGCGAGGTATTGGGTAGATTATCCAAATTGGCTAAATCGTTTGCACTTGGCGTCGATAGATTTTCACTTAATGTAATAGCGGCTTGAGACATTTTGTTCTCCAACGCATGCGCCGATGAACCATAGCTGTGCTTCGACGACTCCACATGCCATTCGATTAATTGTTTTTGTTGCTGAAACATGGCAATAAACGCTCTGATATAATCATTGTCATCAAGTGCACTTCCCAAGATTTCCTTTATCTCGTCAATTGTCATTGGCTCAGATTTTATAATCGACGATGAGGATGTTTGCACGAGAGCATTACTAGTAACAATGTCCTCCTTCTGCGACAAATTCTTCGACTTTGGTCTCATGTTCTAAAAACATAAAAAATATAATACTTTCCATAAAATATTGATTTACATAAAATATAATCAAAAAGTTTATTTTTCATCAAAAATTCTAAAAAGGCCCCTAACCTAAAAATATAAAAAATTTACGGGATCCGCAAAAAAAATTTCATTAAATTTATTAATTTTCGCATAATAACAAAACATTTGATACAATTTTTTTTTTAAATTTTTGGAAACTAAAGCTGACCAAATTTCACTTAATTTAATTTTAAAAAACCAACCTTAGATGTAGAAGAAAGGGTCATCATTTTGCGATTAGCCGCTTTTGCAGATTTGGACTTTTTTCCAGTCTTTTCTTTGGCCAATTGTGCTGATGCCAATAAATCGGTATTCGAAAGTCGATAATCTAGAAGAACCTCCACGCAGTTCATATGTCCACTTTTAGTCGCCTCCAAAAGACATGTTGACGAATCGCTTAGAGGTTGTTTTGGATCAGCACCATTCTTTAACAGAAAACTAACCATCACGGCATGTCCATTTGAAGCCGCTAATGAAAGCGCCGTACAATCCCCATTAAGTGAGATCAAATTAACCTGAAAAAGATATACATTCATTTAAACAATACACGCATTAAAAATACGTAATACGTAAAGGCCCCGGACCAATCTCTCTCCATTGAAAATTGTCGTACGTTAAAAATAATAAATAACAAATATTTGTGACTTACGTTCGCACCGTGATGAATCAACAATTCGGCAACGTGAAGATTGCCTTGTTTAGCGGTTTCCATCAGTGGAGTACGTCCATCTTGGGAAAAACAATTCTTAAAATAGTTTAATTTTAGCACTTATTTAAATAGATATTATATCTCTTACCACTTGAGCGATGTTCTCCAATAATACGCTGCATATAACAATATTATCCAGCTCTGCAGCACAAAGTAAAGCATTATTCAAATCTTTTAGAAGATCCTAAATTAAAAAACGATAAATGAAAAACATAAAAAAATAAAAATTTTTAAATAAAAATTTAAACCGCTAGTAATCCCATTTCACGTAGCTTTTTAATAATAAAGCAAGCAACATCGGTATGACTCTCATGAGTGGCTTCGCCCAAAGGACTGCCGACGGTTAGATCGGCGCCACGCTCAATAAGCAATTCAACCACTTGTCTAAAAGAAAATAAACATAACTATTAAGTTAAGATAAATTATTTGAAAAAAAAACTTACAAATAGCCGCCAGAAGCGGCCAAAGTCAACGGAGTCTCCATGCCTTCATCGATTCGCGCATTCACGTCAGCACCATGATTGAGCAATAATTCCACGACATCACGATGTCCTTCACGACTGGCCTCCATTAGGGGCGTATAGCCTTCGTCGTTTGGCTCCTCGAGCTTGGCGCCAAAATCGATTAAAAGAGACGCCTAAAACAATTAAAAAATAAAAAAATTATAAAAGATACAACCAAAATATTATTAAGACAAACCAATTCGGCATGCCCACCGCACGCTGCCAAAGTTAAAGGACTTTCGAATGAATCGCTGGGCAAATTTGTTTTGGCGCCGGCCTCAAGAAGAGCCCGCGCTACTTCTACGTGTCCGTCCATGGACGCCTCCATGAGCGCAGTGTGTAATTCGTCATCGCGATAACGCTGCTGAATGCTTGTTGGAATGACCGATAAAAGAAATTTCACTGCTTCCAAATGCCCCTTAAAAGCTGCCAACGTCAAAGCCGATTCCTTAAAAAATAAATTTTTTTATAACAAAATTATAACAAAATATGATTTAAAAACCCTCATACTTTTAAATCAAATTATATAGAGTTTAAATTTCAATTAAAAAAGTTTTAAAGTTACTTTTTCCGAAAAAATTGCTTTATAGTCTTCGTTGTTCAACACAGCAAGAGGCGTTGCACCGTGCTCCACAAGCAGTTTCATAATTTCAACATTGTCTAGAAATTATATTGTTATAATTTTCAATTTAAAAATACCCTGTTTAGCAAAAAAAAAACCTACTAACGCTAGCAGCCTCCATTAAAGCACAATGTCCGCTTTCGTTGCGAATATTAATGTCGCACTTTCCGCTATTCAAAAGCTCTTTCACACACTAAAAAGCACATATAAATATGTTCATTAATTTCAATTTAAAGCATAAACATATTGAAATGCCAAAAAAAAGAAACAACTAACGTCCATATGCTGCGCCGCACACGCGTAAATTAGCGCCGTATTTTTGGTGGAGCTTTGTGCGTTAACATCTGCGCCAGCCTCAATAAGAGCTTTTACAACGCCTGCATACCCGCCACAACAAGCTTCCATGAGAGGCGTACTATCATGCCAACGAATAAATTCCGTTGAGCATCGAAGAGACATTAAGTGACGAGCGAGATCTTCATACTAAAAATTAAAAATTATTTATGAAAAAAGCAGAGTATCAACTAAATTAATCGGTATTTTTCCATTAGCCTACCCCAATAGAACAAACGTAGCGAAAAAGACAATCTTCGTCGCCAGTTAATTCCTGGTAAACTTTATAGCATTCCTCCACCTCCTCGGCATCATCGTCGTCTTCTTCCATATCATCATCGTCGGCATGCTCGTCCTCGTCGCTTGAGTCTTCGTCGTCGGCAGCAGTGTCTTCGCTACTAGCAAATGTAGTCACCGAGGATGCGGCACTATTTTGTTGTTGATGAAATTGATTAGACAAATGAGAAGATTCATTATGAGACCATGAAGAAGATGAAACCAAAGTCGAAGCGCGATTTTTTCCACAAAAAATTCGCTTACGCATAGTCGGCGAAGAGGAAGGAAGACGCAGTTTATTGACGTTGGTAGAAACATTGACATTCTCGGAATGTTGCTGGATGACAACGGGTGCGGTAGCTCGCGCGTCAAAAGACGTGTCTCGAAGAGCGCGAGAAATGTCGCAAAAACCATTCTCACCTTCGTTAGAAAATTCATCGGTTTCCTGAGGAGGTGCCATAATTGTCTCCATCTGTTTTGTAAAGGGTCGGCGACAAATCATCGCCGCAAAAGTAGCTAAAAAACACAGTGTCTCAATAAATAAATAAAAAATTAAAAAAAACAAACTTAAAGAAAAGGCAGCAACTTCATTAGTAATAATCTTAATCAATTGATCGTTGTTATCACATCGAAGCTCATCTAAAATGAGATAAAAAAAATTAAAAAGAAAAAAATTAAATTTTTTTTACCAGGAATAGACAATTTTTGCGTCAGTTTGCAATAAGTCTCGTTCGAATCATCAAATTCAAAATTTTTATCCAGGTTGGCAAAAATCTAAATTTAAAAGTTAGATTTAATGTTATTAGGTTGGTGCATAATTTTTTCGCCACCCATTTTAAACATTTTATTAGAACATTTAGTGAATTTTTCGAAATTTTTTTTAAATTATTATATAAGGGCTGCTCAGTAGTGCATCCAATAGCATTTTCAAATTTGGAATTAACCATCGTTATTAGGGAAAAAATTAAAGTCAAACGAAAACAGATTCTCACGTCTTTGCATTACGTGTACCTGCGTTAGTAAATGAATAAGCTAAAATGCACCAAATTTCTGCCAGTTATACTATGAATGATTTTTGTGCTTTTGGGGCAACTTGAAAACCTCTGGATCACTGTAAGGATTATGGTAGCAAAATTTTTGATTTTTTAAATTTTTTTTATTTCTTTCTAGAATCAATCTTATAGGGGTTTTCAAGGGTGCTGATTACGAATTTGATATGAAATTTAAGAATTTTTAAATATTACTTATTATTTTATTTTAATAATTAAAAAGAAATTTCGAGAAATTTACTAAATGTTCCAATAAAATGTTTAAAAAAGGTTACGAAAAAATTATGCCTAATACATATTTAAAAAATATTTTTAATTTTATTTACTTCTTTCCATTCTGTATTGTCGAGATCCATGTTAGTCAACGCAGAGTAAGAACAAGACCCGTTCTTTTGCAACGAGATCGCCGCGGTCACACCGGCCGAGTAGAGACAGTTGTAAAGCTTCTTTTGCTCGTTCAGGTCCACACCACTCAAATCGGGCAGAAGTTGAAGAAAAGGTACAAGGGCAGGTAGAATGATCTTGTTTTTACGCGTCGCTCCTGGCAAAACACGCGTGTCTTCGCTGGCCTCGACGGGCACCGAAAGCGGGGTTGAAGCGGATTCGCCAGTGGAACTCGAAGTTGCGGCATTATTGTCGATGCCTTTGTCGGCGCTTTTCGATCGATTCATAAATGTATTCTAAATAACAGGGTTTTTGAAACAAAATATTTTTTTAAATTTTACTTCCTTCCAAAAATCTTTTTTTTCTAAATCATAATAAGAAGTAATAATATTTTTTATTTACACAAAATTTTTAACTTTTTTAAACTTAATCATTATCTCAAAAAAGTATGTGGAAACTAACCACTAGACAAAAAAGATCCTTCATTAGGACGAAATATACTAAAATTAAAGTCAAATTTATTACAAAAAAAGCAATTTTAAAATTATTATGATAAAATATTATCAATTATAAATATGTCAATTTCTAATAAATTATAAAATAAAAATCAGAAAAATGGCTTCCAAAATATATTTTACAATTATGAAAATTTTACGACTAATGTTAAAGTTGTTGCGATATATGAAATTCGAGGGAACCTTAGAGGCTGTCAAAATTCATGAGAGTTTTTTCTTCTATTATACGAGGTCAAAAAATATATATATATATATAGATATAGAAAACGCAGTTCCGCATGAAAAAGTGTCAAACGAAAAAAATAGAGCAATGCAAAATATTTTTTGTGTGAAAACTTTTTAATAAAAAAACAATCTTTTCAGGATTAAAAGCTGTTTAACTTTTTTTACATATTTCTTAATTCTTATTAGCAAGAATATTTATGTGTATTATAATGGTATTTAAGACCATTTCTAAGATCTTTTAAAATTTAATTTCGACAAAAATATGCATGAAAACCGCTTAAAAACCAAGAATTTTATTTTTATGACTATCACATATTAGATAAAAAAAATCTTTTTAAACAACAAATAATTAATATTAACAGAAAAAAAGAAAATGAAAAAAATCATTCAGCGATATTATTGGCTTTGAGCCAAAATGTCGAGAATAAGAGCTGTCCAACCCGTAAAAGGACGCGTGCCTTGTCCATAACCGTTTTCGTCGTTGTAGTTCTCCCAAAAAAAGCCAGTTCGATTGAATTCGTTAGTGATTGTTCTCACCAAATTCGCACGTAACGTATCGTGAAGAGTTCGTGCAAGAACTTGCACATCATCTGGTGCGCCTTCATTTTGGCGTGCGTAGTGCGCCAACGCTTCAAGCGCCAAATAGTTCATGTTGATCCAAATGGCGCCTCGCCAGTAGGGTTGATCGTGCTCCGTGTTTCGAGCCATATAATACGGTGAGCGTTTCGATAATGAACGTAAACCATATGGCGACCAAAGCTCCTAGAATAATGGAAAAAATCTTATTTAATATAAAAGTAGCGAGAAAAAAATTGGTTTTTTAAGCAATATTATTTTTAAAAAAAGTTTGTATACATATTTTTGCTCTAATATTTAAATAAAACAAACTTCGGGATCGTCCAAATTTTTGAGAATAGCAGCCAGTTTCGGTGAGTTGGCTGGAATTAATTTCAGCAAAAATGGGAACAACGAAACGCATCCATTTGTGTCCTCAACCAAAGTATATGTAGGCTCCTTTAATACATCTCGCGTCCAATATTCCTCGTATTTGACTAACCGATCCTTTGATTGCTTACCATCGTCAATGCGCCGGCGTTTCAACGTAAGTCGTACGTTTGTACTGTGTAAACCGTAGTCCGCGTAACGTCGTACTTTATTCGACCAATGAAGCGAATTCAATGATGACGGATCGTTAAGAATGCGCATGTCCTTCTCGACTATCGGCGTAAACGATGAATCATCGGCTTGTTCAGAGAGCATGCGAAGCACACGACTTGCCACCGCCATCCAACAGCGCAAATCCAAATGATATTCCTAAAAAAGGTGTATAAAACCAAATTCTTTTTGAATTTTCAAACAGTAACATATTCCTAATCACTAATTAGCTTTTAATTTCCTAAGTTAAAGCAATTTTATCAAAATAATTTTTAATACACTAAAAAAATAAAAAACCTCATCGGAAGGATGCGAGGCACGCGGATAGTCATCCAATCCACTGGGTAATGTCTTCGGGTTGAGCTCGACTATGGTGGTCGCGTTACGTCCGCGCCATCGAAACGTGCCCAAACGAGGCCCTGATTGAGTGGCACGAAGCCATAAATACAAGCGCTTTAGACGGGGATACATTCGGCGCAAATCAACGCCATGTCTTGCCATAAACTTAACTTAATCAAAATTGAATCAAAATGTTAATGAAGGGGGGGGGACATTTACCTCATTGTCCTTGAGAAACTTTTCGATGAGATAAAAAAAGACCGGTGGATTCGCTACTGAGTCTGACTGAACTAGAAATTCGGCGGGAACCTTAGCCTGAGCCTCCGAGCCCAAAATCATCTCGCGTGGAATCCACCCGACCTCGTTCATTGTGTCAAGCCAAGCGGCAAGTATCTAAAAGCAATTTTTTAATGAAAAAAAATATAAAATGTCATTAATAATTGAATATTACCTCAAGGCTAAGTGACGGATCGAATTTAGCAATTAGGAGATTGTGAAAGCCCTCGTCCCAGATAAAACCGCGTGGAAAGAAGGGACGAGAAGGCACAGCCGACAAAAGACTCAACGGACCATAAGGACGTACACCGTTAAAGACGTCGCTACGGACCAGCACCGAGCCATGCCAAAATCCGATGCCGCCGAGAAGATTGGCCAACGCCATGCGACCCAATTGACGTTCAGAGGGCTAAAATTATTTGAAAGGTTTTAAAAAATATGTTGTAACATAAAACATATTTAGCGATCTGTAATTAAAAATTAGAATTCACATCGGAAATTGGAAAAGTTCTTTCAAATTTTTGTTGAAACAAGACTCGACGATGTTGAAATTCTTCGTCGAAATAAACGGAAGGATCACCATTCGAATTCTTGTTGTCAAAGTGAATTTCGATTATTGAAGGCTCTGAAAATTCACAATTCAAAACGATTTATTTTTTATAAGTAAAAGATTTTTAACATACCCTTTAGAGTAACTTGCACAGCGACAAAATCCGGCTGCGTTTGGCCATCGTTATCGTCACTTAAACGCAATTCAACGTTTTCATTGACGGTATTATCTAAACTGTTCCATCGCAAAGATTGCAAAAGCACATCGTTGAAGTGAGTCGCGTCTATATCAGGACGCAATCGACGCGCCACATAGGAGACACTTGCGTCATCAATGACTAGACCATTAACAACGCGTAGTGAAAGCGAGAATTCACCGAAAATCGGCGAACTTCCGGCAAGTATCTCATAGTGTGCCCAAGATGTGTTGGACGCAGAAGACGAATGAGAAGACTTGTCATCACGCCATCGCGTCAAAAGTTCTAATTGTGTTTTGTCTTCCTGGAAAATTGCTTTGAAAAATTCTAGGATAAAAAGAATTATTCGTTAAGTTTATAAAGTTAAAATTGATTCTAACTTTGAAAATGAATTAGAAAAAAAAAATAAAAACCTGAAGTGCCAAATAAAAGACGAAAGCGATAGAGCGATTGGCGGCGTTGTTAAGCACGACTCGACTCGACCACGAATGCTGCGGACGGTTGAGCCAGTCCGTATTAAAGTTGAGGCCGTACTCTTCGCGTACGACCTGATGTCCAAACGATCGACCGTCGCATTCATTCCACATAAAGTGAATGTGATCGTCCAAAAAATTTTTTGTTAGATTCAAAGTATATAACCTTTTTTAATAAAACTCTTGAAACATTAATAAAAAAAATTTAAAATATTTTTTACCGTGCTCACACCAATGCCTTATCGGAAGAAAGCGAATGTATCGAGAATTTGGTTGTTCGTACCACATAAGACCAAATAGCGGCGATTGTGGATGTCGATTACGGAGTCCGAAATAAAGTTGCGGACGAAAAGAGCCCCAAATAAGCTACATAAAAATATTTTTAGGGTTAAAGACTAAACACACCATCAAAATACTATTTTTATAATACTTTTGGATTTTACCTGATCATAAGGTTGTGACGCGAGCGGAAGATCAGCCAGTTTCGTCACATTTTCCGAAGAATCCTGCCGATTAAGATAAGTGAAAATCAAAAAAGCCAAAAATACGAGGAGTAAAGCGACGACTAAATTTATAATGCCAAAAGTAAATGTCTTTGAATTTGTCGCTACAGACTTTGTTGGATGAGGCTTTTTTCGTCGCATTAATAATTATGAAAAGTTCAGTGCCGAATTCTATGCGTACATTAAATTAGTTTGAAATTTTTGTTTAAATAAAAGCTTGAACTAAAAAATTTAAAAAAAGTGAAATTTTTAAAAAATAATTTAAAAATGAATAAGTTGGCGAATTGGTAACAATTGCTTGATATCAAGATGTAAATCCCATTGCTTTTTCATCTTTAAAAAAATACATATTTACTCAATTTGACCCAAACAAATAAAAGAATTTAATATTTTATAATATTAAATTTTAATGAAATAATATTTTTAGCATGCCGACAATTTCCGTGAAAAAACGTTTATTGGATTATCACTTGCAGAAGACCTATACACACGAAGAAATCGATGACCTCTGTTTTGCGTACGGGTTGGAGATTGATGACGTAGTGAGTGCTTTTTTAAATTCATATTATCCTGTTTTTCACTATGATAAATAGCCCATAATCAGAAATGGAATTCTTTTAGATAAAAGAAGTCAATGATAGTGGTGTCGAAGAGGAGGTTTACAAAATAGAGATTCCCGCTAACCGCTATGATTTGTTATGCGTTGAGGGACTTTGTAAAGCACTTTTAATTTTCCAGCAAAAGTTTATTTTTATTACAATTATTTTTTTAAAGTTAAAATATTTTCTGATTTAATTTTTTAGAATAAAGTCGCCTAACTATAAAATTTCGTCCGTGAAAACGTCGCGAAAGATTTTCATCAAGCCCGAAGTGAATATTAAAAATAAATTTGATTGCCTAAAAATTATTTTTAAATTAAAGAATTCTTGCTTAATTTAAACAAAAATTATTTTCAAATTTTCCATGACAAAAAACTGAAAATTTGAGTCTTTCAATAATTTAAATGATTTAGACGGAAAACGTTAGGCGTTTTGCCATGGGTGCCATTCTACGCGGCGTGGAATTGGACAAGGATCGATATGCAAGTTTCATTGATCTGCAGGATAAGCTGCATCAAAATATTTGCCGCAAACGGACGTTGGCCTCAGTTGGAACGCACGATCTTGATGCTATTAGTGGTAAACATATTTATATTTTGTAATATTCATTTTTTATAACCCAACAAAATTTTATAAAGTTATTTTGATTTTCACAAGTAAAATAATTTTGATATAATTAAAAAAATTGTTTTTAGGCGACGTTACTTATTGTGCGAAAATGCCCAAAGATATTGTGTTCTGTCCACTAAACCAACAACGAGAATTTAACGGCGTCGAATTAATGGAATTTTATGCGGTAGTACTTAATCGAACAAGTCAAAAAACATGGAAATTATGAATTTTACTATTATTTTCCTTTTTTTAGGACAGTCATCTTCGCGAATATCTGCCGATTATTAAGAATAAGGAGCTCTATCCTGTATTCTACGATGAAGCCGGCACACTTCTTTCACTTCCGCCTATTATTAACAGTAAGTATGAGAAATATGTATTGAACTTTAAATTTTAATTCTCATAAAGTGAATTTGTTTAAACATTTAACCAAAATATTATAGGTGAAAGGACGAAAATTACGCTTAATACCAAAAATATTTTCATTGAGCTAACCGGTCTTAATCAAAAGAAGTTGGAGATTGTTTTGGACACGTTGATTACAACTTTCGGTCAATATTGTGTAATACCCTTTAAGTCAGTTTAATCATTCAGTAAGAATTATTTTTTATTAAATTTAAATTATTTTAGTGTTGAACCCGTAGAAGTGGTATATCCGGACGGATCGGCCAAAATCTATCCAGTATTATTAATGTTATAATTCGAATTTTTGCACAATCATATATATTTATATATATATAGAAATTGGAATATCGCGAAATGGAAGTGGATTTGAAGCGAATGAATGCAAAAATTGGTATCGATTTGAGCGTGGACGAGGCGGTGAAATTACTGGCTCGAATGGGAATTTCCAGTACAACACTCAAATTATGTAGACTGAAGGTTTGCGAGTCTTTGTAGGTTAGCGATAGAACTTATCCTCTTTTAATGGTAGGTGCGAATTCCACCGACTCGCCACGACATTCTGCACGAGTGTGATGTGGCTGAGGACATTGGACTCGCGTACGGGTTTAATAATATCGCTCGCTGTTTACCGACATCGAACACAGTGGCCGAGCCACAGCAGATCAACAAACTCACTGACGGACTGCGCGCCAATGTCGCTATGTGCGGTTGGACTGAGGTAAAATTCATCCATTTGTAATACGAAAGATGCTCTTTCAATAACTCGTTTATAGGTTCTGACTTTTTCACTCTGTTCTGTCGAAGATGTGACTACGCGTTTGCAAAGACCAGCCGACGCGAAATTGCAGGCCCAACTCGTGAAAATAGCTAATCCAAAGACAATTGAGTTTCAGGTAATAATTTATAAAATAAGTTCTTTTTCGTAGAATTTATATCAAGTTTTTAGGTAATTCGCGATAATCTACTATCCGGTATTTTGAAAACATTAGCCTCCAATAAAGATATGCCAATTCCATTGAAATTATTTGAAGTACAGGACGTAGTGTTCAAGGATGAAAAAGAGGGTCTATATTTTTCTAACTATTTTTATTTTTCGAATTTATTTTTCTTATTCGTATGTAGACACGGGGTGCCGAAACGAGCGTCATCTGTGCGCCGTTTACTATAGTAAGACAGGCGGCTTCGAAGTGATTCATGGTCTTTTGGACCGAGTTATGCAGCTGCTCGAGGTCGAACCCAAACGGGTAAATGCTGCCGGTGGCGATAAAGTGAAGGGAACATCATCTCTCTCCTACGCCATTTATGAGGCAAATTGTAAGTGTTATTAAATATTCGAGAAGCTTACATAAATGAGCCAATAAAATGTCTTCATTTTTAGATCCAACTTACTTTGAGAGTCGTTGCGCTGAAGTGCGTGTTTCGCGCGCCGGCCATTCAGATCAGACGATCGGTACATTCGGCGTTTTGCATCCCAAAGTTCTCGCACATTTCAATCTGAATATGCCCTGTTCGGCGTTAGAAATCAACGTCGAACCCTTTATTTTTCTTTAATGATTTCGACTTTACAAGAATGTGAAAATCACTATTATAATTAAATTATTTTCTGGTTGTTATTGCTTTATGGTTATAAAAATATATAATTTTATAATTTTTCGACAAAATTATCACACAAATATAGCAAGGTATAAATTGATTGAATAATTAAAAAGATTGAAAACATTTTAAAGAAATTATTTGTTTATTATTATGATTTGTTTTGGTTTATACAAGATAAATATTTTGGATTTATAAAAAAAATTTCCCGCTAAAACGGCAATTTGAATATTTTTCCTTTTTCCAAATATTTTAACGCCATTTGAGGAAAAGTCAATCCACAAAAACCCCAGTTTATAATTTAAAGTTAAAGAGCTATATTAGATTATTTCAATTTTCAATTTACACAAGCGTTGAACTATGGATGAATTATATTCGTCCGATCAGATTCATGTTTTGCGTCGAGGTCGTGTTCCGGCACGCCGTCAAAACAATATTCCGCGAAAATTACTACTCAACAAAATATATACCAACGTGCGAAAGCTAATCGATGTAAATGGTAATAAAACATTTAAAAAATATCTTTCTGAATCCAACTTCGATTAGTGAAATGAAAAATTATGCAAATATATATTCAGTGTACTCGTTACAGATCGATGGTTAGTAGTACACGGTCCTGTGGGATGTGGCAAAACACAACTCGTCGTTGACATGCTTTGGGAGAGGCCAGAGCTTTCACTCGTCGACTTTAAACGAATATTTTGGTATAATTATTAATCGAACTTCAAATTTCGAAAATCAATTCATCTATAGGCTCACCGATCGTGCTTCAAATGACGACGAATTCGAATTGACACGAGATTCATCAGCGGAATTGGTTCGTGATGCACTTGTTCTACTATCCGTGCCCAGCGATGATGAAAGCAACTTTTTTGCGTCCCGTCGACGTGAAGCTCGACAATTTTTTGGTGGTAAACTCTACGAACGCCTTATCGAATTTCGCCCAACGGATCGCATACTTTTTGTGTTGAATGGCGTTTTAAGCAGCGACACAATTCGTCTCTTTGATGAATTCACGGTTAATTTATTCGCATATAATAACAATAATTTATTATGATAAATCGCGACTAATAATTTATTTCATTTGTGATAAAATTCAAGTAATAATATAGAAAATATTTTCAGCCACCGAATTGTCGCTTCATTGCAACATCGACGAATTGTGAGGCGTTTGCGGCACTTAATACAATGACACATTTTGTGCGTGTGCCATCTGATGCTTCTGATTTGGAAGCAGACGTGTGGAATCGTCGATCAGTGCTAAGCGCAGTTGATGTAAGTGAGCTTGTTTCTGCTGCTGGGCGAAACTTTGCGCTATTGGAAAAAGTGTTTCGACTCTCTGACAATGATCCGAAAATGTAATTTATCTTACAATCTTAAATGTTTTTATCACACATTCTATGGCGGATAATTTAATGTTGTTGCCGATTCCTCCAATCGATTATTAGCTCCAATTATTTTCCTTTTTTTAGGGTTCCTTCTTTGCTTTATCGATTAAGATTTTGTCCGTTAAAAGAGTTACGTTGCATAACAGCCTATCGTAACGCCAATTTGGAGGACTCTCTGCGAGCTTGCTTTCAATTGGTATATTTACTATTCTTTTTTTAATTGATATTACATATAATATGAACAATTTTCACAAATATACATATCTATAAAGAATAAGTTTAGCTGGACGAACGAATTTGTTCAGCGTTTGAAACATTTGTTGTTTTCGAGGCACGACGGCCTATTCCATTTCGAGTAATATTTCATTTTCAAGTTATTGGAAATTCAAAGCACTTTTATATTGTTATTTAAAGTATTGTGATAAAGTTAAATCTAATATGATTCTTTATAATTGTAATTTTTTATTGTATTTTTTAAACCTTTTTTGTAGGTACTAAAAGACCTCTGGCCAATGGACCTGTGCGGGCAGGAGACGAATGATGAAATTAACGGAATGTTGGCACAGGATCTTCGTTCATTAATCTGTAACTCGCTTTTGGACACCGAATATGAAAAGGAAGAAGACTTTCAAAAATTGGAAAATTCTGAAGAAATGCTAGAAGGCCGTATAAAATACGAAGTATCAATAGTTGAGAAGTCGAATAAGCTAGAACCGAGTACGACACGGAGGCCTCAAGACGAAGTCGACTCCAGAAATTATAATGGCCTTAATTATGATAACGAAAGGTCTTCGAACATGGACCATATCTACTTTGTCCAACCAATAGTTTTATCATTTCTTGTGCATCGTACCGGCAACTACGAAACGTTTCGCGTTAGTTATTTCGTTTCATTTTATGCTCATTTATATTCCCATTCCGATTTCAGCGTAATGTAAAAAGAGTTTTGGACGAACCACGTCACAATTCCAGCGCATTGTCGCATTTTGTCAGTGCAAATCTTGAACGTCTTTATAATCTTTACGAATGGGCCGAACGGCTTGTAGTGGCAAAATCGAAACAAGTAACTTTTAAGCTTACATATTTTCTAGTCTATGTAATTGAAAACTTAATTAGTTTTTGGTCATTATGATTGATGTCAATATTTTTTATAAATAATTGCATTCGATAAAAAATCGGTTCAGAAAAAAGTTTCGCGGAATTGCGGTCAGTCAATGGAAAGACAAATGGTCGCGCTGGGACCCGATAGAACCTTACAAACATTACAACAAATTATTTTCTTACCATTTGGTCTTCTCAGAAATATATTTAATTTCATTTTTAGGTTTACATAATATATTTTCAATTTGTAAATGATTTTTTTCTTGAAAATTGATAAATGTTAAATGTCAAAATTTAAATGACTAAAAATTGAACCGTTACGCAATTGTCGGAGTAGATGTGATGAGATCAGCCGTTCTCACAGTCCATTTGAGATCTGCGTCAATGTGATCATCGGTCTCGACAACCGTTTCGAGGTCCTCAGATTCGGACGCACAATGCATACGCCGCGAAAATCCACCGGAAATTGTCGCCACGCGGCGGAGAGCAGGTGATTCACCGTCTAAAAAAATTCAATAATAACCATTTTGCTAGATAAAGAGAGTATCTCATTTAAAAAACCAAATGCAAACAATATTGATATTACATATCTATATTAATATGAGAAAAAACTAACTAATCGGGCGTCGTGTGACAATGAAGCCACGTGTGGCGACACGCCGCTCACGCGGTATATAAACGGCTGCGTGCGAAGATCTTTTCGACGCGTCTCGACTTGTGGACACCGCCGCTGAGCTCAATGGTAGTCGCACAGTCGCGCTGCGAGTCATGACCGATTTTGTTGTAAAAAATGGGTCGTTTCGAACTCTCAAGCGTTTACCGAGTTTCGTTTCTTGTAGCTAAAAAATAATAGGAATATAAGCTTTACACTATGCATGTTTTTAAGTATAAATTATAAATCATTTTTTGAAAATAACTCAAAAACAGTGTTGCCAAAAACAGAAAATTTCTATGTGGAATTTCAAAAATGAATTTTTCCCACATGGAAAAGACTTTTTTTTGTAGAAAATGGAATTTTTCCACATTTTTTTAAAAATCATTTTGTCTCTGATGAACCCAAATCCTTCCAGTGAGGTCAAATCGCTTAGATTTTTATATTTCAAAAGATTGAATAAAATGTAATCGGGGTCGTAGGACCCAAAAATGAAAAATGACCTTACTTTTTTTATTCGGATACTTCTAGACTTTATTGGTCATAAAATTGAAATTTTAACAAAATGCCAATTTTTAAAAATTTTTAATTTCGTCAATTATTCAATTATTTTTAAATTTCAATTTTAGGATCATTTAGCGACCAATGAGGATAGCCAGAAGTGCCTAAATAAAAAAAGTAAGATCATTTTTGGATTCTACGACCCCGATTACATTTTGTTCAATTTTTTAAAATATAAAAATCTAAGCGATTTGACCTCATTAAAGACAAAATGATTTTTAAAAAATTTGGAAAAATTCCACACAAAATTGACAAAACTGCTCAAAAATTATCGAAAAAATTATTTGTTTGTTGTTACTAATTTGTTACTAGCCTGCGGAAATTTGCGAAGAAAAATTGTCGCACAACGTCTTCGAAAATGCACAGAGCTGAGACAAAACAACACCACATTAATAGACTTGCCGGTGAGAACTAGTCCGTTGGTGGCACCTAAAGCAACAAATAGCACCGTCGAGTCCACAGCATACCCAACGAACAGCTCCCATAACGCCAGCACCGCGGATGGACCTTGCGTAAGCGCAAACGTTGATGACACCGCTATAACCGTAATTGTCATGCGGCGGCGTTGCTTCTAAAAGAATGATGTAAAAATCAAAAATCTCAACAATTTATGAATTTTTACGTGGTGATTAGAAAGAAGACATTTTGTAGCAGAGTTCTCGCGGGTGAGAATCAAATTCTTGTCGCTACTTTTCAACTGTCGAATCATCAACACGTTGAAAATTACCACGGCGACAATTGGCACAAATACAACCTAAATTAAAAGAATAACAATGATTTAGTTAAGAAATTTTTTGGATAAATTTTTTGAAATTTTGTTATCAAAGCCAAAATGTTTCATTTTTCTTCAATTTCATTCAACTTACCATAATGGCATTGCATATTGTGCTGACTTGTACGTAATAGTGACGGAATCGAGCCGGCTCTACGACGGCTGTTTTGTTGTTGGCGCGATCCCATGTGTTCGGATGTCGGTCCGTTCCCGCCGAATAACAGTAATAATAGATTTGTGTATTGTTGCAAAAGTAAACCAAATTACAATCGTATTCAAAGTGATGATAGGCTGTGAAAATGACTAAAACGAAAAGTACAAAAAGCTTTATAATTTCTAAGCAAAAATATTCAACATTCAATTTTTTAAACAACCGAAAATGATTTTTGAAACCTCAAAATCTGATAAAAAAATTTAACCAAGTTTTATTAAAAAATTAATATTAGAAAAATAAAATAACATTTACAAGTGGATGAAAAAATTATAGCCAAAATTTTTCCGCGCTCTCGCGATGTCCAATAACTGCGAGATCTTAGCGGTGACCTTATCACTTGGAAGCGTTCCACTGTGACAGCGAAGATCAGCCTAAAATGAAAAAATAATAATATTTATTGAAAATTTCTAATTGCTAGTCCAAAAAACTTGCCAAATTGTCGATGCTGAAAGCCAATTCGCGAGTGCGGAAAGCTCTTGTTTAAAAGAGAAATAATATAGTCGAAACGTGAAATTGTTCCCAAAAACATGAAAAACGGCAAGTGAATGGGGTAACATCAACAGGAAAAACAATAAATCAGAGAAACTCACAGCCGCCAGCTAAAAAAAACACTTTATGCAATAATTAAAGACATAGAGTTTTGCTAACCAGATCGTTGGCTCGATTGCGCATTCCTCGCGAGGTGAGTATCCAAAGATTCAGCGAATTGCCTAAAACGCCCCACAGAAACTGAACCGGAAATAAGTATCGAAGCAGAACATCGTCTAGCTGTGTGGTAGTGATCCGCAATGAACGCTCCGCTAGGCATACGCTCAGCGGCTCTGTAACGCGACCGTAAGCGGTCTTTAAGGGCATCACGCGCACGGAATTATCATAAAAGCTTGCGCATTGAGCAATTGCAGTTACTCTTTAAAGTGATCCAAATTTTTTGTCGAAAATTTTTTTTAAAGTAACATAAAATCATTCTAGAAATAGAAAGGAATAGACATTATAAAACAATAACTACTTTTCCATTTTCTTAACTCTCCACTTTTTTCGTCGAGAGAAATTAAACCGAATATTCTTAAAAATAATCTGTACTCAAATTTTTCGGCTTTTCGAATTTTTCGTTTTCTGTTCATTAATATTGACTATCTATATTTTAGTAAATTTGCCTATTGTTCACTTTTCAACTTTTCCTCTCTATTGATTTGTCAATTTTTTGTGAAAGGCGTATAAAAATTTCGTCTTTTTAATCTTTTTTTCCCTTTATTGAATTATTGGATTCATTGTGAACTAAAAATATAATCTCATGTTTTCCATAGGAATCGATGTTTTTTTAATATAGAACAATTTTGCCCAATTTAAGATAGATTAAACAAAAAAATCTCTTAATAAAATATAATGTTACTTTAAGCTGAATAAAAAATTTTGATTTTAATTGCAGAAATATATATAGTTTTATACAATACAAAATCCAAGGCAATTCTCAAAATTTTTATTTTTTATTTAAATTAAAAATCTACCAAATTAATCACCATTTTCTTTTAATTTTTGCATAAATTATGATAATATTCAAAAAATAAAATTTTATTCTATTTTCTTTCTATCTAAGGTAAATGAATTTTTCGTGATGGATCTCGCTGAGTTGGCGGGCCGACTTGCGCCAATTACAACGCCCAACGACTCGCGCATTTTGGCTCCACTTGAAGAAGTGTTAGAGGCGGCTAATCGACGTCGCGTGTCGCGTACTCGACTACCTAATAGCGCTAGCGATTTTGCTTTAGCCGCTGATTTTTGCGACGTTATCTTAAATGACGAAGCAGCAGAGGTTGAAGGGGCATTTGTGGACATATCGGCGAAAATTGATCGCTCTAGAACCTTTAATTTGGCCTTTTCCTGCTCTTCTTCAAAATCTAAAATGTTAAGACAAAAAAAAACAATACTTGCTATTATTGAGATTCATTTAAAAATTACCTACTAAAGATATATGTATAGTTTATGTGGGATAATATATGTTTAATATTTATCTTTGATATAAATAATTATTTTTAAAAAATTGAAACAAAAAAATTTAAATTTTACCTTTTATGCCTCGACATCTCAAAATGCGTTGTGCCATTAGTTCGTCCTCTTTAAGCGCCGGCTGAAGCGTAATTTCCGTGGAAAGTTTTTTTTTCAATTCTTCATCCGCTGCTTGAATTTCGTTTATTTTCTTTTTTTCCTTCTAAAAATAAACTTGTTATCTGTAAAGTATAGGAAAAAGAATTAGAGTCAAATCTTCTTAGCACATACTCGAAACGTCCGCCTTAACGCTGCGTTGGCGATATAGTCATCGCGCATGCGCATTTGAATGTGCTCAAGACGTGCCATTTGCATTTCGCCATCGTCTCGTTTGCGTAGGTCGTCGGCGCCGTGTTCGGCCTTGAACATTGCGTCGGCAGCCAGCCGCTGATCAAGACTGCGATCCACTGGAGCTACATTATTCAACTCACCAGAATCAAAGCGTTTTTCTTGTCGCCGAAGGCCTTCCACCATCTCATAATCAAAATTCTAAAAAAACCGTTTTAAAATAAGACTACTCTTGGTTACAAAATGTGGTAGAAAAAATAAAAGTAATAAAAAAACTTGCCTTAGGATCGGTGCGAATAACAAAATAGTTAGTGCATAAATGGCATTTCATTCGGAACTCGTATAGAGGAGTTGTATAATACATGCCGATCTTCTTTTTTTCGGCATTATAACGAACGCCCATGCCTATGTGGTTGTTACAACCCAAACACCACACGTTGAATGGCATTTCAAATCTAAAAAACTGAAATCAATAAGAAGTAGTGACAGCCAGCAAAAAAAAAAAATTCGGAAGAAAAGGTAAAAATAAGAGTAAAACCAAATATTTTCATGATCCAACAAAGACTATATTAATGCCGCCTATTTTATTTAAAAATCGCTAATTACCGAATAACGAGAATGCCCTCGCCGATCTTCTTGGCGCGCTCACGCAAAGCGTGTGTGCCATGGTATTTATTGAGGTTGTGATGAACCTTATAATTAAAATCCGGCGGGTAGTAAAAATTTTGGCCTTTTCGCTCGCCCATTTTTTGCTTGCTTTAAAATTATAAAAAATATCTAAATTTCTTAAAAATTTAAATTTAAATGAATATGGGAATATTTTATCTTTTTAAGCTTTAATAGTTCAAAAAAGAAATAAAATAAAATAATTTACAACTTCGGGATCAAATTACCCAATTTAGATAGAAAAAACAAATTAAATCTCAAACAAGTTATTATTTGAAAAATTATAGCACATTTTGGAAAATACCCGTATATCTTTTAAAAATAAATGGCAAAATAAGAACAAAGTGAGAAAATGAATAAAAATCAATGAAAGTGCAAAATAATTCAAAAAAAAAATTAGTAAAAAACCCATAAGTGAGAATGAATGTTTTGAGTTCAAATTTGCGCGCAAATTGGCGTTTGCCTTCATTCTGTTCTTTAATTGGGTAAATTGGAACCACACTCAAAATATGTGCTTAGGAGGTTTCTTATACGACAAATTCTTTTTATGTTTATAAATCCATACAGAAAAGAATAAACACATTTGCCAATAATTGCACAAATTTAAATTCGTGTGCACAAAAGTGTACACGTCGTCACTTATGGGTTAAAAAAGATTAAAAAATAATAAAGTGTCCGTTCAATAAATCGGTAAAATATTTTTAGTGAATAGCGTCGGCCTCTACGTAGCTAAGATCTTTGTCAAGCAAAAATTTATTTCTTTGTGAGGTAATCAGTTTTGTTTTTTCTGTTCGAGTGTGCCAAACCTACAAAAATAGACCGCATTCTAAAAGCATGTTTAAATAAAACATATTTGGATAAAAGAACTTACATAAACTTTCGATAACAAATCTGCTTTTGGTTCCAAGTCAGAAATGTTTAAATTTAAAGCTTTGAGAAAATGAGATTCCTAAAGTAAATATACAGAATATTTCAAAAAATAGTTAAGAAATTTGTAAATATTTCATCACAAATGTGAAAAGTTTATAAATTATTTTTAAGACACACACTGATAAAATAATGCCAAAGCATACATTTACCTGATAACCACGCGGTGAATCGTAGGTAAAAACCGCTTTTTTATTAGCCAATATCAACGAAATATTCACGGCAAAACCAGCCATATCTATGGGGAATGCTCGTTCAGGCTTCCAAACAGCGTTAAAACCAGCAAAAGTTACTAAAAAAGTTTAAATGAGAAAATAAATCTAATATTAGAAAAAAGTTTAAATTAAAAATTTTTAGTGTTTTTTTTTGATAAAAATTAAATTTTTGCTTAAAAAATCTCAATTCTCAATTAAAAAATATATTTTTTAAACAGAATAACACATTAAAACAGCAAAATAATCAAACAGATACAATTTTTATGAAGCAACGGCGTCTCTACAAGAAGACTACCGACAAGACCCACCGGCCAGACACCAATGCGTCGAACTGAGCGAATCTCATCGAAAAGACGCCAATCATACGTGTTGTCATCATCACCGAAATAGATGATGCCTCGTGAAAGCCCAGCAAAGTTAGTTCTAAACCAATTTTAAATTAAACAAAAAAAGTTTTTTTTGAATTTAAGTACAAGAAACTTTTGTAAAAAAATTCTAAATTTTACCTTATCCATTGTAATGCAGTATTTCGTTGAATGACGCCCCGTGGTAATTTCCAATTTGGATCCGTCTCGTTCATTTTGAAACGTTTTGGCGTTTGCGCGGTCAAATGAACGTTAGAGAGGCGGGAGCGCTTTAAAATATCATTAATAAAACCCGACGGCTTCTCCACGTCTTCGACAATCACCCAATACAGGTTTGACACGTGAGCGAGAGTCTGTGCAAGTCTTGTCAGATCCGCCTTCTGTGAAGGACGGCGGGCGGTTGGAGTGACAAAAAATATTGTCGGAAGTTTTAATCGATTCTTGGCTAGCGGTAAAAGTTCTCGAGCTCTAAAAATCACCAATTTTTAGTTTTAAAAGTTTTGCATTAGACTCTCGTTGGATTATTTTTAGTTTTTCGATAAGTTTTACATAAAAGTTTACCGATAATCAAGTTTTTCGACTTTCAACTGCAGACGATGTTCCTCGCGCTCTAAGTTGAGTATTTTCCTCAACAATTCATCCTTTTTGCCTGTCAACATATCCACTTGTGCCTCGAGCGTCATGTGAGAGTCTGACAAGTTGTAAAAGTACTGCCAGGATGTGAGCAAAAAGTAGAAAATGCAAAGGCAAAGAATTGCAAAAAACTTCGTAAAAGTATCCATCTTTTAAAGGACGAAATCGCGAGTTTTTCGGAACAACTACATACCCTAAATGCCAAAAAAAACATAAGTATAAATTATACTACTACTTATAAATTAATAAAAAAAAATAAATAAAGGTGAAAATTATAAAAAATTTTGCAGAAAATAATATGTCTTGTAAAAATACGCGTTTTATAATGAGTTGCCTGCATTAAATAAAATGCAGTTTTGGAACGGTGTATCGCAAAGAAAATTTTTTTTGTAGGGTGTGAAAATCCCACTTTTAGAATACAGCTCATTTTCCTCTTTATTTTGATTATAATTTAGCCCACAGAATTTTCGATTATAAGGTTTTTTGTTATATATTTATTAATTCAACTTTTATATGTATTCTGAAAGATACCCACTTTAAGAACATAAAAATAAAACCATTTGCTGATGATACCAAAGCAATTCTTACTTACAGTTGCGATTTATCGTAATAAATTAAATTAAAATAAATTTACTAAAAACTTTGCACTTCAGTTCCTAAAAAAACGCAATAATGGTTGAACAATCGTCGAACGTGAAGCGAGGATTTGTAAAACAAGTACTCAGCGGCGATTCAATCGTACTTCAAGGACTAGCCAATAATGGACCCCCAAAAGAAATCACTGTTTATTTGGCAAACATTAGTGCTCCTCGACTTGCAAAACGTCCAACAAAAGAGGGAGAAAATTCAGCCGACGAGGTTTTAAAACTACATTCCTACTTTTCCAAACAAATATAACTAATAACTATTTTATTTAATTTATTTATTTATTTGTTAAAATATAAAATATATATTACAAGTATAAGAGAATACATTATTTTATTAAGCCGTATGCATGGGAGGCGCGTGAGTTCTTGCGCAAAAAAATTGTGGGTAAGACAGTCGTGTTTGTACGCGAATTTATAGCTACGTCGGGTAGGGAACATGGCCGAATTTATCTCGGTGGAACAAGTGAGTTATAATTCAAATTAAATAGATATTTTTTATAATATTAATTTTTTAGGTGCTCAAGACGCGGAAAATATAAGTGAAACGGGCGTTTCTGAGGGATGGTTTGAAGTTCGGCCAGGAAAGCATGCCGAGTAAGAACAAAAAATAATTTTAAAAAATTAATTACCTTAATTTTTTTGCAGTGAAACTACGCAGAAGCTACTTGAACTTCAGGAGAAGGCGAAGACTGCCAAAAAAGGACGCTGGTCTGACGATCCTAGTGCAGACCATGTACGCAAAATTAATTGGAATATTGAAGATCCACGAGCGCTCGTAGACCACTATATGCAAAAGCCGGTGGACGCTGTAATTGAGCAAGTCCGTGACGGAAGCACCGTACGAGCCTTTCTTCTACCGTCTTTTGAGTACGTCACTATAATGCTCAGCGGTGTCAAAGTAAGTCTAAAAAAAGTTGATTTGGCAAACATTAAAAAAATTGCGGCTGAATTCTTGAATTCGTCCAAAATAAATCTCCAAAAAAAAATCATTATTTGTTCCGATTTCCGAAATTTTAAATTTTATCGGATTTTCGATTTCCGAAATCTCAAATTAATTTCAGCTTCAAATGTCAATATTTTGTTTAGTTTTACGAATTTTATTCGAACTTTTTTGATTATTTTAGGCGCCTGGTGTGCGTGTCGGCTCAGAGGGTAAAGCTGAAGAGTTTGGAGAACAAGCCAAATTTTTTGTCGAAACTCGTTTACTACAAAGAGATGTAAAAGTTGTACTCGAAGGTGTATCGAATCAAAATTTTACCGGCACAGTTATTCATCCCCAAGGCAATATTGTTGTATTTCTGCTTCGCGAAGGTCTTGCAAAATGTGTCGAGTGGTCTATTAATCAAGTTACTGATGGACCTGCACCACTGCGAGAAGCCGAAAAGTTTATTAATTTAGTTGACTTGATTTTTCTAAGAAAATTAACAATAATTTTTAGGTTTGCCAAAGAAAAAAAACTTCGCTTGTGGAAGAATTTCGTCGATGGCCCTGCCGTTGACAAAAAAGCATTTACGGCTAAAGTCGTTGAAGTCGGACTCGGCGATACGCTGAATTTACAAAAAGAAAACGGAGAGGAAATCAAAGTTTATTTGTCGTCTTTCAAACCACCGAGGTAAGGAATATTTTCAATTTTATCTAGATAAAGATGAAGTGTTTCTAGACGAGAAGGTTCTGGCCATGAAGGCGGTGCATTACGACAATTTCGTCCTCTTTATGACATTCCATATATGTTTGAAGCACGGGAATATCTACGAAAGCGGCTAATAGGAAAGAATGTTACTGTCACTTTGGATTACATTCAGGTATTATTTATTATTGAAATAAATGAAAATGTGGATTTAATCAATATTTTTTTTCAGCCAAAATCAGACCAATATCCCGAAAAGCATTTCGCTACAATTCTTTATAACAACGCAAACATTGCGGAAGGCATGTTGAGTCGAGGTCTTGGAAAAGTTATTCGTCACAAGCAGGATGACGACGGTCGATCACCGCATTACGACGCACTCTTAGCGGCCGAGGGGCAGGCGGAAAAGGACAAAAAAGGCGTTTGGTCATCCGACGCGGCTTCGAAAACGCTTCGTCTTATTGAATTGCAAGGAGATGTTCAACGCTCCAAACAATTTATGCCTTATCTCCAGCGTTCGACACGCACTGACGCAATTGTGGAATTTGTAGCTGGAGCATCACGATTACGTGTCTACGTGCCCAAAGAAACGTGTATACTCACATTTCTGCTTGGAGGAATCAGTTGTCCGCGAAGCGCACGCATTGGTCCGGGCGGCAAGACGGTCGGAGAAAGTGAGCCGTACGCTGACGAGGCCTATAATTTTACAAAACAGCACTGTTTGCAGCGTGATGTAATTTAGACATTTATTTGTTTTAATATAATAATTATAATGTTTAATATTTATTTCTTTCCTTAGGTCCAACTCGAATTCGAATCGACTGACAAAGCGGGTGGCTTTATCGGTTATCTCATCTATTCAAACGAAAAGGGTGCCAGTCTCAACTTGTCTGAACAATTAGTGGAGAATGGTTTGGCCACAATTCATTTCAGCGCGGAACGATCGTTGTACTATTCCGCTCTCCTCGCAGCGGAAAAACGCGCTAAAGAAGCCAAAATCGGTCTGTGGACTAATTATGTCGAAAACGAGAAGGTGGAAGAAGAAGAAAAGCAAACTCAATCAAATGACGTTATCGAGCGAAAATTAGATTACAAGAAAGTAGTAGTCACTGAAGTGCTTCCAGAATTGCATTTCGCAGCGCAAACGTTTGACGATGGTCAGTTTTATGAGTATCCATTATTCACTTACTAATAAAAAATTATAGGACCGGCTATTGAGAAATTGATGAACAGCCTCCAAGCTGAGCTCAATGCGAGTGCTTCAGCATCGACGTCACGACGCGGTCAATTTGCGGCTATAAAATTTCAGAATTTGTGGCATCGAGTGCGTATTGAAAGTCTAAAGGCCGACAAGGCCGACGTTCTCTATATCGATTTTGGAAATGTTCGTTTTTTGTTTTAATTTTGGAAGCGATTCAATAAAAGAAATATATCATATTTCAGCGCGAAACAGTGCAAGTAAATGAATTGTTTGCGCTTCCAGCTCATTTCCAATCGCAAGCACCAGGCGCTAAAGAGTATCAGCTAGCATTTGTTGCCGAGCCCAACGACGCCGATTACGCGCAGCAAGCGCGGGAAGCATTCGAACGTGCCGTATATGCATACTCGCATTTGCTATTAAATGTTGAATATAAAACCATTTCCGGAGTCGAAGCGGCCACGCTCAATGGAGAAGACTCCAATGACAACAAAATTGATATTGGAAAATCTTTGGTAGAGAATGGTTTTGTACTGGCAATGAAGCGTCGTGAGGCTCGCTTCCAATCGCTTATTTCCGAATACCAGGCTGCTGAGAAAGAAGCTCGCACTAAACGTCGCAACATCTGGAAATATGGCGACTTCACCGGCAACGAAGTTTAATTTACATTCAAAAGATCTTCCTTCGATGGATTACAAGAATCAAATGGAAAGAAATTTATTTTCATATTGTTATTTGGCTGAAAATGATTATATTTAATTGTTATTTATGAGCTATATTATATTAAATTTAATTTTTGTTGGGTTAATCTTCCTCCAATTCCGACTCAATCATTCATTTTTACATCGCTAATTTGGTGATTGTTTTGTTTTTAAATAAATTGGTTTTTTAAGTTAAATTTTTCAATTCGTTATAAATAAGCATAATTGTAACTCAATACTTAAGTCGCAATTATGATTAACTAATAAAAAAAAATAAATTGATAATTATTCAATATAAAATACGTGAATGTTCCCATTCACTTCAATAAATAAGGAAATTTGAAATCGAGTCAAAATATTTTATATTTTAAATATTTTATTTTTTTTTGATAGTCATACAAAATGCATATGCAAATACAAATTCCGAGTAAATATTATATTATGAACGAATTTGTTGAATACAAAATGTCAATGATTTACTTATTAAGCCAATTTTTACAAGCGATAAATTTTCTTCGTTGCAAACAAAGTGATTTAAAATACATAAAACGTTTGGGATACATAAATAGATTATCTAACTAATTATAATAAATATCATGTTTAAAATAAATAATTTTAAAAATTTACTAATATGTAAAATAACGCCTATTTGAAATAAAATTTATATTGGGAAATAAGAAATATGTGTATATAAACAACCTGTAAAAGGGCACAATAAATCTAGATACAATAATAAAACGAGGTGTCTTTTGTGGGTCACTAATAAATTATTCGATTCACATCAATAGATTTTAAAAAGTCAGATGATGAAAAAAAACAAATTTACAAACAAACCGATTGATAGTGGACAGCGAGAAATTCTGCTCTCCTTCAATAATTATTAAAGTCTTCGATGAGGTTCTTTTTGATCTTAGAAATTTCCTGTTTCTCTTGTTCCTAAAATTGAAAAAAGCAAGAATAAATCCAAATTCATTTATTAACTTACTAAATTCTTTCATTCGTAAAATAAAAAGGGAAATAAAAATCATTATTCAATTTGCTTAAATTTAATAGTTGATACATTAAAAAGAATTGAATTAATCGAACTTACATCGCTGCCATGATCTCTGCTGGGTTGAAAATCCATAGAGGTCTGAGGTGCTTCTGAGTTTGTCGCCTGCTGATAAGCCCCCTGATGCGAGTTCGGCCCACCACCCATTCCTCCGCCGTGTTGCGAATGAACAGAACCAGGCGGTTCACCTTGGCAGCCATGGACCTTAATATTTTTTAAAAATTTATTTTATAAAACAGAACTAAATTGAAATGAAAAAAAATGATTTCACACATACATATCAATAATTGAAAAACAATGTATAAATTATGCATGACAAAAATAAGATTTTTGGGTATGTAGTAATTCAAAAAAAAAAAATTTTAAAGCAAATAAAAAACGAATTCTTTATACAAAATAAATTTCATTATAACATACATATACACATGCAAAAAATAATGAAAAAATACAAACAAATTCTTCACATTTTCTTATGGAAATTCCCAATTTTTTTTAATAAAAAAGATGTGATGGCCTTTAAAAAAGCTTTTCTCGATTTCTGCAATATCTATTAAAAGACGAAATATTAGACAAAATTATAGCTTTTTTTTTAAAATTTTTGTTATAATTATTGTTATGTTATGATAACATAAATGACCAAATAAAATAGTCTCCAAAAAAAAGACGAAAAATTTTTAAAATTCTAAAATTATGAATATCACTTACAGACGAGGGTCCTCCGGCCGTTTGGGGCTGTTGAATGCTTCCCGGGTTCATGTGCATCGATGTGCCAGCACCAACCGGCGTGCCGGTACCGTTGAGATGTGAAGGAGATTGCTTCATGTCCATTTCATTGCTATTTCCACCAGATGACGAACCGCCGTTCAGAAGATTCTGAAGAGGTCCACCGCCGCTCATAGAAGAATTATCAGCGCCATTTGGTCCGCAGCCATGCATACCCGTGCCAGCAGACGAGGAATTGAAACCAGTAGGCACAGTATTGTTTCCGGCTGATGTTGGCGTGCCAGCGCCGTCGTGATGACCCATTGGAAACTTTAAAAAAATATTTTAAAAATTGATAAAAAATAATAGAAAAAATCAAATATAAAAAATGACTCTTAAAACAGATTTTAAAAGAGTTAAATTGTAACAAAAGTTTACCGGTCCAGGTAAATTGGCCCCACCACCACTAATCATCATAAAACGCGGATCGTGTAACGTGCCGTCCGGATTGGCGACCATACCGCCAGGTCCTCCCATTGGTCCGTTTGAGCCACCGTTTGGTTGTGATCCCGGACTAGATATCATGGAACACATACCATTCGGCATCATTGGACCGCCGGCCTGCTGCGGAAAAGGAGGAGTGCCTGATGGAGAATCAAGAAAAGGTGGCCCGCCGCCCGGAAATATTGTACCCGGACGCATTGGACGCATGACAGCAGCTGGATTAAAGCCCTGTCAAAATTCGTAGGTCATTTAGTTTTTAATAAATGAGTGAGTTAAACCAATAATAAATGACCAAATTATGATTATTTATAAATAGAAACCACCGGTATTCGCGGGCCAGTGGCATTCATGCGTTGCTGCGCCTGAACCATGTTCCGCATTTGTTCGTTGAACATATGTGAACCGGGTGGTAGACCTCCTGCCTGAAAGTTTGGCGGTCCGTTTGCTGATCCAGCATTGCCCATTACGCCAGACGGCGTCGGTGCGCCGCTACGCGCACCTGTCGCAGTGTTCCCGCCGTAACGTGGACCGCCTGCATGCATTAAAAAAAAATAAAAATAGAATTCAAAAAAGCTAATCAAGTAGTTTAAAAATCCTTTACCTGCTAATGGAGAAGATTGATTAGTAGCTGGTCCTTGCGAAGAATTGTTTCGAAAATAATTCGGAATTTCATTCGGCGGAATTCCCATGGGCGGTGCTCCTCCGTTTCCAAACTTAAATATAAACTTTAATAAATAAAATAATAATAAATTTAAAATGGAATACATTATTCTATTTCTAAATTTAAAAAAAAACCTGATTATTTGGATGGACACCGTTAAGCATGTGGCCAGGATTGAATGTAGATGGTGGAATAAAACCCTAAATAAATGTTTGTTTTATTTTAAATAAAATTAAGTAAAACTTACAAATTCGTGAAATGCTTTTGCCTCTACGGACGAATCCAATTTGTCACGGCGCTCCGGTGTCGCGGCATATAAATCCCAAAACACGCTTAAATTTTTCAATTAAAAGGCAATTTAAAGTTAACGAACTGAAATAAAATCAAAATCTTTTTTAAACATAAAAAATATTGTACCTCCACCAGTTATTAAGAAAACCGGGTGCCTCAGCCGGCGACACGTTCATTTGCGCAAGATTCATTGGAATGAGAACCTCGTTCTTAAACATTTCAGCGGATTTTTGCGCACCGGAATACACAAGAAATTCATAAACGTAGCCGACCAATCTAAAAATTTTAACAAATCTCATCTTATAAAATAATATTGAAATTAATAAATTCATTACTTCTCCTTTGCTTGCGCCTCATTTTGCGTTGCGGATGGTATCACGTTTGGTTTACGATGTGCGAATTGCTGGGGTGGTTGTTGGGGTTGTTGTTGAAACATAAGTGTGAACTTCCTTATAAGAAAAAAATACTCGTTTAAAAATTGTTGAAAAATTTAAAAATAAGCAAAATTAATGCACAAGCGAGGCCCGACTTATATTATATGTATCAATTAAACGGCAAAAAAACTTTATTTTTTATTAATATTTTGTAACTCGAAAAATACAAATATAAGCTAATTGAGGTCGATTGAAATAGCCCCTGATTAAAACGACTCTTAATCCCGACTTTTCATGGTTATTGACATTTTTATTCTAAATTCAGGCGTTCTTGCTTGGTTTTGTAGCGAACTTCTCTTTATAAAGGCGCAAATTTAGATTACATTTTCTAATGAAGGAAAAAATTGGTGGACTTACTTTCCAACATTTGAAGGAAGAAATTTATTTTTTTTTGGATAATTTTCTACACTTTTATTAGCTCCTCACGATGTCTAGCAACCGCAAGTTTTTCGTTGGCGGCAACTGGAAAATGAATGGCGACAAAAAATCAATCGATGGAATTATAGCCAACCTCAACCAGAGCGGTGGAAATGCAAAAGTCGATATTATTGTAGCACCGCCAGCGCCTTACTTGGAGTATGTGAAGCAAAACATCAAAGTTGGCATTCTTGTTGCGGCTCAGAACAGCTACAAAGTCAGTTTTTTTAATTTTTAATTTAATACATTCATTTTTTCTTTTTTCCTATAAAAAAACTAACATTATATATAAACTATTTCAGGTTGCAAAGGGAGCGTTCACCGGCGAGATTAGCCCAATGATGCTTAAGGACTTGGGTCTTGAATGGGTAATCCTTGGCCATTCTGAACGCCGCCACGTTTTTGGTGAAAAGGATGATCTAATTGCTGAGAAAACTGTCCATGCCATTGAATCCGGTCTAAACGTGATCTTCTGTATTGGCGAGAAAATCGAGGAGCGCGAAGCTGGTCAGACCAAAGAGGTTGTTTGAACAATGCGAGCTAAACGAAGCTATTTTAATTTTTTAATAACTTTTGCTAAACGTTGTTTCAATTTTGAGGTAAACTTTCGTCAGCTACAAGCGATTGTTGACAAGAAAGTAAATTGGTCTAAGATCGTTATCGCATACGAACCTGTATGGGCTATTGGCACTGGCAAAACTGCGACACCAGAACAGGCACAGGAAGTTCACGCTTGGATCCGTGATTTTCTCAAAGAAAAGGTTTCCGGCGACGTAGCTGCTGTCACTCGTATTATTTACGGAGGCAAAATTTTTTGTTTATTCTAATTTGATTTTTCTTGTTTAAAACATAAAAAATACAAATACTAGATTTGCTATTAAGCCATATATTATTTAAAAATTATATCCTCATGCATTTTTTATTTAGGTTCTGTCACTGCCGAGAATTGCGCAGAGTTGGCGAAGAAGCCAGACATTGACGGATTTCTCGTCGGAGGTGCGTCGTTGAAGCCCGATTTTGTGAAGATTATTAACGCGCGCGAGTAAGCGTTGAGAATTAAAATTTAGGCCCCTTGACTTAGTTCTATTATTTTAATTGAAATCTATTTTTAATCCATTAATTGTGACCAATTTTTTCAATCAAATCTATACTTTTGTTATGTTTATTAGGGTAAATTGTATTTAGTTAGGAATATTTTTTCCCGTATGTACGTAAATTTCAATTTTGTAAATTCAACGTACTTAAATTATTTTCATAGATAAAAGATAATTCATTTGTATTTCTAAACAAAATAAATAATTTAAAATAAACCTTAATAAATGCTGATTTAATTATTATTTTCGAAAAATAAAATTTGATGATAAAAATGTTTTCATATTAAAAGGCTTAGACTTTAAAAATCATATGCGTTTATCACTCATCATTCATTTCGTATGTTAAAATGCTAATGTAGAACTGCGCGAGAAAACAAAACAAAGTGGGGAAAGGTTGGAAATCCGTCCCGCGAGTCCTTAATTTACAACTTATTTATAGAAGTATGCACACACAAACTGTATTCGTTTTGTTTTTTTTCGCAAATAAGATTTTATAAAGTTTGCGATAATTTCGCTTTGATTTTCAACTTTACTAGCATTTTGCATATGCAAATATTTTTCAAAGAACACATAAAACATCTAGAGTATAGGCACGATGTTATCTGAATTAAAAAATTTAAAAATGGTTTCAAATAATTACAGACTATGAGGTCATGAGCGTTTTATCATTGCTAAGATTCAGAACTTTATTCTTTTCGCTTTTTCTATTGTATTCAACACGTCATGCCATTGGTACAGCGGGTGGCGGTGGCTATGTAGGACCGTCGTGTGCTGTTGCTGATGATCGCCTCTACCAACATGGAGTGTACATTCGCCGTCTCGATGCAAAGGAATTACGTGCTTTTCACGCTTATCAAAGCGCACTAGATGTTTGGCGCCAGTTATCTGACGCTTTGCAGCGAGGCGCGGCCAGCGTTGCACCACGCAATGCAACACGCCTTCTCACACCGCCTCGAATGCCTTCTTTTTGCAATGGGCTCGATGACATCGTTGAAATTGTGCTGAATGGCTGCACAGTTCGTGTACGAATCTTTAAAGTATTGTAAAATTACAAATAATCAGTTTATTTTTTATTGTAGAATAATAAGGTATATGTGGCCGATCAATTCGTACGTCCATTGAGCATAACGGAACGAGCCAAAATTGAGGCTCTAATCGGAAGCAACCAAAAGCGAAATGATGAAACACAAAAAACCAGCCACAAATTACGCCACATGTCTCCAATATTCGACGTAACAGGAACAGCGTCTTTCAGAAATTTTGCACCTGATGGTGAACTTAATCTTAACGATCCATTACTTTTAAGACTTCTTTATTCATTGGCAGCCCAGCAGCATTCCGTAAATGAGATTGTTGAGAAAAAAAGACAATTTTTTCAACAATTTAATGGACCTGTGGAGGTAAATTTTAATATGTAATGTTGGAATTATGCTGATAGATATAAGAAATTTTAAGCCGCATCAAACAACAACGAATCAACAGAATCATGGGAATGAGCAGCTGCGTATCGGCGATAAAATCCTCATCGGTGGTCAAACTTATGTAGCTGTCCCATTATCCAGTTTTGCAACGTCAAATAGTCGATTTGGTTTGGGGACCTCACGTCCTTTCAATGGTAGCGTGCCGACACTAGGGCTTATGCCGCTCGAGGCGCTGAGTTCTTTTGCAGCTAGTGAACCATCGACACAACAGCCACATATACCTGGAGAAACGCAGCATCAACAAGTTAAAAGTAATTAAGAGATCGCTTATAAATTTATAAAAAATTTAACATTTTTAGTTCAATATGGAGTTGGCAGTGGTGTGCTTCCTCTTGTTAATGAAATTCCAAAAATCAGTGGAAATGACATTTATAGCAATGTCGCGGAACTCAGACATGGAAATTTCCACCACTTTCCAAATCATCATCACTACCATCATCAGTACTATCAAAATAGAAACATTGAGTCCGATTTGCCCCACGAGATTTGTCGGCAACCAATCACCGATGAGCCAGAAGCATAATGTGGCAATCACTTCGTTATTTTTCTTATGGTCCTTGTGCTTATTACTAAGTGATGCCACAAAAATTTATTTTTCCTTGTTGGTGTTTCGAATTTATCTCCTCTTTTTTTATTCAACAAAAGTGCAGAGCACCAATTAACAACAATAATTTAATAAAGCAAAAACTTAAACTAACTTAAAAACTAAAATTGGACCTAGAACATTATGAGCGAACAAATTATTGCAATAAAGGAATTTCGTGGTGGAACCAACAGAAGCTTAAATAATAAACTACGGCTTAAGCTACAAACTGAGATTATTAGATTTTCATCGCGTTCGCGACACATAACTTGTATCCAGTTTTTTTATTTCTTTGGCGCATTAAATCAAAAGAAAAAAAGTCAGGGCTTTTGTATGTATTTATTGCAAAAATATTATTAATAGAACAAATGTTTGGCTCAAATAATTTATTTTTATGTTAATAAAATAAAAATTTTTTGTAATTTATTGTTAAAATTTTAATAAAATTATATTGGCGAAAATTCCTCTAAATACATATCTTCTTCATCTTCTGAATTTTCAATAAATGCTGTTAAATTTATGTCATTTTCAACTAAACGCGTTTCGTTGACTAAAAAATAAAATTTTGTTGAAAAATTTTTACACATGAATTTTTAAATTTTGTGTAATGCTTACTTGTATTTACTGATTGTTCCACTGGCTCGTTTGCATCCTTAACATTGCTACCACCGTACTCTTTAACACGAAAAAAGATGAGGGCCGTGCTTAGAGAGTGTTCGACTTGAGCATAGTTGCGTTGTGCATTTTCAGCACGAGCCAACTTTAACGCTAACGCCTGAATTAACGAATCGTCGCGTGTACGCGCCTCTTGGGCACATCGTGCGGCTATATGCGCTTTAGTTACATCTGCACTTACTGACGTGCGCACTGAATCAAACCAGTTGAGCGAGTCGAAAAAAAATGTTTGATTTAACAGACGCAAAATAAACGCAACGCCTAAAAAATTATTGTAATTTATAAAGTTGTTAATATGAAAATAGCCAGTAAATAAAATAAATAGCTTATGTTTATAATCTGGAAATTCAATCAATATTCGAGTCTTAGTTATATTTGAAGACAGCCCTACCAAAACAGAATCCGTCATCCACAAACGTAAAATCGACGTCAGCGGCTGCATTAACGCATTGGCGAGGTAATCGAGCACGACATGCAGAAATATGTTCCGCATAATTGATGCATAGCGCAGGCACGAGAATAAAAAAGTTTCGTAAATGAGCGTAACGAGAAGAATGTCGAAACTCGCGTCCGAAGACAGATACAAACTTCTGAAATAGTAAAGTTTGAAAGAATTCGGAGTTTATTGTATATTAAACATTAAAACATCGACATAACGATTTTTTCTTTAATTTGAAAACTTTTTTTTGAAAGCAATAAATTTTTGATTACCTCAATAAAATTGTGAGTGTTATGAAAAACATCGTTAAGGCCTCGCACCATATTCGCTAAAATTTCGGCTGCCTCAACGCACAGCTCATCGCGCTGTTCGGTATTTCCTTTAACCGAGGAAGCAAATTCCATTAAAGCATCCACGTCGAGACTCCCAATGAATGGAGCGGCACGCTCATGAACTTCAAGAGCACCGGCACGCAACATTCGAATAAGGCCTAGAGTATTGCCTATCTAAAAAATACAAATTCAAATTAGAATATACATATAATAAAAAAAATAGAAATAAACGTACGTGTGTAATGAGCTCGCGAAATTTGTCCAAAAACGATTTTCCATCAACAGAAATACCTAGTTTTCGAAATGCTTCGTTCAAACTTTCAGCCCTCGAAAGGGGATACTAAAAAATAATTTTCTTTTCCACCTTAAACATTTCAAGTTTGAAAATTAAAAAATTTTAATTTATTTGGACATACTTAAAAATCTATTTAAATCTTCGCAACAAAAATTATATTATATCATTTTAAATTTAAAATAATTATGCAGGAAAAATAATTTACTGTCTCGTCGAGCTGATCAATATGATCACGATAATAACGAATTTCTTTGATTAAACGCGATTTTATGTTCTCATCAAAAAAAAAATGTGAAAGCACAACGAATTTACGTTTTAAATATAAATATGCAAAATGAACCTAAAAAAACTTATAGTTATACTTAAAAATTTATTGAATACATCTACATATGTATGTAGCGAGGATATCGCGAAAATAAATTTGAGATTTCGGAAATTGAAATTCCTCGACAACCCTGGTATTTAGTAAAATTAAATTAAACCATTGTTCCAAGAATTCCGGCACCATGAGTTTTAACCGAATTAACAATTTGTTCGACGTGTACAACGTTTAAGGCTCGAGAATTGTTGAAACGTTCAATGAATACCTATGAAACATCTATTTTTGTATTTCCACAAACAATATTAAAAATCTATTTTATTATTCAACAATACTTGTTCAATTAAGTCGTAAGCATATTGTTCGACAAATAGATGAATATTCCGTGCAATCATCATTAAGTCAAGACCTTGTTCAACCTTCATATATGGTAAATGCGCATCGGCGAGAGCGCCAAGATTGTAGCGCTGTCGAGCCAACGCACGCATTCGCGCGTACATTTCACTGTCATGCAACGCCACCGTTGTTAAGTTGTAAAATGTCGACTCCAAACGGGCTGTCACAGACTCTAAAATTACATTGCTGAAATATAAATTACAACAAATATTCCTTAAAAAATATAAAAAAGAAGTAAATCTAAACAGAACAAAATTTAACAAAAATAAAAATTTTTTTTAACTTTTGCCACGCCTCGAAACACTTTTCAAAGCATATAAAAATATAAAATTCTATAAATAAAGAGTTTTAAACATGTTCAAGTTACTGAAAAAACTTTTGTCATGCCTCGGATGTTCAAAATGCGATCGCCGAGACGAAGTTCCATAGGGCACATAACATCACCAAAGTCACTATGCCTACTAAGTAATTTAATATAACGTAGCATTTGTGTTGTCACTTGAGCTGAAGGTCGCTGGTAATCATCCGTAACTAAAATTAATTTTCTCTACCAACAATTAAACGAAAAAATATTTAATACTTCTATATTGTTTTTTCAATTAGGTAAATGTTTATTAAATTATTAACTTTAAATATAGCAATACTAAAATCAAATTGACTCATCAAAGCTGTTTTCACTCCATCAAATGAAATTCAGTTTATATTAGTTAAATGTAATTCAATTGTTAATTTACTTTTATCGTTATAATCTTTTTTAGGAAAAATTCGCCGTTCCATCAAATCTGCATTTGTTTCCTGCCGTTGATGACACGACAAACGCAAATCAACCTCCACCTCTGTGCAAAGCCTCAGCAAAAACTTCTTTAAATAAAAATAAAATTTTAAAATAATCTATTACATAACATTTAATATTTAATTTTTTTCAATACAAATACATATAATAAAATTATAAAAATATTATACACAAAAAATACAGTATAAAGTGCCAATTTTAAAATTGAATTTAAAAAAATTTTAAGGTATTTTTAAAAAGTGTCGTTTCCGACGCTCGATTGCTTTCATCAGCACAATTTTATTGCTCACGGCGAATAATATTGCAAAAAAAAAAAAGAGAATTTAGCTAAATTAGAAACCACGAGTAAATATGTAGAATTTAGGTAGAATTAGTGAAATGTTAAAAAGCTTTGATCCATTGAATTCCCCATTAACCCATAAGTGACGACGTGTACACTTTTGTGTACACGAATTTAAATTTGTGCAATTATTGGCAAATGTGTTTATTCTATTCTGTATGGATTTATAAACATAAAAAGAATTTGTCGTATAAGAAACCTCCTAGGCACATATTTTGAGTGTGGTTCCAAAGCTTTACCCAATTAAAGAACAGGATGAAGGCAAGCGCCAATTTGCGCGCAAATTTGAACTCAAAACATTCATTGTCACTTATGGGTTAAGTTCTCTACCTCCTAATGCAATTTGGAAGTGATTTACACTCTAGAAAAAAAGTTAATACTAAAAAAGTTTAATGTAATTATACAGCTAAGTTCTCTTTTTTTGCAATATTATTCGCCGTGTTGCTTAATACTTTCTGGATTTGCAATAAAATTCTGCTTCAAATGACATATTATTCTCCGAGGGCGCAAAATTTGCGCGCACAGCTTTTGCCCGTGCAAAATTTTTTTTATCCAGCATGCCAATAAAATTGTGCTGACGAGAGTAATCAAACGTCGAAAGCCGGACTTTTTAAAAAATGCTCTAAAAAATTTTTTTATTCTGCTTCGAATGACTTCAAATTTGAAACTTTATACTGTTACATGCCGTACTTCGATAAAAAAATTGAAAATTTCGTCTTGAAAAAGTCGTCGCATAGCAGTCGGCTCACAATGTCGCGCTGCGTCTAAAATCATACTCGAACAGCATTGATTCAACGCGTCAAGGAAAAGCTAAATTTAAAGCTTTGTCCGCTATTAAACAATAAAGATTTTATCTTAGAGAAAAGAAGATTTCTTTTAAAACTTATTGCTAAATAAATTACCTGCACATTTTCCAATGACCAGGATGAATCAAATAAAACGCTTTCAAAGTACAATTCGGCTAAAGAGCGATGCCAAAAAAGAAATCCGCGATCACAAACGCGGGTTATTAACAGGCCAATATTCGAAAGCGCGTCAATGCGTGACAAAAGATCATCTACGCGTATCAAATCGGCCTGACAAAATAGTTTCTAAAAGAAACATTGCAAAAAAAGTAAAATTAATGAACAAAATTTTCAAAAAATTATCTGCAAAAAATTACTTGATAGTTAGCTATTTCTAGCGCAATAGCACAAACAACGATTCGCTGACGTGTTGGCGCTTCGTGCATCGCAACGACAGCGTTTCGCAAAGCACAAAGCGAACCATTAGTGTGAGAAGAATCGCTGGCTAATTTCGCGCTAAGAGTTTCCAGCATCGAAAGCAATTTCGCACTATAGAAAGTACGCGCGTGTGCCGTCCATTCCAAAATTGATGGCCAATAAATGTTAAATTGAACAGAAATTGCCTAAAAATAAAAATACTAAACTAAAAACATTTAAAAAATGTATTTATATAAATTTACTTTGTATTAAAAATATAACATCAATGTTGTATGTAATAATCATAGAAGAAATTATTTTAAAAATTATCAACTAAAACAACAAATAGTTTGACCAATATTACTAGCTCACCTATTTAACATAAATTATAATGTATAAAAATAATACGCTAATAAGTTCGATAAGCTGAAATATAAGCAAAGCACTTCGTTTTGTCAATGGACGATCAGCTGCGAGGCATGCGTTCAATATGTACTTTGTCAGCCGAGCAATTCGATCCGCAATTCTAGCGCCCTAGATTATTTAATAAAAATAAATTGGCTTCTTCATTAAAATTACAGTCAAACCTCGATCTAATGACACCTCGATCTTATGACACCCCCGATCTAATGACACTTAGGCTCGGTCCCGACGAAAACTAACGTAAAAATCTTTTTTTAACGACAGTTGTAAGGAATCCAAACCTCGATCCAATGACACCCATTGCGCTCAGCTAGCCATTTTTCTACCTTGGTCCCCCAAGGTAAAAATGCATTGTCTGATCTCAAATTTCTTTTTTAAATTCAAATTTTCTTTTCGCTCATCTTTTCTTGGCATTATGTTCAAATTTTGCCACCAAAATATTTTTTTCTTTTTATTCATTTTTACAAACATTCTTTACCAACTTAACAAATTTACCAATGGAGACACCGAAAGCCAAGCGTTATTTGAAACTTTTATTTATTTGAACTTTTATTGTTTTACAGTTTTTTTTGCTTCCCTAGTCTTTTAGCGAATAAAGTGCATTTATTGACAAATTAAGACAGAAATTCCTCAGTAATGCTAGCTAATTTCGAAAACCTCGATCTTATGACACCCTCGATCTAATGACACTTTGGCTCGGTCCCTAGGGGTGTCATTAGATCGAGGTTTGACTGTATTAGTCTTGTTAGGATTTAATCAAAAACCTATTTATTTGGTATATTAATTGTTAGATAAATAAATTGAAAAAATGTATGCTTATAAACCTTCAATACGCAAGCGCATTTCTTGCCGATACCTTCATTTGCCGAAATTTCAATTTCAACAATTTGCTGGTGCAATTCGTGAGTCCATGCCGAAACAAATTCGCGTGCCTGATCTAATTCACGCGGCAGTGCCTCTAATTGCTTGTCAAGAAGAGTTACCTAGAGAATATTTTTTAGAATTGTAATAATTTATTTATTTGATTTCTATTTGTATAATACAAAAAAAATCAAGTTTATTGAAAAAAATATAAAAACCTTAGCCGACTCAAATGCCAAAATGGATTTTCGTGAGATACTGCCTAAAATTAGTACTTCTTCGGTTAAGCATTTTTGAAGAAATTGAAGTGGTGTCCACAATAAATCACCAATAAGATGAAATGTGTGAATGCGCTTTTGCGTGTTCCATAGTGCTCGTATTATAGTTTTATCCGGAGTAACTAAAGATGTTACTCCACGTGAGATAAGTCGATAATAAAATATCTAATAAAATTTTTTAATAAGAAAAAAATTTGAATTCTATTTAATTTGCGTAAAAAATTAATCTATATAAAAAGTTATTTTTAATGCATACGGTGAGACAAACAATAACAATAAGACGCTGTTTGTCGGGCACATCATCACGTGCCAATTTTTCCCAACGTACCAACGCGTTGACAATTACCGTTTTAAGCCTTTCAATAAATTTACTATTCAATAATGGTTCGTAAGCAAAACATCGAATAAAAAAGTCCTAAAAAAAATTAATAAATTAGTTTAAACCATAACGCTAATTATAAAAAAAATTAATGTTTAAAAATAAACTAAATCTTTTTTGTGAATATAAACCTCAAACATTTGCGCGCTAAAAATATGCAATTGTAGCTTGCCAATTTTATTAAGCAGAACTTGCAAATTTGTATTGTCGCTCACGTTGAATTTCAATGGATTATGTTGTACCACCTGCATGGAATCGGAAAACACGCGCCAATGTTCAATGAGCAATGGATGTGATCGTATCACTTCGTCTAAAATGACTAACGCCGAAAGCAAATCACCAACGCAAAGCCACATTCGAGGCATGGAACACTCAGAAAATTTTGGTAAATTGGTGCTTCTTAAAGTGAATTTCTGTTTTGAAAAGTCAAAAGTATTTTAAGAAAATTGAAAAAAATAGTATTTGCAAAATTAAAGTTTTTTAAACGCCTGGAATTATAATATATAACATTTTTTTTTTTGAAATTATTTAACACTTGTTTTTTTAAAATTATAATTATAAATTGAAACTCCAACTCTAAAGTGAAAAGCGCATAAAGTTGTTGAAGAATATTTGTCGCCACCACGTAACAATGCTGTACAAATGTGCTTAATTCACATAAAAATGGTAAAAATCTAGACATCATTTCGATAATTTTAGAGTGTCCATTTTCTCCGAGGAGTTCGTCCGCTAAATAAACAATGTCTTAAATAAAATATTTAAAAAAAATATTAAATATTTAAAGCATAGATTAAACAAATTTAGTCAAAAAAGTCACAAACCATCCTCGCCATACAAAAGCAATGCATTGTAGAACTTAAAGCGCGCCTTATACATGAGAAAATCAACTTCAAAGGCTAAACTTGCCAATGTAATTGTGCACTTGTCAACAATTATGTTTCCACTGTGAAACTTGGACAACAGAGATAAACAATCTTCTTTTACACCTGTCTAAATAAAATTATTGGTTTTAGCAAAATCACAAAAACCAAACAGTTAAATTGAATCATTGGTATTAAAAAGCTAACCACACACTGCGCATATCTGCGGCGAAAATCTGTGAAATTATTGCTTAATGGCTCCAAAGTATTGGTTAAAATTTTCACAAATCTAGCAGTTTCGATCTGACGTGTTCGATGTTCATGATATCCTTCTTCAAATTCGCGCATATTTTGGGTAAATAACCTCTGACTAAACAATGAAAAAGGATTAGGGATATTCAAAAATGTGAAAATATAAAAAAACTGCATTTTAAAAGGAGTAACTACATAATTACCAAATAATTGAATACATATATATTCAATAGAAAGTATAAAAATAATTTTATAAGCATTTCAAAATTAAAAAATTAACAAAAACTTTATCGGTTACATGGGATAGAACCGCTGTAATTTTCATTGAAATATAAAATATTTTTAATTATTGTAATTTTTTTCGGATTATTAATTTGTTGATTTATTGAATAAACAGAAATTATAGCATCAAACAACAACTTCATAATGAAGAAATCGTAAAAATAACATTTTAAAATATGGAAACAATAAAAGAAAAAAGAGGACTTTATTCTCTCCTTAAAATATTGTGCTAATTCGAGACTTAAAATATTTGGAAGCTTATATTCAATAAATTGAATCGAATTTACAAATAACAGCGGAAAAGATAAACGTAAATATTTCGTTGAACAAAAGCCAGAATTCGATTCAAAAAAATATCGGGAATTTGTAGGAGAAATTTCTAGAATTTTTGAGAGTTCATGCCGGCATTCAGGTCGATTTGATCTGTAGTAAGTTTGTAATATAAGTTCCGTAAATGTAATGAAAGCCGTCGAGATCTAAATAAATTTTTTAACTTTTTTCAAAAGTTTAATATAACATTGTGTAAATTAATTTTTAAAATTTTCAAGTTAATTAAAGCCAAAATATTATATAAATAGAGAAGATAATTTATAATAAAAACGTTTTGGAATATAACATAAACAATTTAAACGGTTAGTGAAAATAGGAAAATGTATACAAAAATCAAAACAACTTTAAAACAATTAAATACAGAAAAAACGAAATATTATATAATATCACAATACAAGTGCAAATTGTATAAAAATACAAGACATTTTTTCAAAAAAAAATTAAATAATCAATCATTTTCCAAAAGTAGTTATGAAAATGAAGTAGAAAAAGGCAATTACGTACCGAAAACTGCTCAATCCACCATTCATCATCATAAGTCCATTAAATTTCACTCAAGCAATTTAAATTCATGAAGAAGTTGGAAGAAAAAAAAGAAGAGAAGAAGCCGTTAAACATCGGATTTAGCCGGTTCCAGTAGAATATTCAATAACGGCGCGACGAAGAATAATCATACCGATCGCGAGATCGTGAACGACTACGTCCGCGATGACGTTTACGCGACGATACTCCGCTACTACCGCGATCCGGAGAACGGTCGCGAACACGACTACTACTGCTTCCACCGTGCTTACGCGAGTTGTATGACTTGCTTTCGATACCTTGAAGCGTATCCTAGAAAAAAAGTAGAGCCACGCTCCAATTATACCGTACATTAGTAATGTGGGAATTATAAGAATTAGAAAAATAACAAATAATTTAAGAATCAAAATTAAAATAGAAAAGAAACAAAAATAAACCGGAAAAAAAAGAAAAGAAAGTGAGTGATAAGTGGAATAAAAGAAACAAAAAGATTTAGATAGAGAGTATCAGGTGTCAGATATTAACAAATATGTATATGTATAAAAATACAAAAAAATAACAATGATTTTTCAAATTAATAAAGCAATAAAAGATATAAACGTTTATGATACGACAAATGTCGTTATCTAATATTCAAACGTTTATCTCTTCCACAAAATCTCATTACAAAAATTGTCATAAATTGTATTATCCTATAAATTTTTCATACACAATTTCATATAAAAAGAAATACATTTTTGTCTTTAAAATACAAATTTTATTTTTTCAAAGACAATTGATGACTAAAATGAAATAGAATTTAATCGCTGTAATTTTGCTTAAAATAAAAAATCTTTGAATAAACACTAAAACATATTTACCTGAAGTGCAGTAATAAGCACCTTGCAGCGATCATCGTTAGAGACACGCGACTGACGAATTAGTGAAATAGCAGTGACGAGAGTCTCGATGGCGCTGCCATAGTCGCCTGCAGTTGCATCACTCACCGCACGATTTATGGCTGATGAGGAAACGGTACGATTTCGATTCATAATCTCTTCAAACTCGGCTTCCGAAATAACTGGTTGCATTGTGTGGGAATGCATTGAAGCATTGTCAGGATATCCGCGAATCTGACTGCCGCCAAAACTGTTTGCTAAAAATACAAAATAAAAATAGTAAAAATGCAAGCACATAAAATAGACAATTTAAAAGAAATTGTCAAAAATAATTTGCATTCTAGTAATTTCAAATATAATTATAAATTCGCAAAAATAAACCAACCAAAACTCGGATAAACTTGTGGATTAATGTGTGCTCCAGGTGGAAAGCCTGGTTGCTGAGAACCTGTCGGCATACCGGTCATCGGCTGCATACCTGAACGCATCTGCGGCATCGCAGACGGAAAACCGGGTGGCGGTGCGGCAGTATTTGCCATTAGAGCGGGCGGCATACCGCCAGGAGGCACACCGGCGCTTGCAACTCCTGTAGGCGGTGGAGCTGACAAATTCGGCGGCGGCGCTCTCGCAACAACATTTGGCGGTGGCATGTTCGTAGCCGGTGGTGGTCCTGAAAATCCAATGTTTTGGGAAAGAGGTGGTGGCGCTGTATGTAATCCAGAAATCGTTGAAGACATTTGTGGCGGTTGTTGTTGCGTGTTTATAATTCCCGCCACTGAAAGCGATTGTGGTGGTGTATTTAATTGCTGTTGTTGTTGTAGGAGCGCTGGAATACCCGTGGGAATACCGCTATTTGTTTGAACCTGAGTCATTATGCTCGGTAGACCAACGGACACCGCTGTACCTGTTAGAGATGGACGCAAAGAAGAGAACTGAACATTTGATGGATTAACTGGAGGTCCACCGGCAGGAAACGTAATGTTCATGAGATTCGTCGGTGGTGGTGCCGAGGTTGTGGTTGACAGCGATCGTGGTGTCACGCCAAAAGTAGCGGCAGTTACAGGTGCCGAGCCCGCTGGTCCAATACGAACTGTGCCAATGTTCAACATTCCCTGCTTATCGTCCTTCTTGTTGTTCTGAAACGCCAAAACACTTAAAAATTTTTAAGTGAGAAAAAGCTTATAAAAAATTTCTCACCATATCAACACGCTTAGTTGCCTCTTCAAGTTTGGCAAGTGATTGTTTGTTGTAGGGCAAAACAACAAGCGTTTGTCCATGTACTTTGCGAAGAGCGAGTTTTTCCCCAATGTTTCGTACTGCAGCTTCTGAAGTAAAAACCGCAAGTGCAAAACCCTTACTCTGGCCATTGTTGCGATTTTCATGAAACTTTAAATCGACAAATTCGGCGAGATTTACACCACATGACGCAACAGCATTCTAAACAAAAAAAAAATTAAATTATAAAAATTATAATAAATTTCTTTGGAAATGTTTTTAAAAGTTTTAAAGAAAAGACTCTGAGAAATAAACTTATTTTTCAAAAATATGAATAATTCAACATTTTTTATGAATAAGTTAAGTGAACCTGCACGTCAATGTCCGTTGTCCACCAGGTCATGTTGCCGATATAGCAGCAATAACGCTTTCCACCAACGTTCGCGTTCGCTACACTACTGTTACTGCTATTATTGTTTTGAATGCAGAACGAGGTGGCAAGACCCTCGCTCGACTCTTTTTTCACAACAGAAGAGGTTGAAATACTGTCCAGAGATTCACGCTTATCGTTGAGACCCGACGGCTCCATCGCTGCATCATAAAGATCGTCTCCGTCAAAATCTTCTCGTTTTCTATATTAAGTTAAAATATAAAAAAAGGCTAATTTTTCAAAATAAGCTTACAAAATCGTGTCCGACTGTTCGCCGTTGGCTTCTGACTGATTGTAGTAATCCGAATTGTCCGCATGATCAAGAATATTTGCCATTTTAAAGCCTAGATAAAATTTAAAGCAATTTTTTAAGCAAAAAAAATTTGTTTAGAAAAATTATTCAAATAATAAATAAAAAAAAGAATTCTAAACAATTTCACTGCAAACTAATAACTAACTAATAAAAAATATTAATGTAATAGAAAAAATGAATTGTAAAATTTTATCCAAAAGAATGGCGAATGGAAGATCGAGGCAAAATGCAGTCTCATTTAAACAGCAAACGACTATAAAAACCAACAATAAGTTATGTACTTTACAAACATATTATCGACTCGGGAAAGAAAATAAAATAGAAAAAATATGAGGATTTTGGACTTTTCATTATTTTATATTAATGCTAAAAACTAATAATTTTATTAAAATTCGATTTTTTAAATTAATGTCAATAAAGAACAATAATTAATAAAGAATTCATTTTAAAGAATAACTACAGAATTAAACAATTAAAGAGTAATTGTGAGTAAATTAAATGCACAAGTAATAAACAAAGATGAAGTGTCAATTTTAAATGGAAATGAGAAAATTTTGCACTGCCGCGGCGACTTCCAACGTGCCGGACTCAAGCATTTCAACCACCAAATGATGATAAGTATTGTGTGTAGCCAACGCATCGGCGCTCTCAAAGCAACGCAAACATTTCTGAAATAATTCGTCAACAATAACTGGATTAGATAACAGTTAGCCTTAGAACTTATATTGGGTTGGCACAAAAGTCTTTTTTTTTAAATTTAAAATTATGCGTTAAAAGTAAAGTACATAAAGATAATGTTTTATATAACTTGATAGAGAATTTTCTACTCTACCTAGATAGCAAGCATGTTTAGTTTTGATAATTTTTAACAATTTTCAAATCATTCAAATGAATTGACAAATTGGAAAAAAAAGAGTATTTTGACTCGTAGAGCAGAAAATCCTCTATCGAATTACATAAAATATTACATTAACTTATTTTATTTTTAACGCCATGACTTACGTGCCAACCCAATAGAAAAATGTAAAGAACGTGCCTCACAGAAGCGAGATTGACCACTAGCTGCATCAACGGGAAGATCATGACCGACAGGAGCACCAGAGATATGTGACGCGCAAAGTGCGTGACTGGAGAAACGTTTACTGCAAAATGGACATGGAATTACGTCAATACCCAAATCTTCAAGGACAGCTAAAAAATCTTCCTCTGAGTCCGCCAAATTTGCGTAGTTCTCCACACGTTTTGTAAAAGCGCTTATCTACAAAAGTGACAAAACATTAAGTAGGAAAAAAACAAAAAACAGACCTACCTTATGAGGTAGATTGTCAAAAGATGGCTGTTCGTCCGAACGCAGTTTCTCCATCCAGCAGCGCGGATCGGTGCGTTCTAGCGGAGGCGGACGCGTTGGAGTCACATAATCGCTGTCCACCCCCCCACCACTGCGTACAACAACCGCGTCGTGGGGAATCTCAGACGGAGGACGACGATTGCTAGGAAGAATGTTTATATAAAAATTAACTCTTAATTTTTTAAATTCAATGACAAAAAAATAATGTACCACGAAAATGGCTGCCAGGCAACGTCTAACTCCTCTTTGGAGTGAAAATGTTTCCTAAGATGCTTTTTAAGATTGCCTTTGAGGCGGGAGGACTTGCCGCAATAAGGACAAGAATGCGGAGTTGTACCAGAGTGAAGAGAACGATGCTCGGACAAATTCGACTTGAAACGAAAAGCCTTGGCACATACCTCGCATTGATAAGGCTTCTGACCAGTATGCACAATTCCGTGAGTTTGGAGACCTACATTCAAAAATTCGAGTTTAATAATAAATACAAATTAAATTTAATTAAAGAAAAAAGAACCTCGAAGCGAAACGAACATTTTGTAACACTCGTTACATTGATAAACAGTCCGCATCTGTTCGTAGTTGTTCATAATATCAAAATTGAATTTAAAACTTTTCTTAATCTGAAAGAATTTTTATCTTAAAATATAAACATGCAGATATTTCGTCAGTTTTTTTGTCTTGTTCAAGATTTGCCTTGATTGTCACTAGAATTTATGCTGTCATTCTAAAATTTTTTCGACTACCTAATTCGAAACTATTATCTGATAAATGTAAGACAATTGTCGGTATGTAGTAGGTTCTTATTAGGAATATTAAGACCTAAAATTTTAAAATTTCAATATCAGATTCGAATTTAGCGTACCAGAAAGTCCCTACAATTTCAGGCATTTCCCGAAAAAAAATAAAAATAGTGGGTTCTCTATTTCGAAATAGTACCTGTTTTTGAAATATTTTCACTTTTTTCTCTTTTAAACCACCAACACAATAACTAAACATTGAAAATACGATTAAAAACTATGATAATGTTTCCAAAATTTCAGGAAAAAGCAAAAATATGTTGATAACAACGCATAATTTCAACGCTTTAAAACTAGGCTTTCAATAGAATACAAAAATCTAATTGATATCAATTTCCATATTGAAAAAATATTTGGGCAATTCATTGCTTATGGTTAGACAAGTTTTTTCGAGCCATGGCTTGGCCGGACTCGGGGAAAAAGCTTTTTTTCATCGATGCGTACAGTATAAAAATGTGCGCAATTTTTTTCGTTTCCAAACAAAATATATTCAAATTTTTAACCAATATCTGCATTTTTGTATTTTTTGAACAAAAAATCGATTTTTTCTTCTATTTTACGCTTTACTTTGACGACTTACATTGAAAATCAATTTGTTTATACTTCTTGAGGTGCTTTTTTAAAATCATATCTTTCGAGCTCCTTTTAAATTACCTTATTTTAATTATATTATTTTTATTTATTTTTTTTCAATTCTATATTTTCAATTCTATATTTATTTTTTTAAATGCTAATTTGTAATTAATAATTTAACTTATCTATTTTAATTTTTTATTTTGCAGATATGAAAAAATAATTTTTCCTTTATTTTCACCATTTTTTTAAATCCAATAATTAACACAAATTCCCAAATTTTCATATTTTAATTTTACATTTAAAATTTGTAGATACATTTAAAATTTATTTATGGAGTTGTAGTTGTATTTTGAGGGTTTGCACATGAATTACTCATCAACCTTTTGAAACTTCTTTATTTTAATCGAAAATTTTTTTCATTTTCATTTTTTTCATATTTTTTTCTTTCCTCTTTATTCTACAAGGACAAGGCGAAATTAAAAAGCAAATGAAAACATTTAAAATTTTTGCGCAACCTTTAAAAAATTTTCGATTTTGGAAGGAACAAAAACTTTTTTTCATCAATTTTTGAAATTTTTTTTACTTTGACAATGGTTTCAAATTTTTTAGTGTGAAAAAAGTAAGCTCAAATCCTAAAAATTCATGTGTTAATCCAAATTTCTAATTTAAAAGGAATAGTTGCATAACTATTAAATTCAAAAATTAAAATGAAAAATAGTTAAAAACGACTTTTGACTGCTGAAAAATTTTATAATGCCGAAAAAGGCCTATATTTTAATTGAAAAATTGATTGATGTTGGAAAGTAAATTGAAATTTTTTAAAAGAAATAAATTAAGTGAAAAAATGGAAAAATTGAGTTGATTTTGACAATTAAGTTAGCTAGACAGAATGGGAATATAGGAGGAAGAAAAATAGAGCAATTCTTATTTTTTGCAAAAAAGGGAATTCTATCTTACATTTTGAATAAAATCTAATGTGAGGTTAATAAAAATTGAAGAAAATTTGAATAATGAGAAAAGAAAAAAAATTTAACGAAGAAAAGGGATGAAAAAGAAAAAAGAAGGATAAAAAAGAAAATAATTGGACCTGGTAAAAGCAAATTTTTCAGCGATAAAATAGAATGTGCTGGAAAATAGAGAGAAAAAATCATAAAGAACAAACAAAAGAAAAAGAAATAGATAGCTGGAGATTAATTCACAAAATTTTGGTTGAAAGAATTTACTCAAATCAGATGTGATTTTTTGCCATAATTTTCAATTTTTATTTTTATTTTTTTTGATTTAATTTAAATTTCTCATCCAAAAATTTCCTTTTTTATATTTTATTTTCCAATTTGAAATTTGTTATCGAAAATTGTTATCGAAAATAAAAATGCAAAATTTTTATGCTTTTGTATGAATTTTGTTATAAGAAATTTTGTTTGGTTGTGCTAAAAAAATGATTAAGAAAGCATAGAAAATTTAAAATAACGAATTAAATGCCTTCTTTTCAAATAATTCCAGACATTATTTAGGAACCATTAACGGTCGCAAGTAATTTCAAACTTTTAAAATATATTAAAAAGTGATTTGTAGAATCACTTTCATTTCATTTTAAAACATTGGAAGTCCTTTCATTTCATTTTAAAACATTGGAAGTCCCATATAGTCTGAAATGATTCCTCTCTAGTGGTTGTATGTGATCAAATCCGTAAGTCTGAGTCATTTAAGAAATCCTATATCGAAAAAAAGAATCAAAAAATGCCGGAAGAAAGCGAAATGATTCATATTTCGAAAAATCGAAAAACATATTTCTACACGTTTAAACATTGAAAAATTCTCATATTCAATCTTGATTTTCCCAAAATTTTTCTCCACTATTTTTCAATTCTTCGAGTGTATATTTCTCTAGCCAATTTTTATTTATTTTTCGCTTTTTTTCTTTCTAAATTTTCTCATAAATTCTTTCTTTTCTACGGCTTATTTAGAGAAAGGAATGGAGAAAACGAAAAAATTTTTTCCAGATAGACGGACGCGGGAAAATACAAACACATTAAACACACGACAGTATGACACATAAAAAAAACACATTTCTTCTATTGTATTTATTTAGTAAACATAAAAAATAAATGACTTTATTGAATTTATTGCATTCATTTTTTAAATGATTTTATATTAATATGTATGTTATATAGTATATGGTTATTATTTATTATATTCAACAATTTTATTCAATTAACAAACAATTTTGTTTTATGCGTAATAGTATAAAATAGGTTTTTACACATTATACTTCATGATATTTTTTCAACTTCGTGACAAAAGCTTAACTCTGTTTAGAATGTTCCTAACTTATCCATTTTACGTTTACATTGATTTCGTTTTTAAAACTGCAAAATATGTTTGTTTAATTTTTTTTATCTTGCTTGTATAAATTTTATACAATATAAACTAAAACTAAAGTAATTTACTAATCTAATTTTATAGTTTGTACGTACAAGTCTTTTTATATAATATGAAATAAGAGATGTAACGTTAAGAATACTCAAAATTTCATCAATATTAATGAAGTTTCTTTAAATTTTAATATATTTTTGACTATATTCTATATTAAATTTTTTTCGATTTTTTAGCTGAAAATATCGAAAAACCCGTTGATCACAAATCCGATGTTCATTTTTTGTGCAGAATCAACCTGATTCTACACGGGACAATCTGGTTCTATTGGACCCATCAATTTTTTGGATGAAATACACACGTGTATAGTTATGCGACACCCAGACTTTCTCATCACATTCTAATGTTTTCATTTTAAAAAAAATTCCAGTTTATTTTTGTTAATTTTTTTGAATATTTTTTGTATGGTATTAAAAATATGTTCATTTAATATATGCGTGCGTCCTATAAGTTTTTTGTGTATGTTTTATGTTTTATGGTATATCTACATCTATAAATTTTCTACTAGTTTCCCTACGTCACAATTAATTTATTATTAACGATAATCAATTTTTCATTTATTTATCATTTTTTCTTATATTTCAATTATTATTTTTTTGTTTTTAAATGGAAAATAAACAAAAATGGAAAATTTTTTTTGAAAAGTTGATTTTTTTTTAATTTTTTAATTTCTTAATTTTTTTCATTTTTAATTAACATTACGTCACTTTTAAAGAATTGAGAAAATGGAGATATTGATAGAATGTTTAGAAAAAAAATAAAAATTACAAAAATGATGATAATTTTATAATTTTTGGAAAGCCAAAAAAATTCCATTAAACACATAAGAAAAATGGAATTTTCGTTCATTTTTCGGTGATTCATTTTGTGCAATTATTTTGAAATTCGAAGTCGATCGAATTCAGTGAATTAGATTGAGGAGAAAGAAAGAATAAATAAGGAATGAAAAAGGAAAGCGACGAAAATGTGAAATAAATTGTTAGTCATTGTGATTCAATGAAATCACTGGTAAATTCTAATCCTAAGGAAATAATTTCAAAGGCAAATAAATGAAAAAATAATAAAAAAAAGGAAATGGAAGAAGAATTTGAGAGATGTTAAAACCACATTTTTTCATTTATCTTGCAAATCTTTTCCTTTTTTTGCATTTATTCTGGATGGAAGAAAGAAACAGCTGAACGCGAGACTCGATTAACATTTGAAATTGAACGAGAAGATAAGATTAGGGCAAAGCTGTCACTTTCATTCGTGATGACCAATGAGCTTTTAAAAGAAAAAAATCGTGAAAAATGGAAAATGGCAATATGATGAAATGTTATGGGAAAATCATAGCTAAAAATTTTATATTCATATTCAATTCGTCTCATATGCTTGATCAGTATTAAATTGCTTTAAAAAACCGTTTTAATTAAATTTAGTTTAACATATTTTTTCATACCAAATTTACAATTCATTCACTTTTTCAAAACACATTTTTGCCCTTTTTTCTCTGATCATTTTCTGGCCAAATTTCCCCTTATTTATTCCTTAATCAATTTTCATTTTCATTGTTGAATTGTATATGCATATCGAGAAAAAAAGTGCACTAACATGTTCAATATTTTCGAGGACTTATCAAACTATTCGATCAGTATATGTGGCCGAACAAAAGTAAAAATAAAACTGATAAAAAATATGCCTTAAAATTTTTTTGAAACTTTTGCAGGGGAAAAAAATTGACTGTTTATCTGTCCAAGTTTATGCTGCTTCCAAAATTCCGGATTTAAAATAAACAAATTGTACTAATGAAAAATATCTGTCATCACATGCGGCTATACATGTGTCTCGTGCCCACTTCTCCAATTTTACCATTTTAAGAATAAAGATGTTGATTTATTTAACAATTTTTGATATATTTTTATATTTTATTTTTTACAATTTTTTGATTTTTTCAACTAAAGCCTGCTTATTCCAAAAACATATTTAGCTTTTTCTAATTTTTAAAAACTTAGTTCTGTAAATTTGTCTTTCAAAATACCGCAAGATACAATAAATTCGGATTTGCAGCCACCGCTAATTTACGATACTTTTTCTCTATACTTTTTCTATTTTAATTTCATTTTTTTCTTCTTTCATTATTAAAGGGTCGTCCGGCCATATAGTTTAATAGCTCATTTGCAAAAAATTTATTCTATAGCGATTAGTTTGTGTTTATTTCGAAAAAAATATTTCCGAAATTTTTCAAAATAACTTATATTAATTTTTTCAAACACGATTGATTTGCATCTTTCATGTTCTAAGAAAGAAAAGTTTCTTTCCCGATTCAAAACATTTTAAAAGCTAAATTCTTAATAATCTTTTTTTACTTATTAACTTTTTTTAGATTTATTTATTTTTTGCTACATTACTTGATTAGCAATGTTGAACTTGGAACAAAACGAGGAATTGTCGGAACATTTTCCAACGGTATGTTTTAAGTTAAAATATTTTAATCAGTTAAATTTATTAATAATTGGATAATTGGCTCTTATACTTAATTTTTATTTATACTTAATTTTTTAGATTAAGCAGAATGGTGGCGGATACTTGCCATCAACGGATGTACAGGGTGCTTTGAAAGTGCTCGGCATTGACGTTCCTGGTTATCAAGTATATTTATTTGAGTGTAATTTTAATCAAACTTTATCTTTTTTTAATTTAAAATTAAATCTTCGAGATTTATAAGAAATCACTTAGCTTTTTTAGATTCGTGAATTGCTTCAGAACTATGGCGATAATGCACAAATCAGCTACACTGAGTTTGTCACTCTCTTCGATCAACTTGATTTGGAGAAGAATGCTGAAGCTAGTCGCTGGAAAAAGCGTATTGGCAGTGTTACTGGAGCTTATCAGGTTCAAGGTGCGCATCACGGCACGGACGAAATTATTCACACTATTCGCGTTGAGGCAAGTTACTTAATTAAATTTCGAATCAATTTTTAACTTATAACAAACGCATGATACAGGAAGAAGTGGCTTTTTCAAATTGGATTAACAGCAGTCTTGCCGAAGATAAAGATCTTATTAAATTCAAACATTTACCTGTCAGGCTTGAGGGTGGTGATCTCTACACAAAAATTCAGGACGGACTTGTTATTTGGTAACGTTTTATTTTTTGGATATGAGATGCAAATTGTAATTTCTATTAATTTTTCAGCAAACTGATTAACATTTCCGTGCCCAATACAATCGACGAACGTGCTATCAACAAGAAAAATCTTAACATGTACACAAAATTGGAAAATCTCACTCTATGCCTTATGTCAGCACAAGCTATTGGGTGCAATATTGTCAACATCGACGCAGACGATTTGCTAAAAGGTCGACCACATTTGGTATTGGGCCTTCTCTGGCAGATTATCAGAGTATATTTTTATATTATTTTTAAGTTTTTCAATTCTTTAAATTTCGATGCATTTTTCAGATTGGTCTTTTTCGCGAAATTGATCTTTGTCATGTTCCTGGACTTTTCCGACTTTTAAACGAGGGAGAAACGTTGGATGATTTGAGGAAGCTCTCTCCCGAGCAGATTCTTATTCGTTGGGTTAATTATCATCTTCAAAATGTATGCCCAATTTATAAGAAATATTTTTATACTTTTAACTTTTCTTGTTCGCATTTTTTAATATTGCAGATTTTTAGGCTGGTGTAAATCGCCGCCTTAGCAACTTCACTAGCGATGTGATCGACTCAGAAATCTACACATACTTGCTTAACCAAATTGCACCGAAAGAAGCCCATCTTTCGTTGGCACCACTTAGCGTTCATGTATGCATTATTTTATTATTTACTATCTTATTATCTAAATGTATTAGGTGAAAATTTGTAACATTATGATTTTAATTTGAATATTGAAAATTTTTTTTATTATTTTTTCCTTATAGGGTGACTTGCCGCGTGCAACCGCAATGCTGCGAGAGGCAGAAAAAATTGATTGTCGTGAGTTTGTGACATCCGAAGACGTGATTCGCGGCAATTATAAACTTAATCTTGCTTTTGTGGCCAATCTCTTTAACAAATATCCTGCTTTACCCGAACCTGGTGCCGACGAAATTCGTAAGTGTTTCGCTACTATTTTTTTTTTAAAGTTATTTTACTTTTAGTCGAAATTGTGGAAGTCGTGGAAGAGACCGCAGAGGAAAAAACTTATCGCAATTGGATGAACAGTCTCGGCGTCGATCCATACGTCAACTATCTCTATTCGGATCTTCAAAATGGAGTTGTTATTTTCCAGGTAATTTTATTCTTCAAAAAATTTTATTATATAATGTTGGTTTTTTAAAAATTATTATTTTTTTGTTTAGCTTTATGACGCGATTCGTCCAGGCATTGTGGATTGGAAAAAAGTAGTCCGCAAATTCCGTAAACTACAAGGAATGATGGACCAGATTCAGAACTGCAACTACGCTGTCGAATTAGGCAAACAACTGCGCTTTTCGTTGGTCGGTATTCAAGGCAAAGACATATACGACGCTAATCCTACTTTGACTTTAGGTGTATCCTTCGTGGCTTTTTCTTTTTCATTTTTTACAATTTATCCCTGTTTTTATAGCTTTGGTCTGGCAATTGATGCGCGCTTACACTCTGACTATTCTCGCACAATGCACACAAAATGGTGCTTTGGAGCTTGCAACTGATAAGGAGATTATTGCGTGGGTAAACGAAAAGTTAGCCTCATCAAACAAATCTGCTCGACTCAAGAGCTTTAACGACCCTGCAATTTCCAATGCGCGAATTGTTATCGACCTCGTTGATGCTATTAAACCCGGTACGATTGACTATGAACTTGTCAAATCGGGCACTGATTTTGATGTGAGTTTTATGTTAGTCTAAATTTTAATTTAACGAAAAAAAATATATTTTTTAGTCCTGTTATGAGAACGCCAAATATGCGATTACGTCTGGCAGAAAGATTGGAGCGAAAATTTATGCACTCCCCGAAGACATTGTGAACGTAGGGTTTTTTTTTTACTTGAAAACATATTTAGGAGTATATTATTTTGCCATACTTTTTGAATTAATTATTTTTCTTAAATTTATTTTAAGCTATGTTTTTTTAAATTTTTAGGTAAAGTCTAAAATGGTAATGACGGCGTTTGCATGCTTGATGGCACGCGATTTTATGCCAATTATGCGTGAGAATGGCGATCGAATGGAAACTAAAAACTGATTCAATGAAAATTTTTCGATATTCTTCCAGCCAAATATTCCGTTTGTTCCTTTTTTAAGCTAAAATTAAAAAGTGTTTTGTTTTTATTTTCTACTAAGTTCGAATTGAATCAAATTCAATCGTTTTATTATTTTTAAATCAAAAATTTTAATTGATTCCGATAGTCCGTTTGATTTTTTTGGTGAATTCTAGATTCTTAACTACTTTCTTTTCAATTCAAATTTTTGCTTTTTCATTTTTCTTCTTATTTTGATAGATATAAGAATTTTTTCTATACATTCAGCATTTTTTTTTAATTTTTGCAATTTTCACTTAAACTTCAAATTTTTTTCTTTTTTTTCTAGCTATATAATAGTAGTCGATAAAATTCTTTTAAACATAAAATTTTTTCCAAAAAGATCTCTTTCCAGAATATTAACATATACATTTACATATTTTCATTTAAAAAACTTTCATAAATATAGAAAAAAAAATGCAAAAAATTTTTAATCTAAAACATGACTATGATAAGAATTCAACCACCAACATAATATATATTGTACAGAAGATTGCGTTATGTTTTCCAAGTTGATTCTGAATATTTATTAATATTTTCAGTTTTTAAATTTTCATATAAACATGCATATAAAACGATTTTTTCTCGTTTAATTTAGAAATTTATTATTACATTTTAAAAATTTGATGAAAATGGTATAAAATTAGTGTAAATTGAAATTGCGATAATTTTATATGTTGGATACATGTCATTTTCACAATTTTTTGGGCCTATTTTTATGTTTTAGCAAAACAACAAAAGTTGTCATTTCAAACTTTCCACAGATTTTTGGGATTTAATAATGCTTTTGCTTTACAATGTGTTATAAAAATTTGAATAAAACCCGCAATTGAAAAAAAAACAACAATTTAATTCATTGAAAAAAAAAACCATCATTTCATGTCATTATTTCATAGAAAATACTATAATAAATAATTAAGTTCTATTTCTATTTCCGATAATTACTGATATTTGACTTGAAATGGTGTTCTAAAATAAAATAAAAATTTACATTTTTATTGCTATTAATTATTTTTCTTCATTTTTATATACATATACATTCTATTCATTAATATGGTGGCGGTCCACAATTTATAATAAGGGAAAGTAAAATACCTGAAAGTATTGCAATGGTAGTTGGTAAGAACTAAAGAGGCAAATCGATCAAAAAATCAATAAGTTAATCAGATTTATCGATAATTTTAGATGGATATATAAAATTGTTGTGTCGTAAAACCTGAGGATTAATTAATAATTTTCCAAAACGAGTAACAACTATTATAATAATTATGTTAAAATACTGATATAATCGCCTATAATAATAATAATAATAATAATGCTTGTGTTTTCAGAAAACAAAAGGGATATGTTTTTGGAAATTGAATTGGCCCGTAAAAATGGAACTGTTGAATTAGGAACCATGAATTTGACGCATAAATAACATTAATCATAACATTTTTTGTGGAGAAGGCAAAAAATAATTGCATTTTAGCGTCAAACGTCATCTTTCCCATTGAAAAAATAGAAAATTCTACTCGTTTGATAAAAGAAAAATTAGAATCACTAAACATAAAAGTTGAATTGAATTTACAAGTAACAATTATTATATTAGATGAACATAAAATACATTTCATGTATAGCTTAAAAATAAACACGTTTTTATTAAAATTAAAATGACTAGAAAGCGTAAAATAAGAGAAAGGTTAAATAAAATTTAAGTTGCAAAAGTTTTAAGTTTATAATGCTCACGTGAATGAGGATGTAGGCTAAAGAGAAACTGATCATTAAAGACGCGATACAGCGCTCGATTTTGGTCGCGATGCGGGTGATTTTGGGGAATTGAAATGATTAAGCGAATCTAACACTTCGGGTCTAAATTCAGAATACGTAACAACAAAACAAATCATAAACCTGTGTAAATTATTTGCTCAAACTTTTGCTTGATCATAAATAATACAATAAAAATTAATTGTGCCCATTAAAATTTCATTCTAATTAAAATTCCATTACTTGAGTAAGAATAACGTATTAAGATCATGCGCGTCAAGCGGTGTTGAAGGTGTCGCGAGACGTAGTGGCGTGCAAGCGCCACTAACCGCCAAAATAACACGTGAGAGACGAGCCAAATTGGGAAAGTCTCGCTCGCCAATGGAACCCCAAAATTCGAGCATATTTCTGTAAAAACGCTAAATTAGATCCTCAATTTTATACAACAAGATTATATTTTTCTTACCGAGTAATAGTGGACGAAAAATTAGTTCGCAAATAGATGTCCAATTCATCTTCTACAGCGGCACATTCTTCCAATCGATCCAGAAATTCGCGTCGTTTTCGGGCCGGTTCATCTAAATTTTTTTAAAAAAAATTAATATATAGTTTGTGTTAAAAAAATTAAAAAATATGAAATAAAAATAACCAGTATTTAAATCAGTGTATGTTTGACGTAGACGTTTCTGGTCGCTTAATCCCGCCATTTCACGAATTTGTGCGTATGTGGCAAGCCTAAAAAATTTTCAATCAGTTTATTTCAAAGTTTTATTGAATTTCGAAAAATTAAAATGTGCTATTTTGAAAATTTTTAATAAAAATTTACCGTTCGTTATGTGAGCAAATGAGATTGAGATGTTTGAGCCGTGGGTTTAGTACCGTAGCAACTTTATGTTCTGGAAGTATATTCTCCGCAGCCCATTCCTCAAGAAGACGTTTCGCGACACGTCGCGAGTGTCTAAGCCATGTATTGTTAATGTTGGGCGCTGTAGCCGTTGGCTCACTAAAAGGAGTTGGCGTTTTAGAATCATCGCGCGTTGTATCTGACGGTCCAGTGAGGTATCCAACTTCAGTCACAAACTCCTCATCCTTTTCAACGGGTTTTTCGCTAATTATATTTTCAATATTGCATGATGGTTCCTCGATTTTTTCATAAGAAGTCGATGTTTCAATTGTTTTCACATCATCTATCATTTCTTCGGCCGACTCGGGTACATTGCTGCTTTGAAATTCAACTACAGATTCCGCTACTCTTCTCTCTTCTTCTCGTTGCATTTCTTCTGTTTGATTCCGATTTTGAAGCGCGGATGAATCTTCAGGCACTTCGTCTTCCTCACCGTTATCGTCTACGCTCACAATGCAGGCCATGTGCACGTCACGAAGACATGGTCGACGACGCGTTGCTTGCAAAGTCGCTTGTGACACAACTTCGCCTGTAGGTGTGACACTACGGCTTTTCATCAGTCGACCCATGTCCAAACTGACACCAGTGCGCATTCCAAAGCGACTAATTTTTGCGGCACGATCCAAAGTGGCAAAAGCAGATGTTGCTCCCATGTCCTCATCCAACATTGTCATCCCAGTAAGCTCTGCGCTCTCGCGACCGCTCGTCACGTCAGTGTTGCGCTCGTCCGCGCTCGATGATGACAACGTGGAGTGTGAGTGACGCATTAGTGATGTCGTGTATCGTTGAGAGTTATGCCAACCTGCAAAGCGTCGTAAATGCGCGGCTAGATCGGATAGATTAAGTCCGGATATGGATGTTGGTAGAGTAAAACGCGCCAGATCCGGGCTTACATTCTGCTCGTCACACTCGTGAATAAGCGCATACCACTCAGGTAATATCTGGAATTATAATATATCAAATATAGTAAATGTATAAAAAATGTTTTAATTTAAGCCTTTAAACTAAAAACATCTTTTTTTAACCTATTAAATTTATCTAAAAGTCAATCAACCTGTTGAAAGTGTGGATGTTTTGAATCCTTAAAGATTTGTGCGGTTTCATAAAAGGGCTCGAGGAAGGATTCAAGCTCGATGGCCAATTGCCAATTAGATTGTTCCATGTCGTGAAGATGTTCTATAAAATACGAATAATTTAAATTACTTATCGATTATGACATTATTATTAGCCTAATATGCAATGTTATATGTGTTATGAATCGATGGGGCCTTTTGCTATCGGTCTTAATTAACAGCGATTCTCAACAATTGTTTTAGAATTTATATCACTTATTTGTCCCTTGTTAATTAATAACAATTTATTCAATGCAAAATAATTCAAAAAAAACACAACAGCGAAAGAAGTAATTGGCCTGAAACTCGGCCGCGATAATAGAATATTTTCGGAGAATAACTCAAGAATTTTTTAAGAGAAGCAGAAAAAGCCACAACAATAGCGAAAAAAGAAAAGTGAGAAGCGAAATTATTTTTTACCGCCAAAAATTAATTTTATCAAATACAAAAGTCGCGAAACGATATCATGGATATCGCTTCGAGACATTTTTCAATGTGAAACTTTTTGAGATTTTTTTTCAATTTTTATTCTTTTCCTTCGCGCTGTTCGCGACAATATGTAATAATTTAAAATTAGTGAAAGAATAAACAAACGCGTCATCGAAGCGTCGTGTGCAAACATACAGCGAATTTGCTCAAAGTTTTCGCGAATCCACTTGAGCGTGATATACACACCGTCGGCGTAATCACGTAGCCGAGTCGGTGCTGCGTCGTTTTTATCGGCGAGCATTTTAATCGCGTCGGCATAGTCGCATTCATCGTCAGCGATTGAACGCGCTACAGCGTGCAACGCTGAAGGTAGCGCGTCCGCAATACCATCGTTTGTGTAAATTGCGCGAACAATGCGTTCGCAGCAGTTGATTAATGCATAAAGCGCGTCGCGCAACGTGTCATCGCCGCATTGTGAAATGCTGTCGCTTAAAATCTATAAATATAACATTAATTAAAAAATACGCTAACAATTATTAGTCCAATAACCTGATTAAGTGCACGTTTTGCGTTTCGTACTATAACCAACGTATCGGGTAAAGTTGTACGCGCGTCTGCCGCGATGCGCTCATAATGTGCATCGAGGAATGCGTCGAGTGCTAAAATAACGTTACGCGTGCTGTTTAGCGAGCATTCGCTTAGCAAATCCGCAACATAATCCACCAATTCACTGGCGCCAAAATTCGCATTTGTTTGTATACATGGATAAACACTAAAAACCGAGTACATAGATACAAATCGAGTTTTTTATTTTAAAAATCAATTTAATAAAACTATAATTTTCAAAAAAAAATAAAAATGTCTTAAAACATCCTAAAATATTTACCCTAAACAACGACGAGTAAAGTGCCAATCGTTGGTTACATAGTCCGCGAAAATAGCGAGATAACGCGCTCCCGTATGGCGCACGCTCTGCGCTGAAAGAGCAACGCCGAAGCTACGCAATGAGTTCAAATCGGTGAGCGTTGCCTGACGAACATAATTATCCTGTGCATTCATCATCTAAATAAAATTTATCCATCGAATAATATTTATAAATTAAAGAGAAATTTGCCCACTAACATAATGCATTTGACGAGCCGTTGGTATGAGATTTCGAATCGGATCGAAGCTACCCGTCAGCATCGAGGATGCGTCACCGTGCGAGCGTCGCCCGATAAAAAGCACCGTTTCGATTAAACTTTTAAAGCCCTTGCCCTAAAAAAACAATTCTGTACTTGAATGTTTTTTATATCATTTTTCAAATACACACAAATAATTTTTGAAAAAAAAAGCAAAGATTAAAAATATTTTCAAAAAAGTTCACCTCAACAATATCGTAGTTATGTAAATCACGTGAGCAAAATTGCACAATGGCATGGGCAAAGAGTTGCTTGTCAGCTTGTGTAAACACATAGCCCGGACCGACAAATGCTGTGGACTCTACGGGTGCTACAGCGCTCTGTTCGTGCGAATTAGACGAATTCGAAGTATTAAAATGCCGCGCAATGCTAGGCGTCAACGAACGGCGACGTGACTCGGAGCCTCCTGCCTCCGTGGAAATGATTGGAAGAGGCGAAACAGCGCCAGAAACGGATCCTGTTGGTACGCCAGCATGTAAGGCTCGTGCACAAAATAAATTCAGTTGGTTCGAAGAAGATGTCTGAGTCTGAACTAAAGAAGGTGCTTGACCACTTTGTCTTAATTGAAAAAAATATGGCGAGCTGGAAAGTTGATTGTGCTGGCCATGTTGCGCGGCAGCAGCGGCCGCCGTCGCGAATGTACTCGAGAATGAGTCGGCGGAGTGGAGAAAACTACTGCCAACACTACCCACGCTAGCTGAAACAAATCCCGACGATGCCGTACAGCCACTGCCGCTATTGTTCGCTGAGCGCACAAATGCCTCGCGCGCAGCGCTTGTATTAAAGGTGTTGGTGGTTTCTAGCTGAGTGGTCAAGTCCTAAAAAATTATATTGTAAAATATTTAAGTAATCAACATTAGTAATCAACAAATCAATTTGAAAAATAATCTATGCCTTTTGTGTAGAGAATAAAGCATGTGGTGTTGCGCCGGAAATTGAAGTGGTGACCGTTGTCGCATCAAAACCACTGCCGGCATGAAGTCCTTCAAAAGATGCGGACGATGAGACAGTATGAGCCTGCTGAAATTGATGAACGTGTGAATTGTTATGCGCTGCTGCAGCTGCAGCCAGTAGTACGGCGGCGCTCGCCGTCGGCGTGTCAAATACGCTTGAAGCCGGCTCACTGCACGTGCTCATATTATTGACGTTAGAGCCAATTGTCATGTCGCGATCCCTATGAGTCCCGGAATCCGAGGCAGTAGAGCCAACATTATTAGTAAGAGACCGATAGCTGCTTCCCACCGAACATCGATGTCGAGTCATATTGCCTGTTCCGCCGCCGGTATCCTATAAATCATTAAATTCATTAAAAATAATTTTAATTTTTGAAATCTTACGTTCAAGTACCCTAATTTCGCGTGTATAAGGCCGGGTGTTTTGAGCCAAATTTAAATTCGCACTAATGAGTTCATTCTGTTGTATTGGACTCCTACGGATCCGACACAACGGAATGAACTCATTGGCGCGAATTTAAATTTGGCTGAAAACACGCAAAATTAGGGTATGTATTTAAATAAATTTTTCTTAAATTTGTTATCTAATTTGAAGTCTCGTACCGTATATAGAACTTTACATGCGTAGCACGCAACATAGGGCAATCGAGTACCAGTAAGTGTATCGACTACTTGTCCAAACAAGTTCCATACTTCGGATCGCCCACGCTTACGAATCAACTGAAAGCGACCCTTGTTCATACGAATATCTGTTTGAATGTCCTGTTTACGAGGAATTGTCTCGCTAGATGCGCTCGCGGATCTCTGATTGATGCCAGATGCATTAGTTGCCGTTGTAGAGCTCCAAGATACAGTATTTGTTGCCAGTGCACTACTGGTACTCGCTATAGAGTCAGTGGATGGCTAAAACTTACTTGTTAAAAAACGATCTAAAGAAAGTTTATAATTCCAAAAAGAGCACTTACATTTCTATTCTCGTAAAATTTCGTCACGTCGACAGTTACACCACTAGACATCTGAGTCGCTGGCTTTTCTTCCTCGATCGATGAAGATGTGCCTTCTATGGTTGACTTTGGGCCTCCGCCTCCGCCTCCGGTGGCTGCTGCCGCTGCGGCCATTAAACGCGTTGCTGCGAGTAGCTGATTTTCGGCTAGTGCACCAGTTGCCGACGAGATAGCACCAGTCTCATTTGCGTGCATCTAAAAATTTAAAACTTTAAATTTAAAAGTATCAAAGATGTTAAAAATATAAATAACATGAATTAAAAAATACAACATTTGCTGTTCAACAAGCTTTTCAAAAAATAAAGCTTGCTGAAAGGTCTAACAAATTTAAAGATTAATTTTTTAATTTTGATTAAAAATTAGTTTTTTTAATTCGGTTTTTTTCACAATTCAATAATACAAAATTTTTGACATTTTCTAAAAATAAATATTTTCCTTTACATATTGTAAAAAAAAATAAAAATTTAGTGGAAAATTGAATGAGTCAAAACGAAAAATTGTTCCGATGATTGACTCACTCCTAATAATTTTTTTGTCATTTTTTGGTTTTTTATAAAGTTATAAACTCCATTATAGCCCTATTGGATTCTACTTTCGTTCCGTTATTTTCATTAAAAATTATGCATTAAATCAAAGAATTAAACCAGAACTCGGTCCTTATCGATATTTTCAAAAGTGATGGAAAAGATTAAATCTAAGCTGTTCGAGTCGCAAATGTATGGGCAAAAAATGAGAAAAAGAGGAAAAAATGGAACTCAATTATATAAAAATATCGAAATGCAAATCGTAAAAATGAAAAAATTTTCAAAAAAAAGTCAAACTTTTCGAATAAAAAATAAAAAATTTGCCGTCAAATTTTTCGAGAAATTCCGCGCAGGTGGAAAATGAAAAATTATTACAATTTTTGGAATTTTTGCTTTTCTTCATAAATTTACTTCATTTTTTCTTTATTTCGAGAAAAGTTCAGAAAAAAACTATTAAAAAATTTTGCATAATTTTCAAAGTAACTTGATGAGTCAGACAATGTGAAAATTTAAGTTTTAAGTTTGCATTTGTCTTTAAAGTTCAATTTTAGGTTTTATAATGCTTTAACTGCTCAAAAAGTTAATATTTTTAATATTTGACGTTAAAATTGTTTAAAATTTGTTTTTTGGAAATAATTATTTTTTTAGGCCCATTGCAAAGGTTTAAGACTTACAATTGCCTTGATATTAGCTAGTTGCGAGTTGAATGCGGATATCCATATTGGTGAAGCCAAAGAAGCACCGCCATTGCCTCCGCCGCTAAGGGATGCGTTCAGCGACGCGGCAAAAATTTCATCACTGACGGAGGCTTAAAAATTCGAATTAAGTTTAAGAAAAAAAAGAAAAGTAATAAATTGCAATAAAATAAGAAGAAAAAAAAATTATAAAAGCTAACCTTCATCCATTTATTTAAAGTTTTGAAAATTGAATTTAAAGAATTTTTTAAAATAGCCGAAAATTCAACGAAAAATATTATCAGTAAACGTTTCGATCACACTGTTTAAATTTTTGTACCTATCAAAATCAAGTTAAAATTTTTACTTTTGTTAAATTTTCTTTTCATCTCAATTTTCTACTCAATTTCCTCTTAAAGGATGATCAGAGACTAAACTTGTAGCTATAATTTTAAATGTACATAAATTCGCGAAAAATTGGCAAATTTTAGCAGAAAAATTAAATTTCTTTATGAGCTTGCAAAAAAAGCGTTGATCTTGTATGGGAATGAAAAAAAAACACCAACTCTAAAAAAAAACTAACGTGAATAGTTTCCATTATTTTTTTTTCGAATCGATTCATTTTTTTCTTTGCTTTTAAAGATACTTTCATCTTCTATACACTACATATATCACCTCATTTATTATGTTTTTTTCGGAAATTGATATATTCTTATTTCGACTTTAATTCACGTTTCCACATTTTTCATGTTTTTTTTTCTATTACATTATATTTGTATCGTGCTAACAATAACAACAACTAATTTTAAACGATGAACACAACAAAATAGTTGTTTAATGGCTAAACATAATGAATCTTAAATTCATATTTCAAAAACAGATCAATACTGGCTTTCCAAAAAAAAAAAAAAATTTAAGATGCTGCAGAATGGGATTTTTAAAATACAAACTAAATCACACACTGGCACACACAAATAGAAAATTGAAAAGCCAAAATTTCAATCTACAAAACATATGTAAATACAATCGAATACAGTATTAAATCATCTTGTATGAGAAAGTTCAAAATAAGATTAAAAAAATAAGTTTTTTATGTATTTTTTAAAATACAAAAAACATATATATGTGCGTGTTTTGTATTATTTTTATTCTTGTTCAATTTAAATTTTTTTCTGGAAATAATGGGCATTCAATTTTTCTTGAGTCTTGAGCGAATTGTGACGCAAATAGTTAAAATGGAATTGCGAAAAAATTTTTTGCAAAAAATAGATGTCAAAAGTACAAATCGATTGCATGGGTTTCGAATTGTATCGCAATTTTTTGCAAAAATTTTGAATTATATATCAACTTCTAAAAATTTATTTTTAAAGAAATTGTGGAACTTTTAGAGAAATTGTGGAACTTAGAGAAATTGTGATAAAATACAAAATGTGGTATTTTGTATTTTATGTTATTAGACCATTTTTAAGTTAAAAAAGAATTACGATGTTCAACCGACGCGAGAGTGGACGTAACGCCAAGTTCGGTCAGTGCGGTCAGTTGAGTTGAGTAATCGAAAATGTGCGCGTTAGACGCGGAACGCGGCACGAAAAGAGAAGTGCTTTCAGTTGGAGGAGCCGGTGTGAATGTACCTTGTGTGGCTATTGTGTTTGGCGTGCTTAACAGTAGCGAACTGGTGGAAAGAGAAAGTGGTAAAGGCGATGCATCACTACTGGTCGCCGATGAATAGGGTCGTATGCCTGCAGTCGACAAGTCGTATCGCGATGTGGATAACGATGTGCTGACGCCTGAGCAGCCTTCTAACACAACGTGGGGCGTATCCGCATCGTCTTCGATAGCGGCGCTTTTGCGGAGTGCTCGGCGGTCGGTGCGCTCATAAAGACGAGCTGCGCCGCCACTGCTAGCACTGACACCCTCGGCATTAACATTGCCGTTGTTGTTATTGTTTTTGTTGGATTGGGTATTGTTGTTTGTCGCCACGTTGTTATTCTTTTGTTATTACAGTTACACAAAATATTAATATACAAAGTGCGCAAGTGTGAGCGAGACTACCATAAGATTCTTCGTTCTTCACCGTGGCGTATCCCAGTGATACGGTAGAATGTCTCACTTCTAAGAAAAAATTGAAATTTATCAGATAATTTTTTAGACAATATAATTTTAAAAAATAGTTAATATACTAAAATTGAAAAAATCAAACATTTTTCTGATATTATACAGTGCTTATGAATAGTTTTTCAAGTTTATACTAGATAATTATTTATTAATCGAAATAAATAAATAAATTAATTATTTGATCTAAGCAAATTCCAATTAAAGCAGTAACTCTATTTCGCATTTTGATTATAATATCAATTTTGTTGTTGCGAAAGTTAGATGTTTCAATTTCAATGAGTAATAAGATCATTTATTTCAAAATTAAAAGGTATTAATATAAGTATTGAGGTTGGGCTTGATTTCCCAATTAATTATCGAGCAATTAACAAGCAAAAATGAATATTATAAAAAATGATTTCATTTAAGTTTAGAATGATGCAAAGTGCAATAGCTCTAATACGGAATTATTATAATTACATAGTGTAAAATTTCTTCTTTTCGATAAATTATAAACGGCTTAAGAATAAATTGATAAATTTATTCTGTTTGATAATTTACAAACAGACCATTTTTCAAATTCAGAGTCTATTTTGCTTAAAATTATGGATTTCACCTAAAGCTTAAAAAGTGCGCAATGGATTAACAAAAATAGCAAACATTTTAACTAACAAAATGAATTGTCGATCCTAGACAAAAAAAAAAGAAAAGAAATATTTAGAAAAAGATTAGTAACACAACTTGGCGAGTTTTCCAAGCATATCTAATTCTCGAATCCAATTCTCAAAAACTCGCAAATACTTATTTTTCCATTGAATAAAGTTACCTAGCAAACGTTTCAATTTTTTTTTTTTTGCATTTTGCAAGCAAAAATTTTTTTGTTAAAATTCTAAATAAAAATGCCTATTATTTCATTAAATAAACACTCCGATTATTAGGATGAAAATTTTGCTTTTATATACACGGCCATGCTGAATTTGATCGGCAAGCATCGCTGACGAAGTGAAACTTGGATTAAGAACAAGTTTGAAGTTTTTATTATTTTTTATTTAAGAAATTTGTGTATTGATTTTTTTCGTGTTATTTCGATTTAATCTACTTTAAAAGCTGAAGTTATTACGATTTATCTAATCTTTACATAAAATGATTTTATGACTCGCGAGTTATGGGACTTATAATTTCAAAAAAGTGTTAAGAAAAAAAAGTGATTCAATGAAATTCTTTTCCTTTTTATCCTTAATATTTTTTTAAATATACAAATATACATAGTTTATGCATAATAATAATATGATAAGCAATAAGTTCTAAGATGTGCGTTGACCCGCAAATTTAACTTTTTTAAATTCTTTTTCTTTCCTTTTTCTTATTACGTCACGCTTGTGAAGGCGTGAAGAAAAAAATAAAGAATTTTGAACAGAACAAGAAAACGAAAAGAACTGAAAATTTCTTTTTGCTTTTTTCGCTACGTTTTTATTTTTGTGTGAATTATTTTTCCTTTAAAGCCGGACGACAGCCCGACTCGAAGTAATTTTTTGAAAAATATAATTTGAAAAAAAATTTTAAAGAAAGATATGAACGAAATGGATTAAGTGGAAGAAAAAAACAGTGAGATGAGGAGAAAATGTAAATGGAAAACACAATTTGATAGAAATAAAACGGATTTAAAATAGAAGAAAAAGTGGAAAAAAATGAAATGGAAGAAATGAGAGAATAATTTTTTTTAAAGCACCGGATATCCGCTTATTTCGATGTTGCTTTTGCTTCGGCTTTTCTAATTTTTTCTACTCTATCTTTCTTCATCCTTGTCCATTTTTTCAACTTTCTTTCTGCTTTCGTTCACCGTTCTCATTTCGTTCTTTTTTGTATGTGTATATGTTCTGTGTGTATGTCGGCGGAGGGGGCGGCTTGTGTTCGATTTGAATGTGTATTCGTGCGTACTTATTTTTGTATTTTAATTATTTTATGTATTCGCTACAAAATGAAAAAGCTGAAAAATGCAAAAAAGAAAATAAAATTGTTCGCCTTTTCGAAAAGAATAGAAAAAAGATAATAGAAAAAACTCGAAAAAAACAAACACTTAACCCGAGTCTGAGTTGTAGCTCTTGAACTTTAGTCTTGACTCCTTTGCTTTTTTCTCATTTTTTTCTGTCTTTTCTTTTACAATTCTTTTTTGGGTACATTTTCACGTAAATTGCTTTGGACAAATTTTAACTAAAGACATTTCTCTTGCTTCTTTATTCTTTTTGTTTTCAACATTAATCTATAGGATTAAACGTAAGGAAAAATAAAGATTATTGACTCAAAAGTCAAATGATCTACTAGGCAATGTTTCCATATTTTAAATAAAACGAAAAATTTATGTTAGATTTTGAGCGCATAACTCGAATATAATCAAATTCAAAGAATTTGATTATATTTGCCGATTTTTTTAATAAATTTTAACTTATTAACATAATGGAACTTTTTAATAATAATCTTTCATAATTCTAATAATATCAATTATGATTAAATGTGTCCGATATTTTAGTAGTTATTGATTACTCTTACTAGATAATTATTATAATTTTTATCAAACATTTAATGTTTTTAAAAATCCGTTAGAACTTTCTGATTTATTCATTTGGAGACTTAACTAAGCTCATAATTGAATTTACTCATTTCTGATTTAAATGCAATTATTTGGAACCTCTTTATTCTTATTCATTTCATCAAAATTCAAAATTATTTTCCTCTGCTAAAGCGCTCAACTTTTGCGTTAGTGCAATTTTTAATTAAAATTTGTAAAATAAATAAAATTATTAAATTTTCTGAAAAGATCACTTCGTAGTAATTCAAAAGCGTAAAATTAATTAAGGTTTCAAAATAAAAATTTAATCATAAAATATAACTGACCATTCGTATAATTTATATTCAAAAATATTCATTAAATTTATGGCTAGTTATAATATTGCATATTATTATTAATTATTAATGTACAATATTATTAATGTATAATTGTAAAAATATAAAATAATTACGTCAAATTTTTTTGATGAAAAAAATTTGCACGAGACATAATTTTTTGCATTTTCCAGTTTTTATAAAAATTATCGTACATTTAATAATTGTTTGTTTTATTATTACTTAATAGATTTTAAAAAGTAATTTAAAAACATTTTATTTATTCTGAGTAAAGATTCAAAAAAAAAGAAAAAATTGATGTGTTATAATGTTGTTTAAAAACAAAAAAAGGAACTTTTTTAATTTGTCCCAAAAAAACGAAAATATTTAAATTTCTTTTAAATAAAAGACGAATTTCAATAATATGTATCCGAATAAAAATTTTAATCCATGGCCGGAAATTAAATACACTATGTTTTTATCGGTCAAAAAGTACGATATATATAAAAAATAATACGTGAAAATTTGTTCTAAAATAATTATGATTAAAAATAGCTAAAGAGAAAATGGGTACGTAAACCAGCTAATCAACTAAATTGAAAAAAAGGAAAATGAAAAAAAACATTAAAATGTAAAGTAGGTGATAATTTAAATATTTTTTCAATTGGATATTTCATTTTTAATTAAAAAAGCATATAAAACAATTTCAAAAATTTACGTCAAAATTCGGCAATCGGAAATATTAGGTGTACAAATATGAAAGCTCGTTTTTTTACGATTCGAAAAATTAAAATTCCAAAAAATTTTCAATTAAACTTTTATTAACAATAACAACCATTATTAATAACAATATTATTCCAATTTATTGGCAACTTATGGATTCCATCAAAAAAAATTTCGATTGTTTCGACGCAATATTGTGGTCCATTCTGGTCGTTTAATGGCAACTTCTCTGTTCAGATTGATTAATTACTCTTTATAACGAGTCGCCGTAACAGTTTCGCCAGGTTTGAGAAGTTGATTGTCCCAAAATTTTATATGCAAACCTTTTTTAAAAATTCAAAAAGCATTAGATAGCGCTTTATACACTTTACGACTTACAAGATAGATACAGACAAATGTTTTGAAAAAAAGTTTATTTATAAAAAAATATTAAAACAAACTTTCATATTTGTACACCTAATAATGTAAAGCAATATGTAATTAATTAAAAAGTGACTTGCGAGTTAAATAAGCTAATCCCGACCAGATTTTTATTGGCAAATTCATGGAAAATATGACTTAATAACCAATTTAAAATTGGATATTTAATTTTTTTTTCAATTGGATATTTAATTTTTAATTAAAAATGTAAAAAATGTCAAAAATTTACGTCAAAATTCGGCAATCGGAAATAATGTAAAGCAATATGTAATCAGTTAAAAAGTGACTTGCGAGCTAAATAGGCTAATCCCGACCAGATTTTTATTGTAATTAACTAGTAAATTCATGGAAAATATGACTTAATAACCGTCAATACTTAAATATTTTTTAATTAATAAATTTGACAATTAAAAAAATCCTTTCAATTTTTTTATTTTGCCGAAAAACCATCTTTAGAAAGAAAAAAATTCAAGGGGATAGCTTTAAAATGAGCAAAATGAAATTTTTTATAATCGACGTGAAAACAAAAAGCGCGTATAAAAGTGGAAAAAGGCATTTTTGCGAAAAAGGCAAGCTCCATTTCACGTTTTATGCACTTTCTTTCTCATTTTATGTATGTTCACATTTTCTCTTCTTTTTCTTTTAACTATTTATTTTGTTTTTGTTTTATTTTCATTGTCTGCAGAACAATTGTTCGAAAAAATTCTATTTTTTTACTCTTTTTTGTTCCTCTTTAATTTTGTTCTTTTTAGTTCCTTTCCTTTTCTTTTTCAACATTTTCACTTTCCTCAATTTTTCTCGTCTTATTTCTTTTAACTCTCTTCTTTCTTAATAATGTTTAACTATATTATGATATATCCTTTTCCGTTTGATATATGAGTATGTAAACGTAAACCATATAAACACCCAACACGCATGCGTTCAAAAATTCACGTTAATCACAAATTGGCAAATTGAGAAAAACATAAGAAAAAAACAATTTAATAGTTATAAAAGTGAAAGAATTCAACTTCCTTTAAACGTGTAAACTGAACGCATATTCGCCTATATCTTACATATGTATATGTGTATTCGTATGTGTCGAATTTATTGTGTATGACTAATGCGAAAACCACAACGTGTTCATTGATTAAAAATAAAAATGTTCAGATAATTAAATTTTCAAAAAATAGCTTATCACTTTAAATTTTTTAATATACACAAAATAAATTTACTCTAATAAAACATACATGTTTGTAAACGCTTTCTATTGATTTAATATGAGAAGACAAACTTCAGATCAATCCTTTATAAACACATTCGATCACAATTTTTGTCATTTTCAAAAATTCTATAGCATTTTTTCATACACAATAGCTTTTTATATTATTTTGCAATTGAGGTAAAAGAACTACAAGATCAATGTCAATTGAAATACTTCTTTATCATTTAAAATTCGTCACCTAAAAATGTTTGATAATCAATATGATACGAGTTAAGTGGCCAAGGAAAAGAATAATTATTCACGTCAAATTATTGCATATTTCACAAGTCATACGTTCGTTTCTTTTTAGTTTACATATTTAAAACAAAGGAGGACAACATTATACATAGATTCATACATGATTTAAGTTGTATATGTATTATTCATATTCGTATTGACCAACCTGTCAACCACATTATGCAGAAGAAATTGAAAAAAACCTTTTATATCTAAATAAATTATGTATGTTTTGTAATTAGTTTGTATTTAAACGTCGTTTTTATTCGAAAATGATATTATTGCTTAAGCTTGAAATTAAATATAAAAATGTTAAATTTTTCATGATATTAGTTCTTACCTCTTACCTAAGAAATTAAGAATAATAAAAATTTAAATTGAAACAAAATATAAAAGGTAATATTTTTATAGCGTATTTTAAAATCAATTGTGTTGATTAAAACATGATCAAAACTTGAAACATAGAGCTAAAACAAAATTTAAGAAAATTGAATATTCGACATTTACGGTTTTCTGCAAAAGCCAAATGCATAAAATTGGGCATAATTGAATAACAATTTTTCAATTTACTGTAGTATTTTGCATTCTCTGCTCAACTTTGCTGAAAGCGCAAAAGTTAAGACATTTTTAACACAACTGAAATTTTTGTATTAATTATGCACTTTTGCATAATTTCGTTTCACAGCAAAAAAAGTGCCAAGGCATTTTTCAATGGTATAACTATTTTTCTAGAATGAAATTAGCGCATCGAAATGCACAGAGTTATTATGCGCGATTTAAATGATTTTCAAATATGTAAAAGGATTATTAACATTTACCTAAGACATAATTTTTAATTTTGAAGTCTTAAATTTAAAATGTAAATTCAACGGAAATAAATAGCCTTTTTCAAGTGCTAAAAAATTAAAATTTTCATTTTTAATAATTATTTCGGGCCAAATATTATGCTAACTAAAAATCGGAAAATTGGTTCAAAACGAAAAATACAATATGTCTTAGAAAGTTATTAATTTTGATTTCCTTATATTTACTAGCTAGAAATAATTGTATATTTATGCATTTCTAAATCATGAAAATTTCTGCAACAATTTCAAGAAGATTAAAGTTTTTTTAAAGATAATATTGAAATATCGAGTAATTGTTTGCTGGAAATACGAAAATGCAAGTAAATAATTTTTTGAATTGAATTATATAAGACATAAAAATTTTTAAATGCAGCTAGACTTGAAAGATAGCAAGACTAAAAGTCTAAAATTTTTTAGTATAAGTAACTATTTTTTATAAAATAATAATTATAATTTAATTAAATATGATAATTTTTTGTTCAAATTATTATTAGTTCAAATTACTTTTTAAAAGATGTTTCTATGAAATAAAAAAATTATTTTACGTTATGAATAAAATGTTTAAGTAATCAATAATTGTGATGGAAGGAGCTAGCAAAAAGTTCAATAATTTTATTACGTAATAAGCTGAAAAAATTTTAAATAAAATACTAATAGATTAAAGAATTTGTTTGAAAATCGACTCAATATTATCTTATTAAAATTATAAGAATTTATTAATAATTAAGTTTAAACATATTGCACTAAATGATAAAGTGCGCAAAATATAAAAAGAATTAGGTAATTTTCACGTATTGTTAAAATGTATCCATCCACACACAAATATTGCGCTAGAAAATGCAACTTTGCATACGTTCATTCATTCTCCTAAATCTAATAATTTTTGCCACTATTAATTTGGAGCGTATCATTAATGAAATTATGAAAAAGAAAGTTTTGTTGTAAAAGCAGATTTCTTTCGTAAATGGAACTTTCGCTCTTCATTTTCACCGTATTCGTTTTAATGTGAATGTATAAATGAAACGGTTTGCATGTATAATAAATTAACGAGCTAATTTTTTTGTTGTTGTTGTCGTAACAAGTCATAGCAAAAAAATGTCATATAAAAACACATAGATACAAATTTTCGATTCATACGCGAAAATACATTTTATAAAACCAATTTGGCATATATTCACATTTTTTACCATTCCTACTTCCGGTTAAAATACAAAAAATGTGTTTTTTTTCATTACTGTTATTGTTGGTATCGATTTTTATGGCATCTTTGCATCGGCCTGTAACAAGTCATGCTTTTTATTTAAAAAAACACGCAAATACATGCTAAATGTATATGTTACGGGAAAATATGTTGCACGGCCATATACGTATTTTCCCGGCCATATACATACTTTTCCGCCCGACGGCCATATACGTATTTTTCTCGGCCATATACGTACGTATTTTCCGCCATATATATATATATATATATATATATATATATATATATATATATATATATATATATATATATATATATATATATATATATATATATATATATATATATATATATATATATATATATATATATATATATATATATATATATATATATATATATATATATATATATATATATATATATATATATATATATATATATATATATATATATATATATATATATATATATATATATATATATATATATATATATATATATATATATATATATATATATATATATATATATATATATATATATATATATATACATGTAGATATTTACAGCGAATAATTAAAAATCACATGAGCTAAACAAAAAAATACAGTTGAATATAATATTTTCGAAATTTTGTTCTTAAAGGCTTTATCCATTATGTCTGTTGTGTGCACCTATATTTGCGATCAATTAAAGTTGTAACATAAAATCAGCGCTTTTTAAAATTTGAATAAAATTAAAAATCGGCATTTTATGATTATGTGAAATTTTATTAGAGATTTAAATTCCTAAAAATTTAGCACATTTGATTGGTCCAAAATTTTAAATTTTGAGGTCTAATAAATAATTAATATAATAAGTTCTAGAGAATATTGCGTTTTAAATTTAACAATAACTCGAGTTATGATTCTTTTTCCTACTAATTTTTAAGCATTGCATAAAAATTTAAATATGGCATAAAATAAACCGCAAAATAATATGACCGAATCTCTCAAATATATATTGAAATACGTTCTTTTCTAATTTTTTGCCACAAATCCAATGATGTTTGACGCTTAATAGTTTGAATTATAAGCTCTTTTTTCATTTCTTAATGGAGATTTCGTAGTTAAGCTTAATCAAATGCTATAGATTCCCTATTTGTAAGTATAAAATTAATTCCATTTTAAATTTTATTTTTCCCCTTTTTTCACGTTTTCTTGCTTTTATTTTTGACCATTTTTTAAAATTGATTTTAAACGTATATTTTTTAAAAAAAATTTAAGTAGAGAAAAGTGCGAAGCGTAAAAAAATAAACATTCCGATTTTGAGTGAAATACAAGAGAAAAATCAAAAATAAAAATGCTTGACATTAAAAATAAAATTTCGATTCGAAACTTTTAACTTTGCCTACATATCAGGAACAGTTAACCAATATTGCTTTTTGCCGCACAAATTAGACAATTTTAAAAGTACAAGAAAATGGGTAATATAAGCAATATAATCTTTGAACATGTGAATGAATGTACGTGAATATACGAAACTCACAATTAAAAGCGCAAATAAAAGGCCAAACGCCGCGTAAATAAAGCCGTGAAGTGGGGCATAAATCATTATTCAAAAGCAATTAACAGTCAAAAATGAATGATCGACACTTATTTATTATTCAATTGGGAACCTTTTCGGCATTTTTCGAGGCGTATTTTCCCAAAATTTTTTAGCGATGAAAAAAGTCCCTAAAATGTATTTAAAATTTTTTATAATAATAAGTTCCTTGTTTCATTTCATTCAATTTATTTGATTTTTAAATTTTTTTTATTTATCTTAAATCTGTTATTTATACCTAAGAAATTGCCTAATTTTATAATTAAAAATGGAATTATGCATTAATTATATGTATGTATAATAGAACAAAAATGAGTTAAAATTAATTATTTTTAATCATCAAAATAAAAATTTTAAAAATTACTACATATATTTTATTTAATTTAACAAAAAAGGAAAATACTAATTTAGTATTTTTTTATATTTTCCGTTGAAGTATACATATAATATATAATATATTTTTACAAACAAAAAAAATTTTACTTAATTTTATTTAAAATTAATAAATTTAATGATTTATTAATGTAACTTTCGTATGAATAATTAAAAATTTACATATATGCAGACTTACTATTTAATTCAATTTTAAATTAAAATTTTCGGGTTTAAATAATTTGACATTTATTCACTTTTAACTTTATAAAACAGTTGAATGCCACAATTACCCTAATTTCGCGTGTATAAGGCCGGGTGTTTTAAGCCAAATTTAAATTCGCGCCAATGAGTTCATTTTATTGTATCGGATCAGTTGAGGTCCAAATTTTGTGCCCGCTTTTGTCTCGGTTTCATAAAAGTGGGCACAAAATTTGGACTCGCTTGGATCCAATACAACAGAATGAACTCATTGGCGCCAATTTAAATTTGATTCAAAACACCTGGCCTTATACACGCAAAATTAGGATAAATAATTGACGCAAATTTGAAATTATTAAATTGTTTTATAAATTATTGTTTAAAAAAGAAATTATAAATTAGGAGTTTTATTTACGAATAAATTTTTGTTACACTTACATAAAAGCGAAATCAACATGAAAAATTTTATTTAATTTAAAAATTTTTATTTAGCGAATAAATTTTCTTTTTTTTGTAAATGATATTTAAGAATCAATTAATTAAATGCAAAATTAACTCCACAAAATTCCATAAATTGATTCAATATTTATTATATCATTCGACAAATATCACAAAATCTTATTTTACTTTTTAATACTTTTCTCTTTTTATTTATTTATTTTTTTGAATTATTTAAACTCTTGTATATTTGTTTGTTAAAACTGATTGAAAATTCTTCTTTCATTTCTACAATCAATGATTGATAAATTGATCTTATTGTGACATCATGTTTTGATTTCTAATTATAATTAGCTACAATTTGATAAATACATACTAAAAATTTTAATACAATTACCATAGTTATACATAATACAGTAATCAAATATATATGAAAGCAAAAATTGGAAAAAATTAAATTAATTAAATAAAATTCACAATTGAGTTTTACAATAACAATAACTTTACAATAATAAAACAATCATAAATTAAATTAAATTAAATTAAAAATGCATTTATAAGGGCATTTTAGTGCACGCAAACATGCGTACTACAGGTAAAATTGTTTTCGCTCAAAGGCAAAAAAAGAAAAAAGTGAAAAAGTTAATAAAGGCATTTTAGTGCACGCAAACACGCGTACTACACGTAAAATTGTTTTCGCTCAAAAGCAAAAAAAGAAAAAAGTGAAAAAGTTTGGGACAGTAAAAACATAAAAAAAGCTTGCTTGAAAATACCAAAAGTTAGAAAAAATGGAAAAGTACCTACAAGAAAAAATTGCTTCAAATTGAAAGGAAAAATAAATTTTAACAACAATAACGATAATCTTAAATATAGTGGTAATGATAATAATCGATTTAAAAATGATTTATTTTTCAAATTTGATTCTCCAGTTATTTCACATGATGTGAATAAATTTGATTGATATTAAGGAAATCATCTTAAATCTTCACTTTCTTTTTTTCTTAATTGAATCCACGTGGAAAAATAAAAGGCTGGCATAATATTTTCTTTTCTCTTTACAAAATGTGTTCTTCTTCTCTTTCTTTTCGTTTCATATTTCTCATTCTTTTTTATCTCTTTTTCTCTTCATTTAGGTAATAATCGGATTCACCTCTTTTTCTTTTTATCAATGATGATTCATCGTCTTTGATTGACAATTTTAAAGAAAAGTTATCAATCAGCGCGACTTTCTCTCATTCTTTGTTTTTTTTTAATTTCTCTCAATCAACTTTTTTTTACGTTATCAATTGATAATTAAAAGGGTGAACAATTCGAATCAAACTTTCTCTTAATTTTTGACTTTCGTTTGGATTATAGCTAAAAATAACACATTTATCAAATCTTAGGTAATTGAAAATTATATTATTAAATCAATTGCATACATCTCTTATAATAATAGCTGTTATTTTTCACTAACAATATGATTTTATACATGATAGATGATAACTGGATCACCCAAATTAGTCCGCTGAAAATAATCTTAAAAATAAAAATCTCTTGGCTCAAGAAATAATTAAATCGCTTTTGTCTAACTTTTCTAGTAGACAATCACATTTTTAAATGATTTTCATTACGTTTTATAGTTTGCCGAAAAATAAAATCTTAGAAAAAATTAAAGTTAATTTAAAGAATTTCTGGCGAAAAAAAAGAGAAAAAGTAAGAAAAAAGACGTCGCAAGACCGAATTAGACTAACATGGGCCTGTGCTTATTTCATTTTTCTTTCTTTCTTTTTTTTGTTTTATTTTTTCTTTATTTTTATCGTGTCCAATAATATTTCAATGGTTTTAATTACTTTTAATTCATTTTTAACATCTTTTCATATTCCAAAAATGCATTCGACCTAAATCGAGTGTGCACTTTCGAACGTTCTTTTCAAATCATGTGCCTTCACGCCTCGGCTTCCTTGAAAAATTAAAATCTAATAATTAATAAATAAAAAATGAATATGCCCTTTTGTCCGACCTTTTTGCCTTTTTTCATCTCACTAACTTTGTCCCGTTCAATTTAGTTATATATACATTTCATTTAGTATTATCAGTGAAAAAAATAAATATCAGAGTTCACAAATTTATGAATTTTCTTTTAAAAAATTGAGAATTTTATAAAACTTAATTTTTATTTAAAATAAAATTTTTTTTGATTTTTTACTAGTTTATACAGAAATATAAATTTAAGAGCGTGACTCTTTTTTATTTCTTTATTTTTTTTTCTTTTCTTAAAATGCACTTTTAAGCCTAAGACTGAGCCTGCGCCTAAGCCTAAAAAATCAAGTCAAGTTTAGATCTCGCAAAAACATTTTAAATGGAAAATTAATAAACTTACTTTAAAACTTTTCTTTACTTTTTTCTATTTCCAAAATGTCTATATTATTTTTTACATTTTCTTTTTTTTACATTTCGTTATTTTTCTTTTTCTCACTTTTTAATTCTTTTTCATCTTTTAATTATTATTGAAAATATTCAAATTTTTGCACAAACTTTTTCTTCAATTCAAAAAGAATAATGAAAAAATCAAATGCAAACTTTGAACAAAACCTAAAAAACAAAAAATTGGATGAAATTAAAATAAAATTAAAATTGAATTAAACATTAAAATTTAAAATTTGCTGTTTGCCCCATTGTTTTACTATTGACGCTTTGGTTTGTGTTGGTTTTCATTCTGTTTTTTGTATTATTTCGTGTTTATGTTCGGGCCAAATTTTATAACGGCAAAAAAGTCAAATTTAATTATGCGTGTAATAAATCTCTGTATGTACATGTCATGTAAGCGTGTGTCTCGTTAAATATGCTTGCAGAATTTTTCTAAATACCATATGAACATTAAAAAATTGAATGTTAAATTTTATTCAGAATGACTGAATGCAATCAATTTGATTAATGTAGAAAAAATGTTGATTTTTTATGGTAAGAGATATTTTATTTTTTTGCATCATTGAATTTTTATGAAATTTTCATTTCCAAATAATTACTAAAATAATATATATTTTAATATTTACATATATATTTATAAAATTCACACATTTTTAAATTTTTGACAACTTTTTAACACGAGCTCGAAAATTTAATTAAAAAATGCAAAAATATTTTAATCTTAAAAATATTTGATTTTTTAAAATTCTAATTGGCATTTTGTGGTTAAAGGTATAAAAAATTGAAATATTTTGAAAAATTTATTTCACGAATGTCAAGCAATTTGTTGAGGAAACTGTTTTTAAGCTCGTCATTGAGACAATTTTCCCTGTCTCGAATTCTCAAAAACAATGAAGGGAAGAATAATCGCAACTTGGAGCGAATTGACGAACCTATTGATGAGCAATTCCACTATATGCCTATTGGTAAAAGTGATGTTAGCATGCAGACACGCGTCTCGTTTATCTCTAAGGATATGGATTCAGATGGCAAGGTAAGCATTGACTTAAATTATATATCTACTTTTTCCTCTTTTTCTCAAACCTTTGATCTTTTTGTAAAAATTCCGAAAATTAATGTCTGATAAATAAAACGTTTTATCGTAATTAGACAAAAGTTGAAATTTTCTATTTTCTTTGTTATTTTATTTATATAAATGTATTTTTTTATTTTTTAGGTTGGCATACGGACAATCTCGTCAGAAGGCTTTCGTCTTCTTGATAATCAATTCATGTACGGACCGATTGCCATTTTTCCGAAGACTGTGCTTTCATGGCGTGTCTGCACAATAGAGGAAATTACACCCGAATCGTTAGAGCTATTCGTGTTACTCGAGCCTCGTCTCGATATGCTTATCATTGGTGCCGGAGATCACAAGGACATCGATAAGGTGAATGCCAAAGTGGCGCCGACTCTTAAAGCTCATAAAATTCCTTACGAAATCTTGTCAACGGTTTGTTTATATTCTTTAAATACATAAAAAATATTTTAAGTTTGATAGAAATTTAGTTTTTTATTTAAATTATTTAAAAAAATATTGTTTTTCTGTATTTTAATTTCCTGCTTAGGAATTTGCGATTCTCACATTTAACTTCATGAACAATGATGGTCGCTATGTGGCTGCAGCTCTGTTTCCCCCGCAGGATATGCTTATTAGCACTTATCAGCACGGAAAGGCCATGCAATTATTACGCAGCTTCGATGAAACTGAATTCAACCCATTGCTAATTGGTGACTACGGTTCCACTAACAAGGTTAAAAATTACAGTTTTAAGTAATTACTCTTGATATCCGTTTCAATTTTATATGAAAAAGTAAATGAGTGAGAAAATACACGCTTATTTTTTAAATAAGGAAAATATCATAATATGCTTTCTTTTTAAGGCCGCCATGAAAGCATATTAAGAGTTTATAATAATATTTTTAAAAACTTTACATCATTTATAGGACGAAATGGCTATAAACATGTTCTACGCTGGTGAGCCAAAAGATGAGCTAGAAGACGGCAAACGTCGTATTTTGGAGCTACGAACGGCCACACGCGAAAAACGTGCTCGATACTTCGAGAATAGACGTAAACATGCCGAAGAGGAGCAAATATTAAGTCTCATTGAAGCAAAGAAAAATTGGGCGTTTCACTTGGAAGAGTGCGCCAAAGAAGCGGCACTCCACGGTGATATAAGAACGGAGACTGAAGCGCGCCGACTATTGGCTGACATCACCAAACAACCGAAAGATGAGAAGAACAAAGGTCAGTGATTTTGAGAGTTGACGCGAAAAAAACTGACGTAAACACTTATTTCTTCAGATTTTTCTTTATAATTTTGCTTTACGCTATTTTGAATATAAGACGACTGCACTTAAACACGTCGTTGAGGTGCCATTTGTACGGTGTTTTGTTGAGTTTTTCCTTAGGATTCACTACTTTTAATTGATAAAGTTTAAACCAAAATGTATTTTGAAATTAATGAAATTTCTATCTTTAAAATGTTTCACTTTTTTTGAAAGACATTTAAAAAAAATTTCATTTTATATTTTTTATACGTATAAGGAAATTGCTTTATTATTAATACATATATGATATTTATTTATCTTATCTTATGTACATGTAATGAATTCAAAGATATTGAAAATGAAAATTATAAGTAGAAATTTTAGAAGTACTTGTATATATCTACCGTTTTTTAACGGCAGTATCCAAAAGAATAATAAAAGCACTTGAATCGAGTAAAAAATGAAAAAAAAATTGATATATATATTTTGGAAATAGAGAGAAATTATAATAATATCAAAAATAGTTCTCTAAAAAGTTACTATGTCCAACGAAATGAAAAATTTTTTTGTAATGCTAAAAAAGTTGAATGAATGTATAAATGAAAAAAAAATTTTCACTAGCACTTTCTTTGAAGTATTTAAAAGTAAAGAAAAATATCAATCACAGAAGCATGGGGAACGTTTAGCCTAGAGGAAATTATTTGAGGAAAATGAATAAGAAATGCCTACTCCACTGGTCTACAATTTAGCACGGGTATCGTGTCAGATAGATAATAATAAAATAATTGCACATCAAAGATCTTTAATAATTGTGGACCTCTGAAGAGCCAATAAAAGGTGCAAAAATAATAAAATTTTTGTGACTTTTTCGCGGAAAGGATCATTTACCGCACAAAATATACACACATCGAATATAATGAATTAAATTATTATATTTACTAAACATATTGACTAAACACAAAATTAAAGAAAAACGAATCTAACGCGAAGAAAATTAATATATCACCGAATGAATAGCAAATAAAAACTGCAATTCTTCAAATGAAGAAATAAGTTTGTTAAAAACATGAATTCATAAAAGTATAAAGTGGAAATAAAAATTTTCTCTATTTGATTTTGTAATCATCAAAAATTCTACGCACGAATAGATGTTTTAAAACAAATAAATCTGGTTTTGGAATAGTTTAAATAAGGCTAACTCCTGAGTGGTCTAGAAAAACCCGATTTTTGAAATTTTTAGTTTTGGCGCTTTTTTAAATAAGAGACTACTGAAATTTTCAATGTGAATTGTAAGAAATAAAATTCAAAAAACGGGTCAACTTCAAGAAGTATTTTAATAATAATAATTGGGCAGAATTACGAAGAATTCTTAGTGAGAAGACCGTCCAACTCGCGAACAAAAAATCGCATGGCAACTTCAGCACCATCAATAGTTGTTCGATCTACTTTTTTAATTGAAGTCTGGAAATAAAATATGTTGACAATTATTTTTGTTTTCGAAAATAAATTTTGATAAATAAAATAAAAATCATGCTCATTGATAAAAAAAATAATCCAAGCTGACCTGGAAGGTTTCGATGAGAGTCAATTTGCGACGCTCCAACTCCATATTCGTAAAGTCCGGTGAGAAACGCGCCGTATCTGATTGCGCCATTACAGCATATGCATTTTCACCGCTGTTCGACGCGATAATATCGTCGCCGTTCGCATCGAATTCGTCCGCAGCAACTGTAGCTGCTGTTGCGAACGTCGTTGTCGAGCTCGGTGGCGTAGGCGCGTTGTGATAGGTGGTCAAATTGACATGATGTTGATGATCCTTGAACCATAATAAATATATTGCGGAACAAAAGAAACGATAAGAGTAGAGAGAAAATAAGATATATCGAAATTAAATTGAATTTTAAATTTAAAAAGTAATAAATATCTTCTCTTCTTACCATTTGTGTTGTAGACATTTGAGATGGTAAAACGACTGAAGGAAAATCGCCAGTAGTCTGTCTCATTGCGTTGAGAAAACCGCAAATAATTTCCACCGAAAGCGCAGACGAGTTGGACGACGGTGCGACGCCAAACGACGCATTACTAAAACCACCACAAAGTGCGGCAAAAGCCTCAAGTGCACTGGCGTCTACTGCGGATGCCGTGGCCATATTTGGCGATTGACAACCATAAGTACGTTGTGTTAAAGCTGTAGACTTTATGTCAATGGCTGACACTGGAGCACTCTGTTGATAGGAGACGGCTGAGCTGAGAGATGTATCTAGGATGCAATTACCGTTGAATTTGAAATTAACTTACGATGATATTTAGGAAAAAATTAGTCTACTTTTCGTTGACGAGATAATGAGCTCTTCACGATTCATAAACGACGAGCTCTCCGATTCAGCACCAGTGTTGTTGTTATTAATATTATTATTATTTAAAGCCGTCGTATTTATGTAAGTCAGATCGTGCCCTGTGTGTTCAATGCAACCCTCGACGTCAATTCGACCACTAGTCTCACTCCGCAAAACCTAGATAAACGTAAGAGATAATTTTACACTTTTAAAAATGTAATTCAATTTCTAACCTTTAAGTAAGCGGCACAAGTCTTGAGAGATTTGGCAGTCTTTTTACGGCTACCGAGCTCACCCCCACAACCGCCCTTCGAGCATACCAGATATCCAAGAAGCGATCCGTTAGAAAGACGCTTTCTTCCACATTTGCTCACAAATTCGGTTTGACGTTCTTCGCGCAAATAAGCCATCCATTTCTAAAAAGGTAATATTGTTTAATAATTAAATTTTTTTACAAATTTAAATTTTATTACATCAAATTCCTTTTGTTCATCGAATGACTTGTGAATAATTGGTAAAGACATGCCATGTTCATCTTCGGCATGCTTAATGAAATTTTTCCGACTGAGAAGTATTTTAGGGCATTCAGAGCAGTGAATTTTCTAAAGTATTAAATATTGTGTACATCGATTTAGGTATTAAAAATAATATATATATATATATATATATATATATATATATATATATATATATATATATATATATATATATATATATATATATATATATATATATATATATATATATATATATATATATATATATATATATATATATATATATATATATATATATATATATATATATATATTAGGCAGATATTTTTTAAACTTACTCTGGCACCCTTTGCTTTTGTTTCAGAGACATCGTCATCATAATGAGTCAATTCTTCCGCTTTAATGGCTATTTGTGTCGGGTTATTATTCGTAATATAGGGCGTTATATTGGTCGTGGCACTGTCTGCACTCGGCGCGGTAAAAAAGGCGGTTGACATCACACCTTTTGTAGCACTTACTATAGATGCCGATGGAGCAGAAGAGGATGCAAAAGCAATATATCGTTCAATCACGTCACGTAGATGTTGATTCACAGAGTTATCCGTGTTCGTCGCCTGAGGTTGTTGTGATGATGATTGAACTCGCTTAACGATGGATTCGTTAATAAATCGATGTACCATGGATTCAATGCTAACACAACCACAACGACTACTTCCAATATTCGCACCGAGAAAAGCCGTCGTCGTATTTAGCGAATATTCCATGCAAAGGAAAAAAGAAAAGAAAAACGAGAACGAATGTGAAGAAAAAATTGAAAGAAGAAAAAATTTGTGCGTTTATGCGTGTTTATGCACCTTTCGTTTTTTCTCGTTCTATTGTTCTCCTATTGAAAAGAGCGAAGAAAAATTGAAAAGAGAATTTTTTTCCCTTTGCACAAAAAAGAGAATTTTTCATTCACAAAAGAAAGGAAAGAGGAAAAATGAAGGGAAGAAGGAAGGAAAAAAATCGAAAAGAAAGAAAAACCAAAAGAAAAGAATTTTTTTGCTTTTTGCGAAGAAATTCTCTCGCTTAGTAGATACATTAGAGACATCGATATTTCGTACACACAAGCAAGTCGTGTCTGAACAAATTTCTTTTTAAACGTTTCCATATTTCATTTCTAAAAGAAATTTTTTACTGTAAAATTTATATACATACAATTTTATTTTTCTATCTAAATTTAAGAAATTTGGCAATTTTTAAAAATAAAAATTTACATTCGAAATATTTTTTAAGAATTAGGAATTCAATCACTTACTCACTAATTTACAAAGAAAATTTACGAAGGTATTAAGAATTCACAACGGCGAGTGGAGTAGATGTCGGTAAGAGGAAGTCGGTAGAAGAACGTTGAGCAAATAACCTGTAGAAACTTTTCTAACTATTTATTTTACTTAAATTCACTTTTTTTTAATTGACCTGTAATGTCGACCTCAGCCAAATGGAGTATTGATTATAATGCGATTTCTCAGGTTATTTTTCAAACATATTTGAAAAATAATATTTTTATTTCTCGATAATTAGAGCCTTCAAAATGCGGTAAAACATTACGAATCGGACAAACTTGTTGGCATAATATTTGGTCGTTCATATGAAAAACGAATTTCATGCGTTGTTTTCGTACCTTCTGAGTCCAATGAATCGTTGTTAAGTTACATCGCTCGAATTCAATCACTTTTTTCTCCAGGTTTATTTTTGTGACATTTTTACATTGAAAATTTATTATTTTAATAAATTTTTAGAAGTTGACGCAATTGGACTGGCAAAATTGCCGACGAGTCCATTTACTAAGTTTTCCGACAATATAAGTCAATTGTCTCTAAAATTTTCGGTTGATGATTTGAGAAGTGTGGCGAAAAATGCGCGTCGTTTGGCCGCTGCCAATCCGATGGTTGTGATCCGTAACGAATTGCCGCAACGCAATCCCGACCTACTTGCACAAGTGCGTGTCCGATTAAACACTCATATCGCTGTCGATACTCTACTTGATGCGGAGGTTGACGCGTCCCGTTTAAAGACATTATGGCCAAATCTAGATGCGAATGGCGTTGAACTTGACAATGAAGCTTTTTTTTCAAGTGCTAAAGTATATTTTTGAAACAATTATTTCATTAATATATAATATTTTGTTTTAATTTTGTAAATTTATAAGGAATGAGTATTAATTTGTTATGAATTAGCACATAAAATTGATTGATTTTTAGAGATACCAAAAACGGCCTGTAAAAATTTTTTTAAACTCAAAAGAAACTGGTAAGTTATTTTACAATACGAAATATTTAGCTAAATTTTTATTTAAAAATTTCAATTAAAATTTAATAGTTTAGGTGGATTTTTGTTTTTATTTTTTAATTTATTTTTACCCTTATTCAGACGCTTCCGATGAAATCTTGGACTCGAGAGTGACCGTTGAACTTGACGTTATGCTCGACTTGCCTATTGATGCATCAGTCATTACATTTCGACAACTTTGGGAAAAATTTCTTCAACGAATCATCACTCAACTCAAATACATTTTCGATAAAGTATAAATTGAATTTTCTTTTAGCTTAATTTTTCTCATTGCCATTAATTCAAATTATGCATTATATCTATTAGTTTTTAGACTAATGTTTTGAATCGCGTATCCATTCGCTCGTTTTCACCGTTGGGACTTGGCGAAGTTATTCATCTTGTTGTGCCTTATGTTGCCGAGTTTGAAGGTTTGGAAAAAAAGGAAATTATTTCAACAAAAATTATGAAAATAAAATTTACAAATTTTGGTAATTTTTAACAACTTATCATCATTATTACAAACGCGATTGAAAAAACTACCTAAAAAATAAGAGAAAAGAAAAAATGAATGAGAGAAAAAAATATTTTAAAAAAGTAAGAGGAAAAATTGCTTTAATTTTATTTTTTAAGGCGAATGGCGACGTCAAATACACGGTCTGTTGAATCTTAGGAATACAGTGCCTATGTTTCACGACACACAGGCTATTTCTGCTGTGGCTGCTGAAAATGAGGGACGTCTCGTTAATCCGCACGAATATGTCAAATGTAAGAAAATTATTCGTTCATTCTTTTTAAGTTAAATTTTTTTTACAAACTCTTTTTTCAGATGCGCCGATGAGTGGCGGAGTATGCGCAGTCGTACGTGGTTTCTATGCCTATTATTACTATGGTCAAGATGGCGTGGACGATCGTGGCTGGGGTTGTGCTTATCGCGCCTTTCAAACAGTCTCGTCATGGCTGCGTCATCAGCGCTTAACTTCCCGTCCAGTGCCAACGCATAATGAAATTCAACAGGTGGAATGATTAACTTTAAAAAACATTTAATATCTTTTTGAAGAACTTGTTTTTTAAAATATTTATTTCCAAAATTTTTTCTATTTAAGAATTAAATGTTAAGCTATATATATTTTAGTGCCTCGTAGACATTGGCGATAAAAAACCCAACTTTGTCGGCTCGAACGGCTGGATCGGTTCGTTAGAGTTGAGTTATTGTCTAGAGACAATGTTTGGAATTTCGTCTCGAATTCTACCGGCAAAGGCTGGCGGCGAGTCCATTGTTGAACACGCACGTGCCATTGTTTTCCATTTTGAAAACGATGGTGCGCCGATAATGATTGGTAAGTGGTTTAGTTTATTACGAAAATTTACCAAGATGATTTCTTTTTCGTTGCATTTTCTATAAGATTACTTTTTAAAATTAATACCTAGGTGGCGGCCAATATGCGTATACGATTATTGGCATCGACTACGACGTGCGAATGGGCAAGTGCCAATATTTAGTGCTGGACCCACACTATATTGCCGAATCTGGTAATGCTGATATCGGACAAGTGGTGCAAGGAGGTTGGTGTGGTTGGAAACCGGCGACATTTTGGGATAAAAATCACTTTTACAATCTTCTCCTACCCATCAATCCGAAAATAAATCCAGAAAAGGATTTATAAATAAGCATATCGAATAGTTTAAGAGAATTTAAATTTTGTTAATTTTCATCATTCAAAGTATAATTTATATAATTTATTTTTGATTTTATGTAGTTTAATGAAAACATTTCTTATATTTTTTCGAACACATTTTCGTTATAAATAAAAAATTTTTTCAAAAAATACATTTACAAATAATTTTTTTTTTAATTTTTTTGATTTGAAAAAAGTTGAAAAATAATTTTTGAAAATTAAAATTTATATTTTGATTTCTTTTGTCTTATTTTATTTCTTTTATTTTTAGGGCAACAGGCGTAGACATTAATTCAAATAAGCGCTGTAATGTGTGGCCTTTAGCCAATTAGAAATTTGCTTTTTAACAACGAAATTTTACTTCATATCATTTTTTGCTATATTTTAGCTGCCTGCAATTTTGAGTTCAACAATTTTTTATTAAAAATTTGATATATTTCTAATTTATTTTTAATGTGGGTGATATTTAAATATTTTTTTATAATAGTCCTAAAAATAATGTTGTCTTATTAGTATGCATAAGTATAATATTTTCTATAATTAATCCATTTTAATTTGATTAAATTTTGAGATATTTTTTCTTTTTTATCGTTCTGACATTTTAGCAACATTCTTTGCTTTATTAAAAACAATGTGGTTCATTCAGTATCATTATTTATGATAGAAATATATTATTTATGACAATAATATAATTAATAACAATTTAGCCGATTTCAAAATTGATAAAAATGTTTCAACTTAATTTGAGATCATTGTATGTAACTATTTTTATGTCTTTTATTTAATTACCTAATTCTTGATTTACATTAAATCTTGATTTTACTTTTAATTTAATTTTTTGTTTTAATAAATTTATATGCAAAAATTTTCAACTCTTCTATTCATTTTGCACAATTTTTTAATTCTTTTTTTCTTTTTTTGTAATCTCCAAAATATTTTTTTTTTGCTTTTAAAATTTCGTTTTCTATTTTTCGTTTATAATTTTTACAAAAATCAAAATCAATGAAAAATTGTCTATTTTTATACTCAATATTTCAATCTTTCAGAGTTCATTCCAGGATAAAAGTTTGAAATTGTAGAATTTTATTTTATTTGGCAGTAAATATAAAAGATAAAAAAAGTAAACAAAAAATAATAAAAATGGGCACAATAGTTCAAATTTATCTGTAAAACTTAGTTCAACTAAAATGAATAGAGAGAAAATGTAATAATCGGCGATAAAAAAATATTCGAAAGGACAAAAATGGAAAATACATAAAGCATTGGGACATGGAAAAAAAGAAAAAACGAGTGAAAGAAAGAAAAGATCGTTAATCACTTTTTGCGTTCGGTGCTTTTATTTTTATAAAAAAATATGTTTATACATTTTATGTTTGAATATGAATTTTTAGATACATATATGTATTATTTGTACAAATACGAACGCATTTTGTTCAATAAGATTTTATTGTTTAGGATAGATTTTAAAAAATATATTTTATGTATATATTTTGTACTTAAAATATTCTAATATGGCTCGCGAAGACAGCGTGACACGCAAAACGACGCCAACCGCGCCATCAGCGGCTGCGGTAAGCGGCATTCAAAACTCGACTGGCACTGGTGCGCAAAGCGTTTATAAAAAGCGGCTAATGCGAAAGGTCAACGAAACACACACGTCGGACATTGCGCCGAGGTGGGGTTTAATTTTATATACATAATTTTTATAATTTTATTTGTTTTTAGTTGTTCAAATACATGGCTTTCGGGTGAAGAAAAGTCACGTCTTGAAGCAGTCCAACGAGATTGGCGATTGTCGCGCCTTACACGTGTAAGGCATTTTTTATTTTATGTGGTTTTGTGAGATATTTTACTTAAATCTACATATTTGGCGAGAAGGGTTTTATTGCAAATTTTTATTTTTATGATATTCATTAACAATCTAACTTAAAATTTGATTTTTAAAACATTTTTAAACAAACATTTTAATATTGAATTTCTAGACACGGCAGCAGACTTGGTCAAAAAATGTACCGCAAGCTACGGAACGCATCGAACGTCCCACGGAAGGCACAGCTATAATTACGGCAACCAATAGCGGAATTGACATTCAAAAGTCACTTTTTGATCGCAGCAGGTCTGTTAATTTGAACTAATTTCTAATAATTTTTTTTTTGTTTTAATAGAATATTTTTTTTACAATTAGTTATTTAATTGAATTTAAAATTTGTAAACTGGAATTTTTTTATATAGAATATCTAATTATCAGCATAAGCTTTCTCAATCGGGTGAAAAGCCGACTACAGCGTCAGTGATTGCTTTGGCGCGACATGCCACTTCATCGTTAAGTGAACCACAGCTGGACAACGAGCGTGCTGTAGGCAATTCACATACTCCGAAATTAAGTGATGCTTCATCGCATGTCGTTACCCCTATTAACAATAGTGTATATCAATATTGTGTTTATGGGCTATTAATTTTATCAAAAAAAAACTATTTTTAGAATCTTCAGGAATTTGTCAATACTTCTACCAAATCAAATTTTTCATCATCTTTACCTATGAATGTATCGTTGGCAACAGACATGAGTGGTACAAAAATATTGGACGATGCAAAGAAGACGGCAATAATTGCAGAAATTGATGCGCCGAATGCTTTGATAGCCGAGACAACAGTGAAAGCGTCAAATGCTGCTGGAGTATCGGAGGAAGCAAAAGTTGGTGCAAACGAACATGACAAAAGCGCTCTTGGCATTAAAACAATTTCATCGGTAGCCACTAACGAAGGAGGCGTTTTACAAAGTGTCGGAGATATAAGCGTTAAGCTAAAAAAAGAGGGCGGTGTTGCGTTCGCCAGCGATGTGCTTGAGGTACATCGAAAATTCTTGAATTTGAAATTTTTAAAATTTTAAACACTTTAAAAATAATTGCAGATTTTTATTTTTTAATATTGATATTTGTATTTGGCTTATTTTAAGGCTGAAAAAGTCAAAGAAGTAGCTCGTGCGGCCGCAGCTGTAGCGAATGCTTCGGATGTGGCGGCTGCGGAGCGCGATTTGTCGTCTAATGAATACGATTACGATGCAGAGGTTGAGGAAAAGCCTATCGACAAATCATCAGGTTTTATTTTATATATGTTGCGGGAAAATATGTTGCACGGCCAAATACATATTTTCTCGCCCGACGGCCAAATACGTATTTTCCCGGCCAAATACGTATTTTTCCGGCCATATACGTATTTTCCCGGCCAAATACGTATATTCCCGGCCAAATACGTATTTTTCCGGCCATATAAAAATATTTTTTTACATTCATTTAAATTATCGTAAACTTTTATCGATAAAAGTTTACGATAATTTAAATGAATGTAAAAAATTTTTTTTATATGGCCGGAAAAATACGTATTTGGCCGGGAATATACGTATTTGGCCGAAAAAATACGTATTTGGCCGGAAAAATACGTATTTGGCCGGGAAAATACGTATTTGGTCGGGAAAATACGTATTTGGCCGGGAAAATACGTATTTGGCCGTGCAACATATTTTCCCGTAACATATACATTTTTATATTTTTCTTTATATGATTAAGCTGTTAAAGAATTAGTTTTTTTTTTTTTTTTTAAAATATACAACAAATAATATAAAATTTTTTAACAAATAATTTTTTTGTATTTAAGGAAATTATATTTAGATGGACGGTTTCTTAAATTTGACGAAGAGCTTGGTCGAGGTTCTTTTAAAACAGTGTTTCGTGGTTTGGACACAGAGACGGGAGTGGCTGTGGCTTGGTGCGAGCTCCAAGAGAGTAAACTTAACAAAGCAGAACGTCAACGCTTTCGCGAAGAAGCTGAGATGCTTAAGGGCTTGCAACATCCGAACATTGTACGCTTTTACGACTATTGGGAACGACAGGACTGCGCCGGAAAGCGAAAGTAAGTAAAAAAGGCAAATTTTTAGATTTAAACTAGACTCTTACTTTTTAGGTATATTGTGTTAGTCACCGAACTGATGACTTCAGGTACGCTAAAAATGTATTTGAAGCGATTCAAACGCATCAACGTCAAGGTACTCAAATCATGGTGTCGCCAAATTCTTAAAGGTTTGCACTTTCTTCACACTCGTAATCCGCCAGTAATTCATCGAGATCTCAAGTGCGACAATATTTTTATCACCGGCACGACGGGTAGTGTGAAAATTGGAGATCTTGGTTTAGCCACTTTGAAGAACAAATCACACGCCAAGAGCGTCATTGGTATGTTTGAATTTTATTAAAAATTAGCTTATTGTTAATTGTTAATATTTTATAAAATAATTTGCAGGTACACCTGAGTTTATGGCACCTGAAATGTACGAGGAGCAATACGATGAAAGCGTGGACGTGTATGCGTTTGGAATGTGTCTGCTCGAGATGGTAACTGGAGAATATCCATATTCAGAGTGCTCGTATCCCGCCCAAATTTATCGAAAAGTTATTTCGGTAATGGAGTTTTTGTCGTTTTAAACGGATAGATCTTCGAGTAACTTTTGAAGAATGAAATACTGTGACATACTTTTATTATCTTATTTTAAGGGTGTTAAGCCGGCTTGCTTTGAACGAACGCCAAAGCAATACCCCGAGATTTGCGATATTATTGACCGTTGTATTCGCGTCCGAAAAGAGGAGCGTGCCACTGTAAAACAGTTGCTCAACGACGACTTTTTTGCACCTGAAGAGCAATTTGGCATTCGTATCGATATTAAGAATCGAGAGAACGATCTCAATGACATAAATACAGAGGTTTTTTTAAATCATAATTAGCTGAATTGAATGATTCGTTTTAAAAAAAGTCTTTAAATGATCCAAACAAAATGGGAGTCGTTTATTCGCAAAAATAGTATCCAGAAGCGTCATTTAACTAAACGAGTTTAGGCTGAAATTTTTCATTTGTTATAAAAATTAAAAAAATTTTGAATATAATTTCAGATACAAATGCAATTGTGCGTTTTCGACGAGAAAAAGAGGACTCAGTACAAGTTTAAGGAGAATGAAGGCCTTCAATTTGCGTTCGACATCGAAGCCGATAAAGCCGAAGAAGTTGTCCAGCAAATGATCGAACAACAACACATTCCCGACGTGGACACACGCATGATTATTAAGCTTATTAAGGATAAGGTACTTTGTTTAATTGCATTGAATGAAATAATGATTTTTTATTTAAAAATAATAGAATCTTTCAGGTAGAAGCCTTCAAACGTGATCGAGAACATCGACACCAAGAATTGAAGCGTCAACGAGAAGAGGAAGAACGACGTCAGGAGGAGATTGCTGTCAAAGAAGAGATTAAGGCACGTCAACGTGGACGCGAACAACAACAACAACTTCAACAGCAACAACAGCAGCATCAACAGCAAATGGCGACACACGCCTCTCATCACAATTTGCAATCTTTGGACGCACCGGACGAAATTTCAGCAAATGCAATGACCGATTTTGGACACGATGGTCATTTACCTACTCAGATACAGCAGAATTATGCGCCAATGACTAATGGACATTATTTTACGTCACAACAAGCGCAGCAGGTATCGCAACAACAACAACGTACGGTATCACCTCCCGGCCAACAATTTCTGGATTCGACCACACAAGCACAACAACAGCTACAACTGAATGGCATAGCTAAAAAACCGAAAAAGCGTATTGTATTAGAAGTGCTGAGTGTGGTTTACGGCGATAACAGCCAGCCGGTAGGCGTTTCATATTTGATTACCTTTATTAATTGAAATGTGATAATTATGTATATATAATTATCATATAGATTGTAAGCTGTAAGATGGACACTGCGCACAAAACGGTAACTTTTCGCTTCGCTCCTGACTCTGACAAATCCTCTGTTATTGCTGCTAAATTGGTGGGCTTTTTTCTTTAATTTTACCTACATTTTTACGTTTTGTAAGCTTTAATTAATTTAATTCTTATTTATCAAAATTTAATGTTTATGAAATGAATTTTGCCTTTTAATAGGTGGATCAGGACTGTATCAGCGAGCAACACGCCAATGCTGTTATTGAGCAATTGGAAAAAGTGGTGGAGCTTATTCGTGAAAATCCAGACAAAGGTGTCGGTCTGAAGATAACTAGCATCATAGAGAATTCTCAGATTCAGGCTCTACCACCTGCACATCATTCCGACACAGCGCAGCCTTCTGATGAAAATGCTAACTCGACAATTGAGGTCCATCAACAACAGTCGCAACAACAACAACAACAACAACCACAGCAGACATCATTACCGACTCCGGCTCAAAATCAGGCTCATCTTCAAACACAACAAAAGCGGACGTTAACGGCAACTAATATGATTAGTGTTTTAATATTTTAATTTTTGAATAATTCTAAATATTATCATTGACTCGAAAGACTTATCCGTTTTTATTTTTGTTTTTAGAGTTCCCAAGGAATTTCCATAATGACGGACACACCATCAATCGATGTTATGGCGGCTACAATAATTACAACGACGCCGGCTGCGTCGATAACGACTACAGTTAGTGCGCCATCCATTACCGTGGCGACGATTTTACCGCCTACTACATCGGCTACATCTGCACCGTCTGCCAAACCATCACGTTTTGCTGTTCTACTTGTAGCTGGTCCTCCCAGTGCAGTAGCAACAGTGGCGCCATCCACCAATGGCGATCCGCCGACGAAAATTTCTCAAGCGATGCCAGAAGTTGTCGCTTCCGCACAAGTGACTTCTGCCAATGATAATAGAGTAAGTTTTATTGATTTTTTTTTTTTTTATTTTTATGAATAAAATTTAAAATATTGTAATGTTATGCTTGTATTTTAAAGAAAGTAAGCGCTCCATCTTTCCATTCACACGCGCATCACCATCACGCGCATCATCATGTTGGCCAACCATCCACGGCTTTACCATATGGTAGCGTTTATGCAACGCTTACTGATGGTGTACCACCACAGTATCATCATCAACATACTTCGGCACAGCCGCATATTCCAGCTGGTGGTGGCACATTGACGCCGCATGATATAAACAGCGGTAACACCAGCGTGGAGTCGACGATGGATGAGGCTCAACGCTCTCTTTACCAACATCAATATCAGCTTCAACAGCAGTTGCAGCAACTTCATCATCACCATCAGCATCCGCAGTTGCCACCAAATCCATTGTATCAGCAGCCGCCGACGAATCAAGTAATTTGATTTTTTTTTTGTTATATTTTTTCTGGTATAATTAAAAATTTCAAAAGTTTTAAGTACGAATTTTCATCTACTTTAGATGAATACAGTCCACGGTATTGTTAGTCCGTCAGCAACTATCGCATCAGCCGCGTCGGTGCCAAATTTGGTGCGTGCTCAATCGTTAGCACCCACTCCCGATTATCATCACGGACATCATGCACAGCCCGGCATGCACCACAATTATTTGACACACGTACCGAGCAGTGGCACCCTAGCCATGGGAATTGATGAAGCCGAAGATGGTAATGGTGGTATGCACCATCAAGCTGCTGTTAATCCTTTTGCGAATTCGTTTAATCTTACACATTTGATGAATAATACGATTGGAACAACCGGTTCTGTTCCTCCACAGGCTTCTATTGATCGGAGCACGTCTTCGTCGATAGCTGCCTTGAGTGTCGCTGGTGGAAGTGCTGCGACGTTGGGTAGTAGCTCCATGGCGGCGCCTCTTACCATGCCACAAGTTGACACGCTTAATGATTTGGCGTCTGCTCTTCAAAAGGTATTTTCATGCTTTTTGCAATATATTATAGTAAAATATTTATTGAATAAAACCCTAACAAGTTTACATCTGCACTTTTTAGGTCATTAAACCGGACGCGCAGCCCCCACCTGCGGCAACGGCACGTATTTTACCTGCAAACGTCGTGCCTGTTGCGCCTAATCCTTCCGTTGCATCAGTGGATGATACCGGTTTATTGCCAATAGACGCCACTTTTGACTATTATCCTATTTTGCATCAGGTTTGAATTTCTTTTTCTACATAGTTCTTAAACTGATTTTTTTTTTTGTAAAAATTCGTTTTAGTATGACGAAGCATTGGAATCCGAGGATGATTTAGTGCAAAAATTGAAGGCAAAGTAGGCTCATTTTTCAAAGTTTATCAATTTTAATTGACAAATTAATTTAATATTGGTTTTTAGACAAAAGCGCGAATTGGAAGTCTTATTGGAAAAGCATCGTTTGGAGATGAACGTCCTTTTGAGAACGCGACAAACCTCTCGCTCGACTTCGACTGTTTTGGTGACGGGAAATCCAACTTCAATGGTGCTTCCATCTGCAACTGTCATAACGCAACTGGGAACAAGAACGCGTGCCAACAACGGTGGCGGCGTTGCATCACCCGCCAACGACACGCCTGTTACTACTTCGACTGGTGCCTTGTCTGTTACTCCACCAGTCGGACTCGAGACGAATGCCACGGATTCCACTGGAAATAATCTTTCTGAATGTTGTTAATGTTAAAATTTTAATTTTATTATTTTCAAATTTTCAAATGTATTTTTGATTACTATTTATTATGAGTTATGTGTATGTATATTTTTAATAGATATTATAAAGATGATTATAAATCGTAAAATAATTTTAAATTTGGTTTTTATTATCCATTATAAAATGCTTGAAAATTCAAATGGTCAATTACTAAGAAAATCGTAGAGAAGAAATTGAAATTTTGAAAACGGTTTAAGAGTTCATTTTGGCTCAATATCAGTCAGTTGGAGACAGCCGAGAAAATGGACGGCGACAGCTGACGCAAAAGAAGAAAACCGATGCGACAAAACTGATTGGGAAAGAAGCTTGGGGAAAAATGACGAAAGAGATATAACGAGATTAAAAGAGGTAAAAAAATTAAGAGTGAAAAAAGTGAAATGGAAAAAAAGAAAAACTAAAAAAGAGGAAATCCAAGAGAGAAAAAATATAAAATAAAAATGGAAGATAGAGGAGTGATTTATGAGAAAGAATGCATGAAAAAGATAAAGCATGAAAATAAAGAAAGTAAGAAAAAATTTTGGATGAAGCGTTAATAAAAATGACGCGGCAAATTCATCATTACACTTATTTGTATTAGAACTAAAATTGATCTTATAAATATAACTAAATTTTAACAAATTTTATTCTCACTCTCTTGTATTTTTATATATAATGTTAGAGTAATTTATTAGAGTTAATTTTTTTCTTATGTTTTTTATGATTCCCTTTCTCTTCATTATTCTCTTTTTCGGATTAAATAAGGAATAAAATTTTAAATGTAAATTTATTGTTTACATTTAAAATTTTGAAAGCTAATTAATTCGTGGCGTTCAATTAAGATACGGCTAATATAAGCACGCGCAAGGACTATGTTAATGTGTATGTATGTATGTGTATGTGTGTATGTATGTATTTGTGTATGTATGTGTGTGTATGTATTTATATGTATGTATGTATGTATGTGTGCATGCGTGTGTGTATGTATGTGTGTGTATTTGTATATATGTATGTATGTGTATGTATGTCTGTGTATGTGTGTATATGTGTGTGTGGGTGTGTGTGTATGTGTGTGTGTGTTTTCGTGTGTGAAAAATTATTCGGAAAAAAATAGAAGAAATAATGGGAATAAAAAAATAAATACGGAGAAATTTAAAAAAATGAAATTATTTATATTAATTTAAAAAATAAGTCATGAAAAAAATAGACAAAGTTGAGGCATAAGTTCTAACTGTAATTTAATTTTTATTATTTTTTTAAAATAAAATAAATTTATTAAAATTTCAAACTTTAGATAACGGTCGTTAAAGGACGGACGACAAGATGGGAGATAATATCACGCCGGCCGATAAAGAAGACACGTCAGCTATAAGCAAAAATCGGTAGGCATTTTTATTTAAAGTAATAAATTTGATTAATAAATTCGGATTAATTTCAATCCATGAACTTAATTTGCGTGGGAAAACTTTGTATTTTTCTATTTTTTTTTCTTTAGTTCTTTTATAATTTATTCATTATGCATTTTCTCTGGGGATCTCAACATTTTGCTGGAAATTTTTTAAATAAAAAAAAATTAATTTTTTAAAATAATTTTCTAACAAAAAGGCGAGTACAAATAACTTTTAAACAATGATTAGTGATTTTCAATTATTTGTTAGTAATTTAATTCATTTAAACAAAATGTGTTTTCAATTATTTTACTATTTAATAATTAAAATTTAACAAAAGAAATTAATTTGTATTTAAAATGCGAATTCTAATCTAGAACATGGCACAAATTAGTGATTTGTTTTTGTTGTAACTTTTAATTTTTCAATCAATTTAAAATTCTTTTTACATTAGATTTTTATGATTTTTCCATTTTGTTTGATAGCAAGTTTGACCATATTGGTTTCGATTCACAACAAAGATCAACATTTGAACTTTTTTTGCCATTTTTTTTAAAAGCAAAACCTTTTCATTAAGGTGCGCTAATTTGCTTTTTGTATTTATTTATTGTTTCAATATTTGTTAATTAATGTATGCTAATTAATATTTATAATTAACCAATGTGAATATTCACTTAAATTTTTCTAACATTAACTTCGATGAGCTATTTTAGAATAAAATAGGTACAAATGTGTATAAGTACAAACATAAACACAAAATACACATACACAAATACATGTATAAAATAGTGTCGGCTATTAATATCGCCTGATTAGTAATTGGACGAGCCGATTCGCTTGCCTTTGGCGGGCTCTCACGTTGTTTGTTTTTTTCATTTTTATCAAATTTAGTTAAAAATTTGTTCCAATTATGTTTTTTTTTGTATACGTTCTTTATGAAAAAACGTTTTCGTTTTCATTAAAAGATGATAATATTCCAAATGATAGAAGAAAAATCGAATTTCTTTCGCTTTTTTTAATAGAAACTTCAAATGCGTGTGCGAAGCAGTTTTAATTAAAATTTTCAAAAATTTCCTTAGACTTCAAAAATTTCCTTAGACTCAAAAATTTCCTTACATTTTTTATCATAACATGGTCATTTCAAAATCAAATTGTCTAATTTCAATTTTATTGAAAAGCCAAGAAAATAAGGTTAAAAAATATGACATTTTTATCCAAAAGTTTTAAATAATTTTCGCAAAATCGCTGACAATTTACCGTTGCTGTGCACATGGTAAAATTTGCGTTACTGATGAACATATGCCGATTACTAGGGGCGAAAATCAAGGTATTTTTTATATGATATATGTAAGTTAAAAAAAGTTTTGTATACGTTCTTTATGATTTTGTTTAGAATATATATAATCTGTAATTGTTTTGATAATTGTCAAAATGTATTCAAAAGTTGTAAATTTCGCAAGTAACCGTAGCAACTGCATACGCTTTAAACGATGAAGAGGACGACAGCAAGAAAAGAAATTTCATTGACGATACATTGTCGTGTATAGAACAAAAAGGACTGTAGAAATTTTTAAAAAAAGGTAAAGCTGTTGACAAAGAAAAATAAAAAAATTAAACGAAACCATAAAACAATTAATAGCTTAAAGATAAAAAAAATGAACATTTTTAATAAAGGAAGAGGAAAAACAATATAAAATATAAATTTTAAGATTTAAAAAAAAATTTTAATTTTTGACCTTGAATGTGCGAATAAAAAATTATAATGTTTACTCATCACTGAATAATGTTGTAAGAACGAAAAAAATGAATCTTTGTGAATTTATTCAAAATTGTTTAGAAATGAATCAAAGCAAAAATTTTAAAATTAAATTTTATTTACAGTGTCTAGCTTTCTTCATACATAAATACACATTATTTAAATGCATATAACAATATACAACATACATATGTGGGTGGACAAATATAGTTATGCATACAAATATGATATACAAATAAAAAAGCAAAAAATAAAAAGAAAATAGAATGTAATAAAAAAGATGCATTTTGTCTTTTAGTGTCATTTTGTGTCTTCCTCCATTAGATTCACTTAGTGCATAAATATATTTATATTCGCGTATACATATGTAAATATGTACATTTGTTTATGTGCAATTTTTGTTCATTAAAATTTTAGAATGTACATACATTTATGCTTTGATAATGGACACTGATTGCCATAAAAATCTGCATTTTTTAATATAAAATGCATACACACATTTAAAATTTGCGAGAATGAAAATACATGAACATACGGATTACAAAATACAAAAAATATTATGTTAATTGTCCACTTTAATCACTATATTTGTAACTTATATACCTACATAGAAATGCATAAGGAATACAATTTTCATGTCCAAAAATACGTATAAAAATACATAAATTGTAAGATGTTGTGCGATTTTCTCAGCGTGCTTTTATTAGTTACGATGTTTTTTCGTATGCGTGTATATTTTTCGAGATTTTTTTGAGCATTTTTACAAGAAGGTTATAATTATTTCAAGTTATTAGTTTGCTTACAGCATATATTTGCTTATATGTATATATTCAGCCAATTTTTTTTTATTATTAAATAATTTTTAGATTATATTTTTATAATATGTATTTTTGATAGTTTTATGTACATATTATTTGTTTATAACTTTTTCATTAGTAAATTATTATTATTTGTTTATTATGTATGTATGCGTATGTAACATCAGCTTATTAAATTTATTAATTTTTATTAAGATAAATATACATACATAATATTGTAAATGGAATTAATTTTTTAAATGTTTTTATTTTAAAATTTTTCTATATTTATTTACGTGTTTTTTAATTGTTTACTATTTTTAATTTAAAAATGTCTTATGAATTGTTTTGACAATCTATTGTCTCATAGTTTTTTAAATCACTTTATATGTATGTTCATTGTGCATATGAGAAATGTGGTAAGGTTAGATTAATTATTTTTCCGCAAACAAATGGACATCAATTAGCTATAGAGATAGTTTTGATGTTAAAAAATTATTTGTCATGTTTTTCTTTTTAATTTTATTGTGATTAGTATGAATGTATGTATTTAAATTGATGTATATTAGGAGTATATCGGAATTCAAATTCTCGTGGTTTTTGGCTTTTCCAAAAAATGTAAATGTGTGATATATATATATATATATATATATATATATATATATATATATATATATATATATATATATATATATATATATATATATATATATATATATATATATATATATATATATATATATATATATATATATATATATATATATATATATATATATATATATATATATATATATATATATATATATATATATATATATATATATATATATATATATATATTAGATATTGTACATCTTAGATATTGTACATCTAAAGTTTTATAATCATTTAAAGTACATTAGTCGAATAACAAATAAGAGCAAAAAATATTAAAAACACTATATAAAGTTATACTTTTTTTCTGTAATTCTCTCTGGCTTTCGTTTTTGTTGCTTCTAAAAAAAGGAAAATATCAACACGTACATTATACAGTATTAATTTTTTTCTCTTTCTTTATCATCCTTAAAATAAACCATTTTTGATCATGAAACAATGCTTATTTTTTAAAAGGTCAAATGAAATAAACAAAAATAAAAAATAAGAAAAAATAAAAAACAAGGAAAAAAGCCTTACTATTAAAATAAATAAATTTATCTCATCACATTATATCATTTTCAAATATTATAAATATAAATATATGTGCATAATATATTCTATTTTTTTTTTGTTATTACATTATTTTCGTTTTTTTTCAAGATTTTGTATCTAATAAATTTTTTTCGGATAAAAAAAAAGTTTTCTACCTAATTTTTTTTATTCATCTCTAAGTTTTTCTTTTATATTTCAGCAGTTTTGAAAAGAAAGCAAAGGCAATGAAAAAAAATGGTCGGCGCTAAAATTCAAAACTATTTTTTTAAATTTACATATTTTAAACGTACTCGTAAGTTATTTGGCTATTTCGAGTCCTTATTTTAAATTTTTTTTGCATAGTTAAAGTTGAATCGGTAATTAAGAAACTTTTTTTAAAAAAATTTCAATTTATTTTCGCAATTTAGTAATAGAAATTTTTTCAAAAGTTTTTTTTTTAAATTTTAAATAAAAATGAAAAATTAATTATTTTACTTTTTTCAAATAATTTAATAACAAATTTGTTATTGAATAGACTTATATTTAAATAAATTATTAATGCAAATTAATTTATCATTTCATTTGGCTAATTTTCATTTATAAAAATGTCATTAGCAAAGAGCATTATCAATTTTAATAATACTAATAATCATTTTTCCATATTATTGCAATGGATAAAAGCTATAGGACAAATTGAACTGAATATCATAATGCGTCATAATTTATTGCAACCAGTATATTTTAAAGAAAATATGTATTTTAATAAAATATTCATACACGACTCCGAAGTGTCAATTTTTGATTTTAAGATATTCCAATTTTTATATTATGTATCAGTAGTGTACTAGACTTCCGGTTTTCAAAATTTTAAAATCATTTCCGGCATACATTTATATGTATTGCTTTATTATTTGCTGACAATATTTGTTTAAATTAAATTTTGATTCACTTTACTGAAAAAACGTTGCTTATAAGATTTTACGTCTTAAATTTTTTAATTAACGAATTCCGTTATTTACTTGAAAAATTAATTAATTGTCGAATTAAATATTTTCTTTTAAATAAATTTTTATTTTAATTTCGATAATAATTGGAAGAAAAATGTTCATTTTTAATTAAATTGATATCTGTATTTATGTCTATGTTATATGTTATATAAGTCGCATTTAAAAAAGTCGATTTTACATTAAAAATCTACTTTTATCCGGAAAAAATCAATTTGTTTTGAATATGGATTTTTCAGAAAAATTAATAGTGCCATTTTAAATGCACAAAATTCTTCATAATATATATTGGAATTGAAAAATTTAATTCCAGGAACATTAAAATACAAATGATTAAAAAGTTCAAGCATAAAAAAGCATCAAAAAATGTGCATTTTCCTTTAAAAATTCTTTCTTAATCATAAAATTGAATCTTATCTTTAATAAGTTATAAAAAAATAAATTCAATATATGAAAAATTGTATCCATTTAAAATGGCACTATTAATTTTTCTGAAAAATCCATATTCAAAACAAATCGATTTTTTCCGGATCAAAGTAGATTTTTAATGTAAAATCGACTTTTTCAAATGTGACTTATACGAATGATAAAATTGTTTTTACAAGTTATTTTAGTTTTTTGTCAGCAGTATATATACATGTGTTACGGGAAAATATGATCGAATAAATGTGAAGCTTTCTCTATATTTTTAACTCACAAATACGTGATACGTGACACGTGAATCAATACGTCAGATCAATCCTCTTCCGTTGGAAATGACTAATCATTTCGAGGGTTTTGGATGAGGGCCATCCAACCACCAAAATTTCGGCTGGTTTGCTGCATAAACATGCGGTATCGCTGATGCGGCTTGCAAGGTCTGGTCAGCACCGCCGTATCACCCACACTGTGCAATGTGGTACCTATTGTCTTCCAAATATGAAAACACCTAGGTGGGATCGGGGTGGAACTGAACTTCATCTCAAGCAAAGTGAAACCCATCGCATAACCACTAGGCCACTGCTCCCCTTAACTCACAGAGTCAGATAAAAACAATTCATAATTTGTTGTTTTTTTAGCATTCGTTTAGTTTTATCAATTTTGTTTTATCAATTTTAATAGTGAAAATATTGCACAAGTATAAATTTTGCTGACGTTCTTATTTTTTGTATACATAAAATATGAATAAACTTTTTGTGTATAAGATCTATTGCTTAATTATAGACCACATATGCCTTATAAAATATGTGTTCCAATCGAATTTAGAAAAATGTTTACTTTTTTTTATTTCAAAAAAGTTCACGACTTTTGTTGAAGAAAATTTGCATATTGCTATTTACTCGAGACATTCAATTTTAAATTTTGTTTAACAAATTTCTTCCTTACAAAGAAAAATATATCTACATATAAGTTCCTACTTAAATTTGTTTTTATCTAAAAAAAGAGTAAGGTCTATCTAACAAACGTCACATCATCCAAATAAGACTGATTAAAAAACAGAATATTACAATGTTTTATAAGATTTCTAAAACTAGAAAAGTGTATAACCGTGAACATGAAATTGTAAATTGTAGTGTCAGAAAATTTATAAGAATAAAAAACTTTTTTACAATCTAGCAAAAATTTTTTATATTAATTTATTCACCTTAAAATTTATCACGATATAAATTTTTATATTAATTTATTTACCTTAAAATTTACTCGATGGAATTTATTTTAATTAATGCAGTAAAAATAAAATGTCTGTAAAAGCAATATTGTGTACATGTATGTTCATTCTTTAACAGGCCTAATTTTATGACTTTATTCCTATTATTATTAGTTTCAAAATTTATTGAAATAAATTTTCAAAATTATTTTGCTTTAATTCACTTTTTTTCTCTTTATTCAATCTCAGATTTAATATTTCTTTTTTTTTGTTTTTCTATTATTTATCTCTTTTTTTTGTCTTTTTTATTTTTCTTTCTTTTTCTTCATTTTATTTCGTTTTTTAGTTTAATCATACCACTTTCTTTTCTTCTTTTTTATTAAAAATGTATGTCAAATCCATCCGCGCACATGCACAAATTACAATCCAGAAATACATTCTATATGTACATAAAAACATATTTGCATGTATTGTGTTTTCATGCTAATCGAAACATGTAAATATGTATTTTCAGTCATTTGTATTATCTTTATATTTCGAATGTGTTTTTCATTACTAAATTTTTTTATTTTTAATTTTCGGATAATTTAATTTTTTCTTCGGTAAAGTGATTAATTTTGATCATCTTTTGATCTTTTGATTGTTTTATATGCGATTTTTTGTGACTTAATTTAGGTTTTTTGAGCCAATTTTTAAAGAAAATTTTTTTAAGAAAAGAGGTATCCATTGAGAATTTTGAATAAAGTTTTTTTAACTTTAACTCTGGCAACTTTGAGAAATGAGACGAGAAATTTGAGCATTTTCATTTTTTGAAGACAAATTTTCCGCGTCGGAACTTTTTTGTTTTACAGACCGAAAAAGAACGCCACCGAAAAACAGAGAAATAAAAAGAAAAAAATGCCAAGCTCGAAAACATACAAGAAAATGTGAATAATACATTGGCATCATGAATTTTCTTTTTTGCATTTTCACATGATAGACATACATACAAATCCATTTTTCTGCCACATTTGCCCCTTTTCTGGCAAAGTATGTGTATATAAGTTATGTTTGTACATGTTATTTGAAATGTATGTCTTTCAGACAAATTATGTATTTCCCTGGTTTCTTTAAAATATGTGAAAAACATAATGGACATATATTTGCTGGGAGAGTGTCCGACTGATGAACGATTTTATCTTTTTAAAGCAATTTTTCTCCTTTTCTTTTTTATGCTTTATATTTTTATGTTTTTTTCGCAAATTTGCCTACTTTTTCACTCTTTTATTTTTTATTGGCGTAGAGTAGAGAAAGAAATTTAAAAAAGTTAGAAAAAAAAAAGAATTATTTTAATTTTTTGCCAACCAAATTTGTCTCATTTGGCAGCCAGCTTTTCATTATTAAGAAAAAAAAGAAACGAGAAATAATGAGTGAAAACCACGCATAAAAATATCAAAGAAAAGATATTATGAAAGAATATAAAAGAAAAGGAAAAACTCGAGGCAAAAATTTCTATAATCGATTCCTTTGCTTTTTTCTTTTTCATCCTTTTCTTTTTTCTTTTTCTAATAAAAAATGACGAGTTGAATTGGATTAGATTGAATTAAGACGAGAACGGCAAAAAGAAATCAATGCCGACAGCCAAAATAAAGAAAATTACGAATGCTAAGTTTAGAGAAAAATCAACTCAATGAAATAGAAATTTAAAAAACTAGAAAAGAGATTAAGAAAAATATAAGGAATGAAAAATAAAAGACGAAAATGTTAAAAATGTGAGAAGAATGGAGAAAGAATCAAATTCTCGATTCCGGGGCAAAAAAGCTCATTTTATCGCATTTATAGCCGATTAGCCGATTAGAATTAAACAAACTTTCCTATTGGCATTTTTTTATTTTTTGAAAGAAGTCTTAATGGTAATTAATTTAGCATTTGTGTAGTAAAGACATCATGTTCACGCGTTTGATATCCTTACTTCATTTTCTAAAATATAAATTTGACAGTTTTAAATTTATTAATTGGAATTTACAGAAATAAAAATAATTTTTTTAATTTTTTGTTTGTAAATTATTTTAGTGTAATATTGTAAATCCGAGTTAAAAACATTACGGAAATTATAGAATTCAAATCTGACAAAGTTTAAATATATAATACATATATGTATGTATATACATACATGTATATATAATATTTTTACAATTATTTGTGAAGTATATGTATGTATTAGGTCTAAAAGTTAATTTCCGCGTTTTTTTTGTTGTTGATATTTTGCCAAAATAAAATTATTTTTATATAACGAATTTTATGTTGTAATGTTCTCTGTATTATCAGCTTTCTATCAGTATATGACTTTCACTGTATAACATTATAAACATGTGTTATTTTTAATTTAGAAGATGTCAACTTTTGTGCCGGAAAAACGTCATTTGCGGGAAGTTCTCTTATTCATGTTTAACTGGAAGAAAAGTGCCGCCGATTCTTACAAAATGATTGTTGAAGTTTATGGCGAAAATACGATCACTGCCAGAGCCTGTCAAAAGTGGTTTAAGAGGTTCAGAGAAGGATTTTGACCTAAGCAATAAAGACCGCGGTAGACCACTGAAGCAGTTTGAAGACGATGAACTGCAAGCCTTACTTGATGAAATGATGCTCAAACGCAAAAACAACTAGCTGACGCGTTAGGTGTGAGTCCACAAACAATTTCGAATCGCTTGCATGACATGGGCAAGATTCAGAAGGAAGAACGATGAGTTCCATATGAATCGATCGAAAAACAACGTGCGAACTTTTGCTTGAACGGCATCATTCATGCATCGAATCATCACTGGTGATGAGAAGTGGATCTATTTCGATAATCCAAAACGAAAGAAATCATTGACAGACCCAGGAAAGACGCCAAAATTGACTCCCAAGCCCAACATCCATGGAAAAAAGGTGCTGCTCTGCATATGGTGGGATCAGAAGGGTATTTTGTATTATGAACTTCTCAAACCTGGCGAAACTGTTATGGCGGCTCGTTATAAAGAGCAATTAATCAATTTGAACAGAGAAGTTGCCACCAAACGACCAGAATGGACCAAAAGACACGAGTGCATCACGACAACGCCAGACCTCATGTTGCAAAATCGGTAAAAAATGCCATAAAAGAACTGAAATGGGAAATCTTTTCCCACCCGCCGTACTCTCCGGACATCGCCCCGTCGGATTATCACCTTTTCCGGTCAATGGCTCATGGTCAAGCGGAGCAGCGCTTTCAAGATCGTCAAGACGTCAAAAAATGACTTGATGAATGGATAGCAGCCAAACCAGAAAAATTTTATTATGATGGAATCCATAAATTGCCCAAACTCTGGGAAAATGTTGTTATTAATGACGGAAATTATTTTGAATAAAAGTTTTGTTTAAGTTTTTCTAGTTTCATGTAGTTTAAAAAGCGTAAAAAAACGCGGAAATTAACTTTTAGACCTAATATATACATATATGTATATATAATATTTTTACAATTATTTGTGAAGTTTGTCCACTTTATATAATTCTTGTCATTACAGATTTTCTGAGTTTTTGTCAGTGGAGAACCGTAATTTATCAACATCGACACTATCTTCTTCGAGGGGATTACATTCCCAACTTGAGAACCAATTAAATTTAGGGTTCCTTAAAACAATTCGTGCCGAGGCAGCAGCGTTTCCCATTTTTTCTGAACCGTATCACACCAATAAAAAAAGTGATTTTAGCGAAAAAAATACGACGGAAACATTAAATTTAAGCGATAAATATTGTGATAATAATAACAACGAGATTTCCGATAATAAAATCAAAAACATTTACGAAATAAACACTACAAATGACATACAATATTACAATAACGACCGCCACGATAGTTTGGAAGACCACACTACAATAGCTGACTTTGACGCGGAACGTGCATTGAATTATTATTGCGGCCAGCGGGTTACCTTTATTGGACAAAATACTCATTATTACGGCGACTTAAGTGCCGCCAAAGCAGCCCGACGTCTGGTTACCGTAGACGCTCCTGTATTCCACCGCTTTGAATCTTCATCGCCAGAGGATCTTTACGATAGAAATGGCGACGAAGATAAGCGATTGAAAGGAAAGGATAAAAAGGAAATCAACGCGACTACAGTGCTTGTCGAAAACGATCAGCCACGAGAGGAAGTGAATCGTAACGCCCGCTACGCTACCATAGTCAACGTCGAATCAATCGACGAAAAAACGACTTCGGCAGAGGCTCGTTTACTAATTAAATATAATTTTTTAATTCAAATATCATTCAGTTTTTGCTTTTTCTTAATTTTTTCAATTCTTCTGAAAAGATCAGTTTAGTTTTTTATTTCGAGAGTTTATTTTTTTTTGTTTGTTATTCGATCTCAATAACATAAATTTGTTTTCTTAATCATACACCTAATTATTATATTTAAAAAAATTTTGCTTTTTTTGGTGCCAAACTCAATTTTAAATTCTTTTTTTTTATTTTTAAAATAATTTTAAAAAACGTCTAATTTTTCTGACAATTTCTGTGAACCTGGTTTTCAAAAATTTTTATCGATGAGTCTTATATCAATTTTTAGGTCCGTTTAAACCGAAAAGTGCCTTGTACCTCGCAATTGCAGCCTCAGCTTGCTGCTTCGATATCGTACGTCCAATCCGAAACACTTTCTCAATCCTCCGAAAACAAAATATCGGGGTGCTCGCTTCGCAATCGAATACTACAACACATCGAATCGCAGCCAAATCTTTTACCCTACAAGAACGCTAAAGCGAAGTGTTGCGGTGACGAAAAGCCGATTGCGCAGCTTGTCGACGCCAGCGTTATCGCGCAGCGTCAGTCAACCCGTGTTACCTGTGAGGCACGCGCAGCTTTTTCAAGTTGTGGTGCTCTAAATTGGTCCGCACATACGCACACTCGACCCAGTGCTGTTGCAAATTGTATTAACAACGATTCGACCAGTTTAAACGGTGCATTTTTTAATTCAAATAACAGCAATTTTAATTTTTTTAGCTTCGGATTATAAATATTTGTTTTAACTTTTAAGAAAATAAGTTTCTGTATTTTTAATTTTTATAAATTTTAGATCAAAGTCAAAGCTCTAGTAAAGCGGATACATTTGAAACTAGCACGCCGGAGGGAGAAAGTCGAGCGGAACCTAGTGCCGATCGAGTGTGCGGTCGGCTAGGTGGTAGCAGCGCGTACGACAGCTTTCGATTGGCTGCTGACAGTGCTGCGACTGTTGCTGGTACAAAGTCGCCAGAAAGTTTTCGCACATCACGCGGCAACGAAAGTGCGCGCACACTTTTGGTGCGCGCCAATAGTGCCGGCGCAAAAAGTACTAGCGCACGAGTTGAAAAAAAATTTAGCGAAGAAGAAAAAAATTGTGCCACTCACGGCGAGAAAATAATTACTACCACTGGCGTTGACTTTTCGACAGGACCTGTCGCATACACTCATCGGCCCATTTACGTTTCAGCCTCTTCGGTAAAAAAATTACTTAACAAATTTTCGCATTTGTTTTTTACTGACAAACAGGATTTTTTATTTTAACTCGAAAAAATATTATGATGATAAACTAGCATTTTACTTTATTTTTCAAAATAAATTTTTATTTAATAAAATATTGACGATAGGTTAAAATCAAATCAATATGCTAATTTAGACCTTTATTCCCTCATTCGCCACGGCGCCAATAATGGCTGCGTCAAGCATCGCCCTTCACGCTGACAGCGCACCGAGTGGATCATCACGCGGCGCCGCGCCCGGCAGCGCGTCACTACGGGCCATGGGCGCGACCCCTTCTTTTGCCTCGACACTCTCATTGAGTCAACGGCATAAAATCGAGGCCGCGATGTTAAATTCACGCTCCGCGGATGCGCGCAAATTGGCAACAAACGGAATCGCGCCTGCGTCCGCCATTGCCACAGGCACCTCGTCCTCGACCACATCTTCTTCCTCGTCGTCCGGCATGCCTAGTGGTTTGTTGTAATAGTGGTTAAATAGCTTTTCAATAATATATATTTGAAACTTGAAAAATACCCGCATCGGATTGGAACAGTCACTTTTTTGTTATTTTAGCAGCAACTTCCTCGTCTAATAGAGGCCATCGTCCCGACGACGCCTTGCATTTATATGCGACCAAATTGACGCCATATGAACACACGGAAATTTTTAACTATCAACGCGTTTTTTTCGTTGGCTCTCAGGCAAAAAAGCGAATTTGTGTGGCTGGAGGCGCCAATAACTCTAATTTCGATGATGAACATGGTAGTTATATTCTTGTGCCACACGACCACATTGCTTATCGGTACGAGATTCTTAAGGTGATCGGCAAGGGCAGCTTTGGTCAGGTAAAAATTGTCATTTAGTTTTATTTATTTGACTAATTGTTTTCTTTAAAGCATTTTTATTTTTTGATTAATTCATATTTTTTATATCTTTAGGTGATCAAAGCCTACGATCATAAGCACATGCAATACGTGGCTCTGAAATTAGTTCGAAACGAGAAACGATTTCATCGTCAGGCGGAAGAAGAAATTCGCATTTTAGATCATCTTCGTCGACAGGATGCGGACGGAGTTTACAACGTCATTCACATGCTCGACCATTTCAACTTTCGTAACCACAAATGCATTACCTTTGAATTGATGCATCTAAATCTCTATGAGCTCATAAAAAAGAACAAGTTCCAGGGATTCGGACTTGGGGTAAGAGAATTTAAAAATAAAGATCAACCTAGATTTACACACTATATAATTGTGTGTTATTTTTTTGCTTGTATTCCCCTCTAGTTTGGGAATTAAATTTAAAAAATACTTTAAACTAGTTTGTATTTGTAAATTTAATCTTTTAATTTAAATAAGTTTTTCGTGATTAGATTATAAAGAACCTAGTTTTTAAAATTAGTTTAAGACATTAAACTTTCCACTTCTTTTTAGCGTTTTATAAGTTATTTAAAATCAAGTTAGATTTGGTTGTATTTTTATTTTTATGAATGGAAATCAAATTGTACTTTTTATATTTTTAAGGTTGTACGGAAATTTGCGGTTTCGATTGTGCAATGTCTTGAGCTTTTACAGCGCAATCGGCTGATTCATTGCGATTTAAAACCGGAAAACGTTTTGCTAAGGGCGCCGAACAGAACGAGCATTAAAGTCATTGACTTTGGATCGTCTTGCTTTGACGACCAGCGCATTTACACTTATATACAATCGCGGTTCTATCGCGCCCCCGAAGGTAGTTTTAATATACCTATTGTAATTTGTAATTTAATAATGAATTTATTTTATAAATAAAAAAAATTTAATTTTAAAATGTTATGTCTCTCAATGACGTTTAACAAAGAAAAAAAATGTTTACGCCCTGTGACTAATGTGATATAGACACACCACTAGACTTTAGGTTTAATGCGTAGAATAGTTAATTAACAAATATCTTATTTTTAACTGACTCCGAAATCGCTTAATTTTTCTTTTAGAAAAACAACAAAAGACAAAAGATTAAAATAATGACAGTAACAAAAATATAGCGCGCTAAAACCAAATTATGTTTAAAAGAGCAAATGAAAGGCGAAACGCCAAATACAATAATGACCAAATCCCAACATAAAATTAAAAATTAAACATTTTATAAGCTATTAAATTCAAAACGATGCTAAAATTAGTATTTTCAAAATCTTTACTATTTATGAACAATATATTTAAAAAAAAATTAATTTATAGTAATAATGGGTTCTAAATACGGGATGCCGATCGACATGTGGTCGTTAGGCTGTATTCTGGCCGAACTCTTTACCGGCTATCCTCTTCTTCCTGGAGAAGACGAAAACGACCAAGTATGACTTTTTGGAAACTATAGAGTTTTGTAGTTATTTCAATTAGTCTTAAATTTAACGATGCTTTTTTAATTTTTATAGGTTGATTCTGGTTAAGATCTATTACCCTAATTTCGCGTGTATAAGTCCGAGTGTTTTGAGCCAAATTTGAATTGCCGCCATTCTGGTGTATCGAATTCAAACGAGTTCAAATTTTGCGCCTGCCTTCGTTTAAGTTTCATAAAAGTGGGCACTAAATTTTGACTCCAACGAATCTGATACAATAGAATGAACTCATTGGTGCCAATTTAAATTTGACTCAATACACCCGGCCCTATACACGCGAAATTATGGTAAATGTATTGTTTTTATGAAATTGAATAAATTAGGTTTTTGACACCGTTAATTTAAATCTTAGTACGGATTTTAGCTTCGACTTTTAAAAGCGAAGATTGACAAGAAATTTTAGCCTAGAATAAATATTTTTATAAATGATTTTTTTAGTTGGCTCTGATCGTCGAGCTTCTTGGCCTACCTCCGCCAAAAGTACTTGAAGGAGCGAAACGTGCACGAAATTTCTTCTCCTCTAAAGGCCATCCCAGGTAAATCATATTAAAGAAAACATTGATTTCGAGGAAAAATTTTAAGATTTGTAAGAATTACATTAAGCCATTATTTTTCTAGATACTGTCAAGTTGTTCAATCACCTGATGGCACGATTACGGTGAACGGTGGCCGCTCGAAACGCGGTAAATTACGCGGAGCGCCCGGCTCGCGGAGCTTGCAAAGTGCGCTTAAGAATCAGGTTCTTTATTTTATATTTTTACTATTGGGTTGCTACATAAGTTCTGACGCTTTTTTGGCATATAAACCATCTTGAATTATGCACCAACCTAATATTTTAAATTTGAAAATTTCGCCTATATTCTTATATTATTTCGTCTTATTCTTTTAATTCTTTTAATTTTAACATATCGCTTTATTCTTTTATCAATTAAATATATCAAATCACAAAAGATTTTTTCTCTACTCTTGTTTATTGGAGTACAGCTTTGCCAAATGATATAAATTTACTAATCTGAGCGTTTTCACATAGTTTAATAAAATTTCATGCATTTTTTAAATCTTTTTTTTTTAATTTTCCGATTTCAGGCCGATGACGCATTTGTGGACTTTTTGCGACGTTGTTTGGATTGGGATCCAGATACAAGAATTACGCCAGAACAAGCGATGCGACATACGTGGCTAAAGCGACGCCAACTTCCTCAAGCACCCGTCGGAGTCACATCTACAGGCCAAGTCAGCGGAACGCCGGGCGCGTCCACCGCAGCCTCATCACTCTCATCCTTCTCTATCTTAAATAATAATAACAGCACTGTTAATAACAACAACATTTTGTATAGTAATCACAATGCCAACAACAATGATAACGGTAATAATGGAAACGGTAAGCGTACAGTAGTCCCCGATTCTCTGTCGACAGTGGGAGTCGAAAGCGTCCTAATGGCCTCAGGACTCATTAAATGATCTCATATAGCCAAGAAATCAATTATTACTGTATATAGAAGGGATGTCGTGGAATTCTGATTTTTTATCATTATGAATTTTTATGGGGATTTGTTTTTTTTTTCTCGACTTTTAAAATCTCATATTTATTTCCTCGACATCCATGCCACATAGTTCTTTGATCTAGTCCAATGTGAATTACCTACTGATTTATTCCATATAATGCGAAAGTATACGGGATAAGGAATGTTTAATTACCGTGATCACATTAAACGTTTCTTTCATTTTATTTGGCAATATTTTCATATGTTACAATCAATGTTTGGAATTAATTCTTTAGATTTATTCCGAGTCAGTGACCCATTTAGGAGTCATAATAACTCTTAATGACTTCTAGATAAATTCTAAATTCAACGGACATACCTATTTTATCCAAGTTCCGTCACTGATTTATATTTTTTTATATATTGTAGTCATTTTTTTTATTATTTCATGCATTTCTTATTTTAATATTGTAAAATTTAAAGTTTTAAATATATAACTACTAATACTGTTAACAATACATACTTCTTTATTGTACATATAGTAAAATCGAGGCTCAATTTCTTATCGTTTCTTTGATGCGTTTCATCCGATATTTATTTTTTCCATATTTCCAAAACTTTAATATTTTTTTGGCGAGAAAGTTTTATCGTAAATTTCTATTTTTATTTCATCAACTTTTTATTTTCACACATTCCGAAACTCAAAATGTCCGAATTATATGCCAAAATTTTTCCCCAAACAAGTAATTTTTTAGAATAGGCATTGGGATCCCAAAACGCAGTTGCAATTTAAAAAATTTACTATTGATTGTTCTTTTTTTTAATAGACCAATTTTTCATTTTATTCAAATTTTGGAAACACAAGTTTTATTAAATCGTATAATATTTTGCTAATTTTTCTTTCAAACTTTGAATCTCGTTTATTTCAATTCGTGCTTTCTATATTTACCTTCTTGTCAGTGTTTATTGTGTAATAGCATATATTGGGATTACTTATAGCTTAATGCTTTATTTATTTTTGTAATATTTTTTCCAGTTTTCGTTGTTGATCTATTACATACCACAATTATGTCATAAATTGATGATGATTCTCAATCAATTCAAATTTCTTTCATCCATTTTTGGCTGAATTAACTTAATTAAATGATATCATTCAAGTGATTCCATTTTTCATTATTTTTTTGTTCTAACCTGAGCCAAATAGAATTAATTTTAAAATCTCAATTAATCTCATTTTATATGTTATCATAACGTTACATTATCAGTAAACGTTTATATATGAACTTTATCAATTATTTTCCTACCATTTTTGAATCCTTTAATTAAATTATTTATTTCAATAATAATTGTTATAGACAACAAAAGGTTGTTGAGCAAAACAATAGAATTATTTAAGCCATTTTTCTATTATTATTGTTTTTTTGCAATGACTAATTTTTTTAAAACCGATTATGGTATATTTTGTGTGAATAATTAAATGTATTTTTGATCAACTATTAATTAAAATACATAGTAAAATATATTTTTTGTTTTCAAGAGAACGAGGTTTTTAAAAGGAAAATAAGAAAAATTTTACAATTACAAAAGTACTTATTTTAATGTACATAGTAGAAAAAGTCGAAAAAATTAATCATATCGGAAAATTAAAATGAATTTAAATCGCCTTCTACAGGACAGGATGGATAGACAGCGATTTTTGAGAGGGTATGCAGAAATTTTCGAGATTTTGGAGAAAGATTCTCAAGAGAGAGGGGGGACGCAAAAAAAATTTCTGAAAATTTTTAGATTTTTTCAATATTTTTTGAAGAGAATCTACAGCCGTAAAAACATTCTCAAAAAAATTCTTTTGACTTTGGAAATAATTCAAATTTGGACCAATTTCGAAATTTGAAAACGCGGAGGTTGGCAAAGTGTTTAACCTACAGTTTTCCGATTTCATTTTTCGCATTCACGAATGCATTCCCAGATTCAGAGTCGAACTTCACTTCTTTTTATTTTATTCATTTTCATGCGCTCTCTAGAAAATTTTTCTTAACTTTTTTATTGGTCCCTAATTCCCAAATGTGAATAATTTATCCTCAAATGACATCAAATGATTTTTAATTTACATTATTATTATATTATATTAGCCCTTTTCAGTTTTACCTATTTTTAAAAATTTTCATATGAAAATATTAATTTTTTTATAGTTTTTGTTACATTTTATTGCGTAACATGTGGGTGGAAATAAGATAACTTTTTAGGTATAGAGAGGGGTATTTAAAAATAAAAATTTATAGCGTCCAATTTAACATAGAAGGAAATTTTTTTTAGCAATATTCTTAAATGTTTTAAATTTTTAGCTATATTCTAATATATCGGTCCGTCTAAAATTTTTTTTCGATTTTTGAGCTGAAAATTTTCAGGAAAATCGAAAAAAAATTGGACCGGCGTATAAGGATATAGCCTTATAAAAAGTTATTTTTTAATTTTTTTTTTAAATTCCAATGGTCGAAACCGAATGAGTTCGTCGAAACGGAACTATTTTTGATCTTTAAAGTATCAGTAATTTATTTTTTGTCACTTTTGGAATTTTTTCTAGTTAAGTTATGTCAAAAGATCTCACAAATCTGAATATCACTGATCTCACCGCAAGAACGGGACAGCCTCAAAAATACAAATTAGCAAACACCTCCTATAGGTCGCGAAATGGGACGTCCACTACAAGCGGTCCACACACCATTGTTGGTAGGCACACTTTTTCTGGCTTAGGGTGAGTTTGAGCTGGACAGGAGTTTTATTTTCTTTTTGCTTATTAAGAGGTCACTGCACTTTATCTCCCCCCATAATTTTCAACATTTTTTTTGTGTTTAGGCGTTTCTAATAAGTCTTTTTTTATTTTCTTTGAGATTTTTGTTATTAACTCGTTAAATAAATTTAATTTTAGAATTTTTAATTGATATTTAGCACATTTATCTTGTTTTCAGCGCTTTATGAGGGCCGTGGAAACGATCGCGGGCAAATTGGTTTGGCCAGCATCGATTTGGAATACTCGGAATTGAGCCTGTATCAATTTATCGATACAAACTCGTACACTCTGCTTAAAATTCGTTTAACTCTCTGTAGTCCTATTGAGGTCACTTTTTTTATTGGAATTTGATTGTATTGAGGAGTTTAGTTTATATCCTTTTCAAATTAATTTTTTATTATGTCAGATCATTTTGCCGGAAGGCGCCGGTGATAGTGGTTCCAGCACGGAGGTGCTCGCGGATCTGCTGCAGAGCACTGCACGCGCCACTCAACTTTGCACGATTCATCGCAAGTTCTTCAACGACGCACGCGGCATCGAATTAATTCGACAGTTGGCCAACGCTGAGTGCTCAAATGTCGATGCGTCTGTGCTTTCAAAGTAAGTCTCATTTAACTTGTGAATATTGAGAAGAACATTTCAAGATTGTGAGTTGTGAGCATTCAAAGTTGGTTTGAATTAGCCTTGAATTTAATTTGTGAGATTAAGAATGAGTAAAAATTTCTGCAGCCGTATAAACATCCTCAAAAAAATTCTTTTGGCTTTGAAAATAATTCAAATTTGGGTCAATTTTGAAATTTGAAAACGCGGAGGTTGGCAAAGTGTTTAACCTACAGTTTTCCGATTTCGTTTTTCGCATTCGCGAATGCATTCTCAGATTTAGAGTCGAACTTCACTTTTTTTTATTTTATTATTCATTTTCGTGCGCTCCGTAGAAAATTTTTCTTATCTTTTCTATTGGTTCCCAATTTCCAAATGTGAATGATTTATCCTCAAATGACATCAAATGATTTTTAATTTACATTATTATATTACATTATTATTATATTATATTATCTTTACCTATTTTTAAAAATTTTCATATGAAAATATTTATTTTTTCATAGTTTTTGTTACATTTTATTGCGTAAAATGTGGATTGGAATAAGATAACTTTTTAGGTATAGAGAGGGGTATTTAAAAATTAAAAGTTATAGCGTAATTAGCATAGAAGAAAAAATTTCAAAGTTGGCTTGAATTAGCCTTGAATTTAATATGTGAGATTAAGAATGAGTAGAAATTTTCTCACAGGTACTATTGTATGGCGGCCGCCGCGGCGCTTATCAAATACGTGGAACACATTCAGAACATTTTATTCGCTCAAAATTCGCTGAAAGTGGTCTACGCGACTATTGACGATTGCTGTCTTATTGGTAGCCGATTTTGAGCTTTTCTTTCTTAAACTATTCATTTTCAGACGTGGATAGTTGGATGAATTTGGCGTTGATTCGCTCGCCGACCCCTGCGGCCGTTGCGGCCAAAGGTGGGGCGGGCGCCGCTTCGGTCTCCTGTATATTCGACGTGCTCAACGCGTGTGTGACGAGCGGTGGCGCGCGTGCGTTGCGCAGTTGCGTCCTCCAGCCGTGTGCCGATCCGGACATTATCAATCTTCGATTGGACGTCGTCGACGAGCTCGTGAATAATCAGGCTGTACGATTTAATTTTGACTGCGCTGCTTTTACATCGATTTTTTAAAATCTATTCAGATGCTGGAGCGCGTGCGTTCAACCATGTCCAGCCTGCACGATTTGCATGCTCTTATTACCCTTTGCGTTCACGTCAACTACAGCGCGAATTTGACTCGCGACGAGTCGATTCGCTCGATTCGAAGCAAAATTTCTCGGGTATTGTCTCGATTGATTTTTTTCAAATTTGTTTATTTTTTCTCTTTTTTACTCGGAATCTGGGGCTGTATCTAGGCTAGCTCTAGTATGTCAACCTAGTTTCGTTTTTTTTTTCTACATTTATCATGTGTGCGTTGTTTTAGTGTATTGATTTGAAGAACTTGTTGCCGGTTCTCAAATCGATTAACAACATACTCGGGCAGTCTCAGTGCGTATTTCTTCAAAAGAGTCGATCAGTAAGCACATTTGTTTTTTTTTATTTTTATTGCTACGAAAGACCTCTTTTTGAGTGTTTAATGGACAAACGCCTCGACGAAATTGCGGCAATTGTGGACGAGAAGATTTCCAACAACGCATTGGCCAATCGAAAACGTAAAACGTCAATGGGCGAAAAGGATAAGATGCTATACGCGGTGTCCGCCGGACAGCACGTCCTGTTAGATTTGGCGCGGCGCACATACGAGGAACTTCGCTCTAATATTTTTGGTGGGTTTTGCTAAACTTATTATAAGTTGTATAACACATTACATATTAGGTATTCGGCTTTGTATAAGGACACTGTGGTCTTTTATAAGGAAAGTTTTATTGGTTTTACATACTAGGCATTCGGCTCTGTCCAAGCATTTTGACTTTGATCTTTTTCAATAGAGTTTTGATTCTTTTTTTCTTGAATTCGGCTCATAATTTACTCTTTTTTTAAATCATTTTTTAGCTTTTTTAAAAATTTCATTTTCAAAAGTAAAAATTTTATTTTTGAATTTTAATTTTTAAAAATAAAAATTTTATTTTACTTTCGATTTTTACTTTGCCAAAATTAAAAAAATTAGCGTGATTTCCATTTCATTTTTTAACTTGAAAATTTCTTGGATATTCCGAACATTATGAAAAATTCTTTACATTTTGTTCCATCCTAGAGCTTCAAAGCGAAGAACGACTGGGCGTCGCGAATGCGGAATTGGTGTTCAACTTCTCGCGAGGCTACCACTTCAACGTGACGTGCGCGGAGCCGTTGAGCGTGCTGCTTCCTTCACATTGCATTCAGGTCACGCGTAATCGAGCCTCGGTTTCGTTTACCACTCGCGACCTCATTAAATACAACGGTAGACTAATTTTATTTTGTCACTTTTTCAGATTTGCGTATTGGGAAAATTATTTATTTTTGTTATGGAGATAATGCATTTTTAAGCCAAATTTGGAAAATTGCTCTTGAAAAAATGTTCTTTTTTGTGTAGATCGTTTGGTTCAGTCGGAGAATGAGATTCTTTTAAAGAGTAATATGGTGTTGGACTCTCTCATCGGTACAATGCGCCAATGTCTGCCTGCGCTGTACAATTGTGTGGAGTTTCTTTCACTTCTCGACTTTTTCGCCTCTTTGGCCGTTTATTCGAGCCGGACGAAAACTGGTGAGTTAATTGTTTTGTTTCCGACTTTTTTTTGCAAATAAGACATTAGCGTCAAATTTGAATTTGCGCAAATTGTAATTTTGTTGACGAAATATTGCGCGCGAATTCAACATTTTTTAAAATGGTTCTTCTTTTTGTAATAAAGTAATTTTTTTCATATATTTACAATTTTCCAAGCGAAATATTGCGAATAACTTCAAATCTGGCGCTATTTTAGCATCAAATGTTTAATATTGTTTGTGGTTTTTAAAACTATTTGGGTTTGTGGACTTTCTTATTCATCGCATTACTTCAACATTTCCCCCATTTATGTCTCTAAAAGTGAGTCTCAAAATCCTTTAAAATTTCTTTCTTTCCGTTCGGCCGATTTTTGGCACGCAGTTCATCGTTCGCCAGGGTCGTCATCCCATATTGGACGCGAGGCGAGAGGCAGTGCCCAACGACACGGTTGGAAATTTTTTAAAAATTATAGCACTAAATCTGTTCAGGGAAATCAATTTAACAATTTTTAGGAAGCGGGAAAGCTTTATTTCATTAACTTTGCCTTGAAACTCTATTCAATTCTTGTTATTAGATTAAAATTTTTTGGCTCAAGTTCTAAAAAATAGTTAAATGACAATTCGAACATTATTAATTTTAATTTTTAATCATTTTTTTTCAGTACGCTGTGGAAACGGCACGTTTTTCGGTAATCGCCGGCCCCAACATGGTATGTGTGATGGCTGTGGGGAGAATGGATTAAGCTCTTGTTTATTATTGTGAATCAATTTCTCAGATATTTAGTAAAAAATTTGAGTGTTTTTCAAAGTGAATTGAAAATAATTTATTCTTATTTTTGACCTTTTGACCTTATTTTCCATTTATGTGTCTTGCTTAGGCCGGAAAAAGTACCTACATGCAGCAGGTGTGCTTGCTGCAGGTCCTTGCCCAATGCGGCTGTCATGTGCCAGCGGACTTTGCCTGTTTTGTACCGATGACGCGCATATTCTCACGTGTTGGCCACAACGACGATCTCACGCGTGGGTTGTCCGGATTCGCGTTAGAAGTTGGTCCTTTTGACGTGCTTTAATTCAGTTGGAAAAATGCTGATAGATTAAAGGACGCATGCCGTTCAATATAGAAAATTGCATGCTCTTTAAAAAATCAATTTCTCTCCTTTTGTTTTTTGGCGGTGTCCTTTTTTATATATTTTTTTAACAATTATTACAAATTGGCAGAAAGAATGGATCCACATAATAAAAAAATGCTAATATTCGAGAAGATGTGCCGATTGAAGGGTTGGTTGAAGAAGAATTCGAAGAGCTCGAAGAAAATGATGATTTTGTAGACGATTTTTTTCAATATTTCAATTTGGTTTTGTTTTATGTATCAAAAATAAAATTTTACTTTTTATACGATTTATTTTATACGCAAAAATTATAAATAAATATATAATTTTTATAACAGTTTATAAGTTTTTGTCGCATTTTTTATAACATGCAATTTTCTACATTGAACGACATGCGTCCTTTAATGAAGATCATTTTTGGTGTTGTTTCATAGATAGTTTTTAGATGTCCGAAATGTCGGTGATTCTACAAAATGCCAATGAAAGTTCGCTCATCGTTATTGATGAGTTGGCGCGAAGTGAGTTTTAAATTTAAATTCTATTTGCTATTTGAGATCCATGCGAAACACTTCAGTCTGCCATATATTCCTTAATAGATAATTCCAAATTTTTATAAGATCTTCAATAAGTTCGATGTAAACAGTTTAAAATTGTTATATTTTGATATGCGACCCTTTTTTCTTCTTAATTAACATCCCTAATCCTCTTAGTCGTATTCTATTCATTCTTTCTTTTTTAGGCACTTCCACCGAAGAGGGTATCGGTATATCGTACGCACTCTGCGAAGAGCTTATCGCTTCCAGGGTTTGCAGAAATTTTCTCTATATTATTATATCTACTTTCTTGAACTTTTCTTTCTAATTTCCAATTCCTATTCCGCTTTCCAATATTTTAATTGTTGATTGTTGCTTTTTTCAGGCCTACGTCTTCTTCGCCACTCATTTTCTCAATCTGGCCCTGCTTGAGTTGAATTATCCCGTCGTGAGAAAGTGAGTTCTTCTTTCGCTTTCATTCTTTTTCTCAATTTTCGCTCCACGCAATTTGTCCATCCTTTTCTTGGGAGTAGAATAGAAACCTTTTTTAAATAGTTCATTTTTTCTTCAGCTTTCATCTCTCTTTCGATGTGTCGTGTGGCGCCGATGAATCCGAGGAGGAAAGCGATGTACGAATTTTGAAGACGTCCCACGTGCTCTATAAGGGTCGCTACAAGGGGCCTTTATACGGTAAGTTTTTACGTAATTTTTTTATAAAGTATATTACTCGGTGTTCATTATTGCACAAAAGTAGCTACCTATCAAAAATTGCACAAAAGTAGCTACCTTAGTATTGACTTTTTAAAAATTTTTTTTGAAAAAGCACGGATTTAAATTTCAAATGAGTAATCATTTTTCACAGTAAATAGGTATGCGCACGTGCACGTACACGTTTAATTTTTTTATCAAAAAAAGAATTTATTAGCAAAAATATTAGGTTGTAAAGAAAATTCTGCTCAAGTAATTTATTTTTTACTAATATTTATTTATTTACAATATTTATAATTTTTTGCTTTTTTAATATTTTTTTAAATTTTATTTTAATTTATCAATTTTTCTTGGAACCGAGCTTTCTTCATAACCTAATAATTTAAAGAAAAAAGTTTTAAAGTAGATATTTTTGATCAGGATGTGGCCCTAAAGGGGATCGTTTAGGATAATTGTTGTGGGTTCAATCACATAAATTATGATCAAACAAAGCTTTCCGCAGCTTCCGCAACGCTGTTAAACCTGCTTTTCGCGTTTATCCAGTTTTATTCATCTTCACAAGTTTAGAAATTTTAAAAAATTGGGCTCTAGAAGGTGCTTAATTTTTAAATATATGATATAAAACAATTATTTCTAGGACTTTGAGAACCCACTCTATCGGTACTTTCTACTGAAAATAGGCTCCTAACCTCAGCGAGCATATTTTTCGAAAAAAATTGTTTCGCTGCGGAACGCCAAGTCCAAGTAATTTGACGCAAATTCAAATTATTTTCAAAAATTACTTCAAAAATTTTAATACACAAATTTTCGTGCAATATTGAAAACTGCGTATTAGAAGACTAAAGATAGGATAGTTTGAGGCACTCGACGAATTCGTAATTTGAGAAAAGATATAAAATTTGAGTTTTTTTGGTTTTTTATTTTCCGCCATCTTAGAAAATTTTGGGATTGAATTTTTTCATTTTTCCACTTTTCGATAGGTATTAAAATCTTTTATTAGGTATTAAAATCTTTTACAAATTCCAAGTTGCAGGGCTAGAGCTGGCGGAATTGACCACACTGCCGGAATCGGTGACGCTGCGCGCGCGTGCGTTAGCCGAACGTCTACGTGCGAAAACGATGGGCGATATTTCGGAATCCTCGCACGACGCCTCATCCACCGCCGCGTCCGACGAACCCACTGGGACCGTTCGCCGCAAACGTTTAGCGTGCATCGCGCAACGACTCATCGACTTGTCGCGCGTCGCCGGCTCGATGAGCGACGCATCGCTGTCGACCCATCTTCGTCAATTACAATTGGCCGATATTTCCGATGAGTTGTTCTAATCGCATTTTTGATTGCGTATTGTTTTTTAATGCATTTAATAAAATGGCGCCTAAATGGAAAATAATGAAGGTCAAAAATAAAAATAAATTATTTTCACTTTGAAAAACACTCAAATTTCACATTTTTTCACTAAATATCTGAGAGATTTATTTATTCAATCAGCAAGAGCTCAATCCATTCTCCCCACAACCATCACACATATTATGTTGGGGCCGGCGAAAAACGTGCCGTTTCCACAGCGTACTGAAAAAAATGATTAAAAATTAAAATTAATAATGTTCGAATTGTCATTTTACTATTTTTTAGGACTTGAGGTTCTCTTTAGGGCCACATCCTGATCAAAATTATTAGGTTATGAAGAAAGCTCAAAGCTCGGTTCCAAGAAAAATTGATAAATTAAAATAAAATTTAAAAAAATATTAAAAAAGCAAAAAATTATTGTAAATAAATAAATATTAGTAAAAAATAAATCATTTGAGCAAAATTTTCTTTCAAAATCGAAAAAATTTCAAAAATTAATTTTTAAACGAAAATGGTGTTATTGGATAGCTGGTAACGAGTTAATCAAAAGTTACTCTTACACTAGGTCCTTATGAAGCTTGGGCGAAAAGTTACAGCCACTTGAAAATTTCGAATTTGGCCTAATTTTGATGGTCAAAAATTTTCAACGGGCCAAAAGTGCCCGATAATCAAAAAATTGATTAAGAGATACATATGTATTTGGAATCAGCTCTTCAAGGACTATCGAATATGTATATAAAAGTCGCTGTAGCTTACAAAGTTCAATTTGAAAAAAACCATGGACTATAGTAAGGGCATTTTTTCAAAATCGAAAAAATTTCAAAAATTAATTTTTAAACGAAAATGGTGTTATTGGATAGCTGGTAACGAGTTAATCAAAAGTTACTCTTACACTAGGTCCTTATGACGCCTGGGCGAAAAGTTACAGCCACTTGAAAATTTCGAATTTGGCCTAATTTTGATGGTCAAAAATTTTCAACGGGCCAAAAGTGCCCGATAATCAAAAAATTGATTAAGAGATACATATGTATTTGGAATCAGCTGTTCAAGGACTATCGAATATGTATATAAAAGTCGCTGTAGCTTACAAAGTTCAATTTGAAAAAAACCATGGACTACATATAGTAAGGGCATTTTTTCAAAATCGAAAAAATTTCAAAAATTAATTTTTAAACGAAAATGGTGTTATTGGATAGCTGGTAACGAGTTAATCAAAAGTTACTCTTACACTAGGTCCTTATGACGCCTGGGCGAAAAGTTACAGCCACTTGAAAATTCCGAATTTGGCCTAATTTTGATGGTCAAAAATTTTCAACGGGCCAAAAGTGCCCGATAATCAAAAAATTGATTAAGAGATACATATGTATTTGGAATCAGCTCTTCAAGGACTATCGAATATGTATATAAAAGTCGCTGTAGCTTACAAAGTTCAATTTGAAAAAAACCATGGACTACATATAGTAAGGGCATTTTTTCAAAATCGAAAAAATTTCAAAAATTAATTTTCAAACGAAAATGGTGTTATTGGATAGCTGGTAACGAGTTAATCAAAGGTTACTCTTACACTAGGTCCTTATGACGCCTGGGCGAAAAGTTACAGCCACTTGAAAATTTCGAATTTGGCCTAATTTTGATGGTCAAAAATTTTCAACGGGCCAAAAGTGCCCGATAATCAAAAAATTGATTAAGAGATACATATGTATTTGGAATCAGCTCTTCAAGGACTATCGAATATGTATATAAAAGTCGCTGTAGCTTACAAAGTTCAATTTGAAAAAAACCATGGACTACATATAGTAAGGGCATTTTTTCAAAATCAAAAAAATTTCAAAAATTAATTTTTAAACGAAAATGGTGTTATTGGATAGCTGGTAACGAGTTAATCAAAAGTTACTCTTACACTAGGTCCTTATGAAGCCTGGGCGAAAAGTTACAGCCACTTGAAAATTTCGAATTTGGCCTAATTTTGATGGTCAAAAATTTTCAACGGGCCAAAAGTGCCCGATAATCAAAAAATTGATTAAGAGATACATATGTATTTGGAATCAGCTCTTCAAGGACTATCGAATATGTATATAAAAGTCGCTGTAGCTTACAAAGTTCAATTTGAAAAAAACCATGGACTACATATAGTAAGGGCATTTTTTCAAAATCGAAAAATTTCAAAAAATTAATTTTAAACGAAAATGGTGTATTGGATAGCTGGTAACGAGTTAATCAAAGTTACTCTTAACTAGGTCCTTATGAGCCTGGGCAAAATTACACCACTTGAAAATTTCGAATTTGGCCAATTTTGAATGTCAAAAATTTTCAAACAAAAGTGCCCGATAATCAAAAAATTGATTAAGAGATACTATGATATTTGGAATCAGCTCTTCAGGACTATCGATATTATAAAAGTGCTGATTAGCTACAAAGTTCAATTTGAAAAAAACCTGATTTGATGTATAAGGGATTTTCAAAATCGAAAAATTTCAAAAATTAATTTTAAACGAAAATGTATTGGATAGCTGGTAAGAGTTAATCAAAGTTACTCTTACACTAGGTCCTTTGAGCCTGGGCGAAAAGTTAACCACTTGAAAATTTGAATTTGCTAAATTTTGATAGTCAAAAATTTTCAACGGCAAAAGTGCGATAATCAAAAATTGATTAAGAGATACATTGATTTGAATCAGCTCTTCAAGGACTATCGAATATGTAAAAGTCGCTACTTGACAAATTCAATTTGAAAATCATGGCAAAATTTTCAAGGCATTTTTCAAAATCAAAAAATTTCAAAATTAATTTTAAACGAAAATGGTGTTATGGATAGCGGTAACGAGTTAATCAAAGTTACTTTACACTAGGTCAATTAGAAGCCTGGGCGAAAAGTAAGCCACTTGAATTTCGAATTTGGCCTAATTTTGATGTCAAAAATTTTCAACGGGCCAAAAGGGTAATAGAAGAATTGATTAAAGAAATGTATTTGGAATCAGCCTTAAGGACTATCGAAATGTATTAAAATGTTGCTACAAAGTTCAATTTGAAAAAAACCATGGACTCATAAGTAAGGGCATTTTTTCAAAATCAAAAAATTTAAAATTAATTTTTAAGAAAATGGGTTATTGGATAGCTGTACGAGTTAATCAAAGTTATTACTGGTCCTAGACCGGCGAAGTACAGCCACTTGAATGAATTTGGCATTTTGATGGTCAAATTTCGGGCAAAGATAATCAAATTGATTAAAGTACATATGTTGGAATCACTCTTAGGACTCGAATATATAAAGTCCTGACAATTCAATTTGAAAAACCATGGACTATATAGGCATTTTTTCAAATCAAAATTTCAAAATTAATTTAAACGAAATGGTATTGGATAGCTGGTAAAGTTAATCAAGTTACTTACATAGTCTTATATGGCGAAGTTACACCACTTGAAAATTTCGAATTGGCCTAATTTTGTTAAATTTTCAACGCCAAAGTCGATAATCAAATTTTAAGAGATACATATTATTTGGAATCAGCTCTTCAAGGACTATCGAATATGTATATAAAGTCGCTGAGCTTACAAAGTTCAATTTGAAAAACCATGGACTATAGTAAGCATTTTTCAAAATCAAAAATTTCAAAAATTAATTTTAAACGAAAATGGTGTTATTGGATACTGGTAACGAGTTAATCAAAGTTACTCTTACACTAGGTCCTTATGAGCCTGGGCGAAAAGTTACAGCCATGAAATTTCAATTGCCTAATTTTGATGTCAAAATTTTCAACGGGCAAAAGTGCCGATAATCAAATGATTAAGAGATACATATTTTGAATCAGCTCCAAGACTATCGAATATGTATATAAAGTCGCTACACAAAGTTCAATTTGAAAACCATGGACTATAGTAAGGGCATTTTTTCAAAATCGAAAATTTCAAAAATTAATTTAAACGAAAATGTTATTGGATAGCTGTAACGAGTTAATCAAGTTACTCTTACTGTCCTTATGACGCCTGGCAAAAGTTACAGCACTTGAAAATTTCGAATTTGGCAATTTTGATGAAAATTTTCAACGGAATCATAATCAAAAAATTATTAAGAGATACATATGTATTGGAATCAGCTCTTCAAGGACTATCGATATGATAAAAAGTCGCTGTAGCTACAAAGTTCAATTGAAAACCATGGACTATATAAGGCATTTTCAAAATCGAAAATTTCAAAAATTAATTTAAACGAAATGGTGTTATTGATAGTGTAAAGTTAATCAAAGTTCTACACTAGTCTTTACGCCTGGGCGAAAATTCACCACTGAAATTCAATTTGGCCTAATTTGATGTCAAATTTCAAGGGCCAAGTCGATAATCAAAAAATTGATTAAGGTATATGTATTTGGAATCAGCTCTTCAAGGATATGAATAGTATATAAAAGTCGGCTAAAAGTTCAATTTGAAAAACCATGGACTATAGTAAGGCATTTTTCAAAATCAAAAATTAAATTAATTAAAAATGGTGTTATAATAAGTTATAAATTCATAGGTCTTAGGCTAAGTTTGAAATTTCAATTTGGCTATTAAAAATTCAACGGAAGTGCGATAACAAATGTTAGAATATGTATTTGGAACGCCTTCAAGACTAGAATATTTTAAAAGTCGCTTAGCTAAAGTTCAATTTGAAAAAAAACATGGACTATAATGGGCATTTTTCAAATCGAAAATTTCAAAAATTAATTTTTAAACGAAGTGTTATTGGATAGTGAGTTAATCAATACCACATAGGTCTGCGCCCATCGAAAAGCACTTGAAAATTTCGAATTTGGCCTAATTTTGATGGTCAAAAATTTTCAACGGGCCAAAAGTGCCGATAATCAAAAAATTGATTAAGAGATACATATGTGTTGAATCAGCTTTCAAGGACTATCGAATATGTATATAAAAGTCCTGTAGTTCAAAGTTCAATTTGAAAAAAACCATGGACGTCATATATAAGGGCATTTTTTCAAAATCGAAAAAATTTCAAAATTAATTTTTAAACGAAAATGGTTTATTGGATAGCTGGTAACGAGTTAATCAAAAGTTACTTTACACTAGGTCCTTATGAGCCTGGGCGAAAAGTTACAGCCACTTGAAAATTTCGAATTTGGCCTAATTTTGATTGTCAAAAATTTTCAACGGGCCAAAGTGCCGATAATCAAAAAATTGATTAAGAGATACATATGTATTTGGAATCAGCTCTTCAAGGACTATCGAATATGTATATAAAAGTCGCTGTAGCTACAAAGTTCAATTTGAAAAAACCATGGACTACATATAGTAAGGCATTTTTCAAATCGAAAAATTAAAATTAATTTTAAACGAAAATGGTGTTATTGATAGCTGGTACGAGTTAATCAAAAGTTACTCTTACACTAGGTCCTTATGACGTGGGCGAAAAGTTACAGCCACTTGAAAATCAATTTGGCCTAATTTTGATGTCAAATTTTCAACGGGCCAAAGTCTGATAATCAAAAATTGATTAAGAGATATATGTATTGGAATCAGCTCTTCAGACTATCGAATATGTATAAAAGTCGCTAGCTTACAAAGTTCAATTTGAAAACCATGACATAAGGGCATTTTTTCAAAATCGAAAAATTTCAAAAATTAATTTTTAAACGAAAATGGTGTTATTGGATAGCTGGTAACGAGTTAATCAAAAGTTACTCTTACACTAGGTCCTTATGACGCCTGGCGAAAAGTTACAGCCACTTGAAAATTCGAATTTGGCCTAATTTTGATGGTCAAAATTTTCAACGGGCCAAAAGTGCCCGATAATCAAAAAATTGATTAAGAGATACTATGTATTTGGAATCAGCTCTTCAAGGACTATCGAATATGTATATAAAGTCGCTGTAGCTTACAAAGTTCAATTTGAAAAAACCATGGACTCATATAGTAAGGGCATTTTTTCAAAATCGAAAAAATTTCAAAAATTAATTTTTAAACGAAAATGGTGTTATTGGATAGCTGGTAACGAGTTAATCAAAAGTTACTCTTACACTAGGTCCTTATGAAGCTGGGCGAAAAGTTACAGCCACTTGAAAATTTCGAATTTGGCCTAATTTTGATGGTCAAAAATTTTCAACGGGCCAAAGTGCCCGATAATCAAAAATTGATTAAGAGATACATATGTATTTGGAATCAGCTCTTCAAGGACTATCGAATATGTATATAAAAGTCGCTGTAGCTTACAAGTTCAATTTGAAAAAACCATGGACTATAGTAAGGGCATTTTTTCAAAATCGAAAAATTTCAAAAATTAATTTTAAACGAAAATGGTGTTATTGGATAGCTGGTAACGAGTTAATCAAAAGTTACTCTTACACTAGGTCCTTATGAGCTGCGAAAGTTACAGCCACTTGAAAATTTCGAATTTGGCCTAATTTTGATGGTCAAAATTTTCAACGGGCCAAAGTGCCGATAATCAAAAATTGATTAAGAGATACATATGTATTTGGAATCAGCTCTTCAAGGACTATCGAATATGTATATAAAGTCGCTGTAGCTACAAAGTTCAATTTGAAAAACCATGGACTATTAAGGGCATTTTTCAAAATCGAAAAAATTTCAAAAATTAATTTTTAAACGAAAATGGTGTTATTGGATAGCTGGTAACGAGTTAATCAAAAGTTACTCTTACACTAGGTCCTTATGAGCTGGGAAAAGTTGCCACTTGAAATTAATTTGGCCTAATTTTGATGTCAAAATTTTCAACGGCCAAAATGCCGATAATCAAAAAATTGATTAAGAGATCATATGTATTTGAATCAGCTCTTCAAGGACTATCGAATATGTATATAAAAGTCGCTGTAGCTCAAAGTTCAATTTGAAAAAACCATGGACATAGTAAGGGCATTTTTTCAAAATCGAAAAATTTCAAAAATTAATTTTAAACGAAAATGGTGTTATTGGATAGCTGGTAACGAGTTAATCAAAAGTTACTCTACACTAGGTCCTTATGACGCCTGGCAAAAGTTACTTGAAAATTCGAATTTGGCAATTTTGATGTCAAAATTTTCAACGGGCCAAAGCCTGATAATCAAAAATTGATTAAGAGATACATATGTATTTGAATCAGCTTTCAGGACTATCGAATATTATATAAAAGTCGCTTACTTACAAAGTTCAATTTGAAAACCATGGACTATAGTGCATTTTTCAAAATCGAAAAATTTCAAAAATTAATTTTAAACGAAAATGGTTATGGATAGTGTAACGAGTTAATCAAAATTATCTTCTAGGTCCTATGAAGCTGGGCGAAAAGTCTTAAAAATTCAATTTGAATTTAGAAAATTTTAACGGCCAGTGCCGATAATCAAAAAATTGATTGTTTGATTGGACAGTCTTTACTTTATTTAGTCCTGTATTAAAGTTCAATTTGAAAAACATGACTATTATTTTCATTTTTTCAAAACGAAAATTTAAAATTATTTTAAACAAAAATGGTGTTATGATAGCTGTAACGAGTAATCAAAGTTACTCTTACACAGTCCTTGACCTAAGAAAGTACAGTCTGAAATCAATAATTATCAATTAAGGCATCCGATATCAAATGTAGGATCATATTTGAATCATTCTTTCAAGGACTATTCGTTATAATCCTGACTAAGTCATGAAAACAGGATAGAAGGGTTTCAATGAAACAAATTATTTTAACTTGTTGGAAGTAACGAATCAAATCTACAATTTGAATACAACAAGATTAAATTTAATTTCAATTTTTGCATTTAACCCAGTGCATTCAAAGGATGTTTGAACTCATGACATTGATATTAAATATAGTAAGGGCATTTTTTCAAAATCGAAAAAATTTCAAAAATTAATTTTTAAACGAAAATGGTGTTATTGGATAGCTGGTAACGAGTTAATCAAAAGTTACTCTTACACTAGGTCCTTATGACGCCTGGGCGAAAAGTTACAGCCACTTGAAAATTTCGAATTTGGCCTAATTTTTGATTGTCAAAAATTTTCAACGGGCCAAAAGTGCCCGATAATCAAAAAATTGATTAAGAGATACATATGTATTTGGAATCAGCTCTTCAAGGACTATCGAATATGTATATAAAAGTCGCTGTAGCTCACAAAGTTCAATTTGAAAAAACCATGGACAAGATTAAGGGCATTTTTTCAAAATCGAAAAAATTTCAAAAATTAATTTTTAAACGAAAATGGTGTTATTGGATAGCTGGTAACGAGTTAATCAAAGTTACTCTTACACTAGGTCCTTATGACGCTTGGGAAAAGTTACAGCCACTTGAAAATTCTCGAATTTGGCCTAATTTTGATGGTCAAAATTTTCAACGGGCCAAAGTGCCCGATAATCAAAAAATTGATTAAGAGATACATATGTATTTGGAATCAGCTCTTCAAGGACTATCGAATATGTATATAAAAGTCGCTGTAGCTTCAAAGTTCAATTTGAAAAAAACCATGGACTATAGTAAGGGCATTTTTTCAAAATCGAAAAATTTCAAAAATTAATTTTTAAACGAAAATGGTGTTATTGGATAGCTGGTAACGAGTTAATCAAAAGTTACTCTTACACTAGGTCCTTATGAGCCCTGGGCGAAAAGTTACAGCCACTTGAAAATTTGGCCTAATTTTGATTGTCAAAATTTTCAACGGGCCAAAGTGCCGATAATCAAAAAATTGATTAAGAGATACATATGTATTTGGAATCAGCTCTTCAAGGACTATCGAATATGTATATAAAAGTCGCTGTAGCTTACAAAGTTCAATTTGAAAAAAACCATGGACTACATATAGTAAGGGCATTTTTTCAAAATCGAAAAAATTTCAAAAATTAATTTTTAAACGAAAATGGTGTTATTGGATAGCTGGTAACGAGTTAATCAAAAGTTACTCTTACACTAGGTCCTTATGAAGCCTGGGCGAAAAGTTACAGCCACTTGAAAATTTCGAATTTGGCCTAATTTTGATGTCAAAATTTTCAACGGGCCAAAGTGCCGATAATCAAAAAATTGATTAAGAGATACATATGTATTTGGAATCAGCTCTTCAAGGACTATCGAATATGTATATAAAAGTCGCTGTAGCTTACAAAGTTCAATTTGAAAAAACCATGGACTATAGTAAGGGCATTTTTTCAAAATCGAAAAAATTTCAAAAATTAATTTTTAAACGAAAATGGTGTTATTGGATAGCTGGTAACGAGTTAATCAAAAGTTACTTTACACTAGGTCCTTATGAGCCTGGGCGAAAAGTTACAGCCACTTGAAAATTTCGAATTTGGCCTAATTTTGATGGTCAAAAATTTTCAACGGGCCAAAAGTGCCCGATAATCAAAAAATTGATTAAGAGATACATATGTATTTGGAATCAGCTCTTCAAGGACTATCGAATATGTATATAAAAGTCGCTGTAGCTTACAAAGTTCAATTTGAAAAAACCATGGACTACATATGTAAGGGCATTTTTTCAAAATCGAAAAAATTTCAAAATTAATTTTTAAACGAAAATGGTGTTATTGGATAGCTGGTAACGAGTTAATCAAAAGTTACTCTTACACTAGGTCCTTATGAGCCTGGGCGAAAAGTTACAGCCACTTGAAAATTTCGAATTTGGCCTAATTTTGATGGTCAAAAATTTTCAACGGGCCAAAAGTGCCCGATAATCAAAAAATTGATTAAGAGATACATATGTATTTGGAATCAGCTCTTCAAGGACTATCGAATATGTATATAAAAGTCGCTGTAGCTTACAAAGTTCAATTTGAAAAAACCATGGACATATAGTAAGGGCATTTTTTCAAAATCGAAAAAATTTCAAAATTAATTTTTAAACGAAAATGGTGTTATTGGATAGCTGGTAACGAGTTAATCAAAAGTTACTCTTACACTAGGTCCTTATGAAGCCTGGGCGAAAAGTTACAGCCACTTGAAAATTCGAATTTGGCCTAATTTTGATGGTCAAAAATTTTCAACGGGCCAAAAGTGCCCGATAATCAAAAAATTGATTAAGAGATACATATGTATTTGGAATCAGCTCTTCAAGGACTATCGAATATGTATATAAAGTCGCTGTAGCTTACAAAGTTCAATTTGAAAAAAACCATGGACATATAGTAAGGGCATTTTTTCAAAATCGAAAAAATTTCAAAAATTAATTTTTAAACGAAAATGGTGTTATTGGATAGCTGGTAACGAGTTAATCAAAAGTTACTCTTACACTAGGTCCTTATGAGCCTGGGCGAAAAGTTACAGCCACTTGAAAATTTCGAATTTGGCCTAATTTTGATTGTCAAAAATTTTCAACGGGCCAAAAGTGCCCGATAATCAAAAAATTGATTAAGAGATACATATGTATTTGGAATCAGCTTTCAAGGACTATCGAATATGTATATAAAAGTCGCTGTAGCTTACAAAGTTCAATTTGAAAAAACCATGGACAAGGGATTTTTAAGGCATTTTTTCAAAATCGAAAAAATTTCAAAAATTAATTTTTAAACGAAAATGGTGTTATTGGATAGCTGGTAACGAGTTAATCAAAAGTTACTCTTACACTAGGTCCTTATGAGCTTGGGCGAAAAGTTACAGCCACTTGAAAATTCCGAATTTGGCCTAATTTTGATGGTCAAAAATTTTCAACGGGCCAAAAGTGCCGATAATCAAAAAATTGATTAAGAGATACATATGTATTTGGAATCAGCTCTTCAAGGACTATCGAATATGTATATAAAAGTCGCTGTAGCTTACAAAGTTCAATTTGAAAAAAACCATGGACTACATTTAAGGGCATTTTTTCAAAATCGAAAAAATTTCAAAAATTAATTTTTAAACGAAAATGGTGTTATTGGATAGCTGGTAACGAGTTAATCAAAAGTTACTCTTACACTAGGTCCTTATGAAGCCTGGGCGAAAAGTTACAGCCACTTGAAAATTTCGAATTTGGCCTAATTTTGATGGTCAAAAATTTTCAACGGGCCAAAAGTGCCCGATAATCAAAAAATTGATTAAGAGATACATATGTATTTGGAATCAGCTCTTCAAGGACTATCGAATATGTATATAAAAGTCGCTGTAGCTTACAAAGTTCAATTTGAAAAAAACCATGGACTATAGTAAGGGCATTTTTTCAAAATCGAAAAAATTTCAAAAATTAATTTTTAAACGAAAATGGTGTTATTGGATAGCTGGTAACGAGTTAATCAAAAGTTACTCTTACACTAGGTCCTTATGACGCCTGGGCGAAAAGTTACAGCCACTTGAAAATTTCGAATTTGGCCTAATTTTGATTGTCAAAAATTTTCAACGGGCCAAAAGTGCCCGATAATCAAAAAATTGATTAAGAGATACATATGTATTTGGAATCAGCTCTTCAAGGACTATCGAATATGTATATAAAAGTCGCTGTAGCTCACAAAGTTCAATTTGAAAAAAACCATGGACAAGGGCATTTTTTAAGGGCATTTTTTCAAAATCGAAAAAATTTCAAAAATTAATTTTTAAACGAAAATGGTGTTATTGGATAGCTGGTAACGAGTTAATCAAAAGTTACTCTTACACTAGGTCCTTATGACGCTTGGGCGAAAAGTTACAGCCACTTGAAAATTCCGAATTTGGCCTAATTTTGATGGTCAAAAATTTTCAACGGGCCAAAAGTGCCCGATAATCAAAAAATTGATTAAGAGATACATATGTATTTGGAATCAGCTCTTCAAGGACTATCGAATATGTATATAAAAGTCGCTGTAGCTTACAAAGTTCAATTTGAAAAAAACCATGGACTATAGTAAGGGCATTTTTTCAAAATCGAAAAAATTTCAAAAATTAATTTTCAAACGAAAATGGTGTTATTGGATAGCTGGTAACGAGTTAATCAAAATTTAATCTTACACTAGGTCCTTATGACGCCTGGAAATTTGGTTCATTTGAACTTTTTTCTTAATAGTCAATTATTTCATTGATTGCATCATATTTAACCAGGTTGCCAGATGTCCTTTTTAAAAAGATTTGTTCTTTTTTTGAGGGGTCTGTTCTTTTTTATTTTTTGTTCTTTTTTGTTCTTTTTTTCCATTTTTTGTTCTTTTTTGTTCTTTTTTTCCACGAAGAATGACACAGGATGACTTAGACACAGGATCAGGAGTTCCGAGAAGTATTAATTGTTGAGAGAATAAAGAATCTGACCCGAAAAGTTAACGAAATAGACCAATTTAGATATTTTTAGAAAAATCTTTTTTGCTGTTGGAAATTATCAATAAAATATTTTTTTCGTGCCCAGCGTTCTTTTTTATTTTATTTTCATCTGATTAAACTGAATCAAAAATGAAAAAAAAATTAACTAAACCCTTATGAATTATTACATTGTACGCCCAAAAAAAGAACATTTAAATTTCTTTGTAAAAATGGCAAAAGGTTGGTGCGGCCGGGATCATTGCTCAATCTTCCGAGACTACAATGTGCACTTTCTTCCGTGCACATCTGGACCTCAATCGAAAGAGAGCAGATCTGGCTAAGCAAGCCAACTATGCGCCTACCGTAGTAGGCGGATCCGTTGTGTCATGTGGAATCATAGTTGTGCACCATCACAATTCTTTCTCATCCGGCTGACTCAGTTAGCTGTGGGACGTACCGAACCTCCGAAGAGGCCACTGGGAATGGTGCCCAGAGGGTCCAGTGAACCACAAACACTGGTATTGACTTAACTCTAGCTTGGCCGAGTCAAACCGGAATCGAAATCATGCAATTGGTGAATACAACAAGATTGATTCATTCTTGGGAATGGGATTCAATTTTTCGCTTATATAACCCGACGTGCATTCGCCGAAAAGCGGCGATGGGCTTCGCCAACCGGTCAGAGAAGTCAGACACTCTAATGATATTAACGAAATAGACCAATTTAGATATTTTTAGAAAAATCTTTTTTGTTGTTGGAAATTATCAATAAAATATTTTTTTTGTGCTTAGCGTTCTTTTTTATTTTATTTTCATCTGTATTTAACTAATAATTTTGAGTGGTATTAGGTTGGTAACTAATAACTTTTACTGCAGGCCCTTATGACGCCTGGGCGAAAAGTTACAGCCACTTGAAAATTCCGAATTTGGCCTAATTTTGATAGTCAAAAATTTTCAACGGGCCAAAAGTGCCCGAAAATTAAAAAATTGATTAAGAGATACATATGTATTTGGAATCAGCTCTTCAAGGACTATCGAATATGTATATAAAAGTCGCTGTAGCTTACAAAGTTCAATTTGAAAAAAACCATGGACTACATATAGTAAGGGCATTTTTTCAAAATCGAAAAAATTTCAAAAATTAATTTTTAAACGAAAATGGTGTTATTGGATAGCTGGTAACGAGTTAATCAAAAGTTACTCTTACACTAGGTCCTTATGAAGCCTGGGCGAAAAGTTACAGCCACTTGAAAATTTCGAATTTGGCCTAATTTTGATTGTCAAAAATTTTCAACGGGCCAAAAGTGCCCGATAATCAAAAAATTGATTAAGAGATACATATGTATTTGGAATCAGCTCTTCAAGGACTATCGAATATGTATATAAAAGTCGCTGTAGCTTACAAAGTTCAATTTGAAAAAAACCATGGACTACATATAGTAAGGGCATTTTTTCAAAATCGAAAAAATTTCAAAAATTAATTTTTAAACGAAAATGGTGTTATTGGATAGCTGGTAACGAGTTAATCAAAAGTTACTCTTACACTAGGTCCTTATGAAGCCTGGGCGAAAAGTTACAGCCACTTGAAAATTTCGAATTTGGCCTAATTTTGATGGTCAAAAATTTTCAACGGGCCAAAAGTGCCCGATAATCAAAAAATTGATTAAGAGATACATATGTATTTGGAATCAGCTCTTCAAGGACTATCGAATATGTATATAAAAGTCGCTGTAGCTTACAAAGTTCAATTTGAAAAAAACCATGGACTACATAGTAAGGGCATTTTTTCAAAATCGAAAAAATTTCAAAAATTAATTTTTAAACGAAAATGGTGTTATTGGATAGCTGGTAACGAGTTAATCAAAAGTTACTCTTACACTAGGTCCTTATGAAGCCTGGGCGAAAAGTTACAGCCACTTGAAAATTTCGAATTTGGCCTAATTTTGATGGTCAAAAATTTTCAACGGGCCAAAAGTGCCCGATAATCAAAAAATTGATTAAGAGATACATATGTATTTGGAATCAGCTCTTCAAGGACTATCGAATATGTATATAAAAGTCGCTGTAGCTTACAAAGTTCAATTTGAAAAAAACCATGGACAAGGGCATTTTTTAAGGGCATTTTTTCAAAATCGAAAAAATTTCAAAAATTAATTTTTAAACGAAAATGGTGTTATTGGATAGCTGGTAACGAGTTAATCAAAAGTTACTCTTACACTAGGTCCTTATGAGCCTGGAAAAGTTACAGCCACTTGAAAATTTCGAATTTGGCCTAATTTTGATGGTCAAAATTTTCAACGGGCCAAAAGTGCCGATAATCAAAAATTGATTAAGAGATACATATGTATTTGGAATCAGCTTTCAAGACTATCGAATATGTATATAAAAGTCGCTTAGCTACAAAGTTCAATTTGAAAAAACATGGACTATAGTTAAGGGCATTTTTTCAAAATCGAAAAAATTTCAAAAATTAATTTTTAAACGAAAATGGTGTTATTGGATAGCTGGTAACGAGTTAATCAAAGTTACTCTTACACTAGGTCCTATGAGCCTGGGCGAAAAGTTAAGCACTTGAAAATTTCGAATTTGGCCTAATTTTGATGGTCAAAATTTTCAACGGGCCAAAATGTCCGATAATCAAAAAATTGATTAAGAGATACATATGTATTTGGAATCAGCTCTTCAAGGACTATCGAATATGTATATAAAAGTCGCTGTAGCTTACAAAGTTCAATTTGAAAAAACCATGGACAGTATTTTAAGGCATTTTTTCAAAATCGAAAAAATTTCAAAAATTAATTTTAAACGAAAATGGTGTTATTGGATAGCTGGTAACGAGTTAATCAAAAGTTACTCTTACACTAGGTCCTTATGAAAGCCTGGGCGAAAAGTTACAGCCACTTGAAAATTTCGAATTTGGCCTAATTTTGATGGTCAAAAATTTTCAACGGGCCAAAAGTGCCCGATAATCAAAAAATTGATTAAGAGATACATATGTATTTGGAATCAGCTCTTCAAGGACTATCGAATATGTATATAAAAGTCGCTGTAGCTTACAAAGTTCAATTTGAAAAAAACCATGGAACAGTATTAGTAAGGGCATTTTTTCAAAATCGAAAAAATTTCAAAAATTAATTTTTAAACGAAAATGGTGTTATTGGATAGCTGGTAACGAGTTAATCAAAAGTTACTCTTACACTAGGTCCTTATGACGCCTGGGCGAAAAGTTACAGCCACTTGAAAATTTCGAATTTGGCCTAATTTTGATGGTCAAAAATTTTCAACGGGCCAAAAGTGCCCGATAATCAAAAAATTGATTAAGAGATACATATGTATTTGGAATCAGCTCTTCAAGGACTATCGAATATGTATATAAAAGTCGCTGTAGCTTACAAAGTTCAATTTGAAAAAAACCATGGACAAGGGCATTTTTTAAGGGCATTTTTTCAAAATCGAAAAAATTTCAAAAATTAATTTTTAAACGAAAATGGTGTTATTGGATAGCTGGTAACGAGTTAATCAAAAGTTACTCTTACACTAGGTCCTTATGAAGCCTGGGCGAAAAGTTACAGCCACTTGAAAATTTCGAATTTGGCCTAATTTTGATGGTCAAAAATTTTCAACGGGCCAAAAGTGCCCGATAATCAAAAAATTGATTAAGAGATACATATGTATTTGGAATCAGCTCTTCAAGGACTATCGAATATGTATATAAAAGTCGCTGTAGCTTACAAAGTTCAATTTGAAAAAAACCATGGACTATAGTAAGGGCATTTTTTCAAAATCGAAAAAATTTCAAAAATTAATTTTTAAACGAAAATGGTGTTATTGGATAGCTGGTAACGAGTTAATCAAAGTTACTCTTACACTAGGTCCTTATGAAGCCTGGCGAAAAGTTACAGCCACTTGAAAATTTCGAATTTGGCCTAATTTTGATGGTCAAAAATTTTCAACGGCCAAAAGTGCCCGATAATCAAAAATTGATTAAGAGATAATATGTATTTGGAATCAGCTCTTCAAGGACTATCGAATATGTATATAAAAGTCGCTGTAGCTTACAAGTTCAATTTGAAAAAACCATGGACCTTTTAAGGGCATTTTTTCAAAATCGAAAAAATTTCAAAAATTAATTTTTAAACGAAAATGGTGTTATTGGATAGCTGGTAACTGAGTTAATCAAAAGTTACTCTTACTAGGTCCTTATGAAGCCTGGGCGAAAAGTTACAGCCACTTGAAAATTTCGAATTTGGCCTAATTTTGATGGTCAAAAATTTTCAACGGGCCAAAAGTGCCCGATAATCAAAAAATTGATTAAGAGATACATATGTATTTGGAATCAGCTCTTCAAGGACTATCGAATATGTATATAAAAGTCGCTGTAGCTTACAAAGTTCAATTTGAAAAAAACCATGGACTATAGTAAGGGCATTTTTTCAAAATCGAAAAAATTTCAAAAATTAATTTTCAAACGAAAATGGTGTTATTGGATAGCTGGTAACGAGTTAATCAAAATTTAATCTTACACTAGGTCCTTATGACGCCTGGAAATTTGGTTCATTTGAACTTTTTTCTTAATAGTCAATTATTTCATTGATTGCATCATATTTAACCAGGGTTGCCAGATGTCCTTTTTAAAAAGATTTGTTCTTTTTTTGAGGGGGTCTGTTCTTTTTTATTTTTTGTTCTTTTTTGTTCTTTTTTTCCATTTTTTGTTCTTTTTTGTTCTTTTTTTCCACGAAGAATGACACAGGATGACTTAGACACAGGATCAGGAGTTCCGAGAATTATTAATTGTTGAGAGAATAAAGAATCTGACCCGAAAAGTTAACGAAATAGACCAATTTAGATATTTTTAGAAAAATCTTTTTTGCTGTTGGAAATTATCAATAAAATATTTTTTTCGTGCCCAGCGTTCTTTTTTATTTTATTTTCATCTGATTAAACTGAATCAAAAATGAAAAAAAAATTAACTAAACCCTTATGAATTATTACATTGTACGCCCAAAAAAAGAACATTTAAATTTCTTTGTAAAAATGGCAAAAGGTTGGTGCGGCCGGGATCATTGCTCAATCTTCCGAGACTACAATGTGCACTTTCTTCCGTGCACATCTGGACCTCAATCGAAAGAGAGCAGATCTGGCTAAGCAAGCCAACTATGCGCCTACCGTAGTAGGCGGATCCGTTGTGTCATGTGGAATCATAGTTGTGCACCATCACAATTCTTTCTCATCCGGCTGACTCAGTTAGCTGTGGGACGTACCGAACCTCCGAAGAGGCCACTGGGAATGGTGCCCAGAGGGTCCAGTGAACCACAAACACTGGTATTGACTTAACTCTAGCTTGGCCGAGTCAAACCGGAATCGAAATCATGCAATTGGTGAATACAACAAGATTGATTCATTCTTGGGAATGGGATTCAATTTTTCGCTTATATAACCCGACGTGCATTCGCCGAAAAGCGGCGATGGGCTTCGCCAACCGGTCAGAGAAGTCAGACACTCTAATGATATTAACGAAATAGACCAATTTAGATATTTTTAGAAAAATCTTTTTTGTTGTTGGAAATTATCAATAAAATATTTTTTTTGTGCTTAGCGTTCTTTTTTATTTTATTTTCATCTGGCAACCCTGTATTTAACTAATAATTTTGAGTGGTATTAGGTTGGTAACTAATAACTTTTACTGCAGGCCCTTATGACGCCTGGGCGAAAAGTTACAGCCACTTGAAAATTCCGAATTTGGCCTAATTTTGATAGTCAAAAATTTTCAACGGGCCAAAAGTGCCCGAAAATTAAAAAATTGATTAAGAGATACATATGTATTTGGAATCAGCTCTTCAAGGACTATCGAATATGTATATAAAAGTCGCTGTAGCTCACAAAGTTCAATTTGAAAAAAACCATGGACAAGGGCATTTTTTAAGGGCATTTTTTCAAAATCGAAAAAATTTCAAAAATTAATTTTTAAACGAAAATGGTGTTATTGGATAGCTGGTAACGAGTTAATCAAAAGTTACTCTTACACTAGGTCCTTATAAAGCCTGGGCGAAAAGTTACAGCCACTTGAAAATTTCGAATTTGGCCTAATTTTGATGGTCAAAAATTTTCAACGGGCCAAAAGTGCCCGATAATCAAAAAATTGATTAAGAGATACATATGTATTTGGAATCAGCTCTTCAAGGACTATCGAATATGTATATAAACGTCGCTGTAACTCACAAAGTCCAATTTGAAAAAAACCATGGACTATTGTAAGGCAAAATTTTCAAAATCGAAAAAATTTCAAAAATTTATTTTCCAATGAAAGTAGTGTCATTAGATAGCTGGTAAAAAGCATAGCAAAATTTTTTTATTTACTATTCAAAATAACATAACAAAAAAATTAACAAAAATAGTAGCATCTTTAACGACACGTCAATACAAAAAATATTTTCTCACTCATCCTTAGTTTATTTTATTTCATTTTCTTTTCAATTTTTATTTTTTCTTTTATTATTTTTTAAATGATTGTGATATGTTGTCAAAGATTGCCAAAATATTCTTCAATGGTCTCATTCTTCCATATTCACCAGCGTTCCCTCGTAGTTATTGGACTTGTCTTCCTCTTTGTCCTTGATGGCGGTTAATGGAACTCGAGGCGTATAGCTAAATTTAGGGAATACCCGCTTGTACAGATTCATCATAACCGAGTCTTGTACGCTCAGTGGTTGATCGAAGATGCATTTAATAAGACCGTGTGTGCCCAGTGACTCCTTGATGTAACCTCGTCGACCTCGAGGGGTATAAACTTCCACCGGTTTAAACCAATCCGCATCTTCTACAAAAATGTTTTAAAAAATTAATATTGATAAAAAAATATGTATCACGTATTGTAAAAAGTCCAATTAAAAATTAAAAGAATTATTCGAATGAAGGCTAAGATCAAGTTTAAAAAAAAAGTAATCCAATTTCTTTGCAAGGTCGGAAATTGTAAAATTAAAAAATCTTTTTTTGTCAAATTTAATTTTTTTCGTAAAGTGAATGAAAATTTTGAAAATGTTTCAATTGGCTTCACGTTTGCATGCCCTTGGATTTGTTTTTGGCAATAGTGTATAACATTAAAATTGACCCATCAATATGATCCCTAAAATTTATAATGCAGCAGAAAACTATGTATCGGTTTTTTTTTTATAAAAGGTTTTTTTTTAAAAAAAAAACCTTTGTTGAAAAACATGTAGCGCACGATTGCTAGTCTTTTGTTGATTTTGAATGGATGTCCGGATAGAACAACACGCTTCAGCACAATTCTATCCGGATTCAAATCGAGCACGTTTCCAGATGCGACAACGCTCAGTGTATTGTTAGCGTCACGAAGAAATACAATCACGCTGGCTGGCGGAATACAAATCGGTGCCAAAACACTCGCGCAAAAGGTACCTTCAGTCGGCATAAAACGCTCCATCTTAAATTAAAAAATTGTAGCGAATAAGAACATTGCAAACAAATCTCAAAAAGAATAGTTGATATGTTCATACATACAGTCAAGCCTCGATTTAATGACACCTAGGCTCGGTCCCGACGAAAACTAACGTAAAAATCTTCTTTCAATGACAGTTGTAAGGAATCCAAACCTCGATCCAATGACACCCATTGCGAGCCATTTTTTTACCTTGGTGTCGTAAACTTGAATTTATGAAATTTCTTTTTTAAATTCAAATTTTCTTTTCGCGCATTTTTTCTTGGCATTATGTTCAAATTTTGCCACCAAAAATGTTTTTTCTTTTTATTCATTCTTAAGTTTTTCGCTTGCTTGATCGGTCGTGTTCCTCTCTCGCTTATTGTTTTCGTGTGATAGTGTTGAAAAAAAAGATTTTTCGTTTGCTGCTCTAAGAATTATGCTTCCCGATTTAATTGCTTTACAGTTTTTTTGCTTCCCTAGTCTTTTGGCGAATAAAGTGCATTGATCGACAGAAATTGAGACAGAAATTTCTCAGTGGTGCTAGCTAATTTCGAAAACCTTGATCTAATGACACCTAGGCTCGGTCTCTAGGGGTGTCATTAGATTGAGGTTTGACTGTATATGAATTTGTTAGTAAATTGTACACCAAAAAATAATTTAATAATTCAAAGTAGATATTTTAAAAGGTGAAAAAATTTCAAAAAAAAAAAAGATATGGAATAAAAAAAAACCTTAAATTTATTGCCGTTGTTATGCTGTGAAAAAAGAGCTCGCGCTTCGAACAGCCGAAATCCTACTTGAAAAATTAACGAATCGCGATTCTTCAGCGGAATCCGACACGACGAATGCTTTTCCAAAACCATATTCAATACAGATGTTTTTTCCTCATGCGTTAACAAACCAAACACCACCAGTGCACGATTTAATAAAAGCTCCACTGAAAAATTGTAACAAATGCACTACAATCTTCAAATTTCAAATGAAAATGAAAAATTTGCAGTGTCCATGTCAAATTTTGAGCATATTAAGAATTGAATCATATTATAATTATTATCTAGGTCAAATTTTGAGCATTTTAAGAATTGAATTATTAATTTATTTGTGAACTAGATATGTCATTCGATTCAGCAAAAAATTCAGAATAGAGCCCGCTAGAAACTCAGCTTATAAATAGAATCCTAACCGAGGGCTCGTGGCATAATGTCAATTTGTTATTTCATTTAAACTAGAATATTGTCATTTTTAATCATTCAAATTTTAAAATACTGATAAAAACCTTTTGCTGATAATGGCACGTCAGAAATATGAAGCGTTACGTAAGAGCCCGGAAAGACAAGTTCATTCGAGTTGATCTTATTGGATTCGTCGCGATAAGTTAGAAACGTGGCCCTAATCTCCGACAAAACATTCTTTTTAGTACGTTTAAAGTCAGAAAATTTGTAGATTTGCGCGTATTCGCGAGGCAAATTTTCATTGGGATCCCAAGGTGAAGTCCTAAATAAGCATTTTCTATTATAAACTCGTTTGTTTCATTACTTTTTATTTATGTAATAATATTTTATATACTATTTATATAATAAAAAATAAACAATGCTTTATCAAACTTTATAGCAACGTGTCAATAAACAATTTTTTAATGAGTTTGAAAAATAGTTCAAATTAATATCCTAAGTTTTGATAAATAAGATGTGCATTTATAAATTCATATTAAAGCAAAATTAATTTTTAAAAAAGTTTTGTATTTTTTAAATTTATAATACAGTCAAACCTCAATCTAATGACACCTAGGCTCGGTCCCGACGAAAACTAACGTAAAAATCTTCTTTCAATGACAGTTGTAAGGAATCCCAACCTCGATCCAATGACACCCATTGCGCTCAGCTAGTCATTTTCTTACCTTGGTGTCGTAAACTTGGGTTTACGAAATTTTTTTTTTAAATTCAAATTTTCTTTTCGCGCATTTTTTCTTGGCATTATGTTCAAATTTTGCCACCAAAAGTGTTTTTTCTTTTTATTCATTCTTAAGTTTTTCGCTTGCTTGATTGTGTTCCTCTCTCGCTTATTGTTTTCGTGTGATAGTGTTGAAAAAAAAAAGCTTTTTCGTTTGCTGCTCTAAGAATTATGCTTCCCGATTTTATTGCTTTACAGTTTTTTTTTGCTTCCCTAGTCTTTTGGCGAATAAAGTGCATTGACCGACAGAAATTGAGACAGAAATTCCTCAGTGGTGCTAGCTAATTTCGAAAACCTTGATCTAATGACACCTAGGCTCGGTCTCTAGGGGTGTCATTAGATCGAGGTTTGACTGTATGTTGTTTTAGTAATACATTTTAGAATCGCATACATATAGCTTTGCTCTAAAAAATTAATTTTAGAAAACCCAATCAACAAATTTATAAAAGGCTTAACAAAAAAAAACCTAAAGCTTTTCAGTCCTCGATATGCAATAAAGCGCTCGCGAGCTGGTACATCCGTGGGAGTCTCCGTCTCGTCTGGCCACTGTGCGTTTAAACGAGCCTCGCGAAAAAGTTTTGCATCCACACCACTTTGCGGATCGTCGTTTTGGTCCGTAACAATTGAATCATTAACGTCTAAAAAAGTAAAATCTACAATAAAAATAATTTTTTAATTCGCCATTTTTTTTTATAAATTTATATAAAACACTCCAAAACCTTCAATCTCGGATTGAGCAAATTCAGAATCGCTAAAGTTGTCCTCATCTTTTTCGTTGGTGTCACTTTCGTCTTCAAAATCAGTATTAAATTCATCAATCTCAGAACTCTTCTAAATAAAAAAAAACTTTAATATATCAAATATGCAGAAAATCTTTTAAACTATTTAATTTAACCCCTAATTTGTCGTCTAGTTTTTTTCTTTTTCATATCTTTTTTTATTTCGTAATTGATTTTTAATCAGGGTTGCCAGATGAAAATAAAATAAAAATGAACGCTGGGCACGAAAAAAATATTTTATTGATAATTTCCAAAAACAAAAAAGATCTTTCTAAAAATATCTGAATTGGTCTATTTCATTAACTTTTCGGGTCAGATTCTTTATTCTCTCAACAATTAATACTTCTCGGAACTCCTAATCCTGTGTCTAAGAGAGCCATTCTTCATCAGATAGTCAAACATCTCAAAAAAAAGAACAAAAAATAAAAAAGAACAGACCCCCTCAAAAAAAGAACAAATCTTTTTAAAAGGGACATCTGGCAACCCTGGTTTTAATGCAAAAAAAAAGAATTTTGGAAATCAAATTTTAAAAAATTAAGAATTGTTTTAACAGAAACAAATCCAGACGCCAAATTAAGCCTAAACAATGCAAATTCAGTGCTGAAACTTCTATTTCCAATTAACTTCAGATTTATACAATTTTTAGGAGTAATTTGGAAATAAATGATTTATTTTAAATTTAGAAGTCATGAGATTTTTTGCACGTTTAAGAATTCATGTTTCTGCACTTAGTAATAACTACATTGTTCCTAGATTTTTCAGGTTTCTTCTCAATCTTTTTAAACTATATATGACCTCATCGATTTCCATAGCTTCATGTTCCCCATTAACTTTTAAAAGTTCCGATGCCGTAGGAAGCAATGTTACAGTGGAGCGATCATCGATAGTCTCGCTTTGAACTTCCACTTTGCACAGCCGAAAGTTGCCAAATCCTGGCACATCTACGCGTTTATTGATATTTAGCGGGGCTCCACGCAAAAACCCAGTTACCTGCAGCGTGCACGTATTCTCCTTTAAAAAGTTTATATATGTTACGGCCAATACTAGAAATCGGCCATTTCTAGAAATGGCCGGCCAAAACTAGAAATGGCCGGCTATTTCTAGAAATGGCCGATTTCTAGTATTGCCCAATGTCGGCCATTTCTAGAAATGGCCGATTTCTAGTATTGGCCGCAACATATATAGTAATGATGTTAAAAAAATGCCCATATAGATTAACAAATACAATTTTTTATAGAAAAAAAATTATTTTTTGATAATTAAGATTAAACTTTTCGAATTTTTATGAATCCTCATTTTTTTTTAAAGGACGCATGCCCTTCAATATATATTTTCTGACAACATTTTTTGACGCCAAAATGGCGGAAATTTAAAAATATTTATGAAAATTTTTTTTTTGCTATTTTTCTTGTTTTTTATTTTTTTATATTTTATATGATTTAGTCCAGTATATTTGGAAAAACTCGATCAAGCACATTGTTGATGACACCATTGAGGTTTTCGAAGAGTTTCGCAACATAGACTTGAACGAAGAACCAAATGATGATGAAAAAATAAAAAACAGGAAAAATAGCAAAAAAAATTTTCATAAATATTTTTAAATTTCCGCCATTTTGGCGTCAAAAAATGTTGTCAGAAAATGCATATTGAAGGGCATGCCACGGCGAATAATATTGCAAAAAAAAGGACAATTTAGCTATATAATTATACAGTTAAAAATTTTTGGCATTTCGCCCGCCTATATTTAAAAAATGTAATATAATAAATTATAATTTATTTACGATAAATCGCGACTGATAATAAAAACAATAAATTAAATTAAAATAAAGTGAAACAATAAATAATGAATAATGAGGTAACGACATTTGGGAATAAATTATATTTGGGAATAAATTATAGAGCGGACTAGGATGGAATAAATTATAGAGCGGACTAGGATTAGGGGTTGGATATTTCGGGCTTAAAATAATTTTTATAAGCTCTATTACAAAAATTATTATCTAAAGAATACATTAGTTTATTTAACGGTATTTAATAGAGATTTAAATTGTTCGATGGAAGGAGAGAATTGCGTCAATGGATTAAGCTTGATATATTTCTTAATTGCACGGACAGTAAAAAAGTTGTTTCTCACACGATTCTTTCTCTTTTAATATTACATTAAATGGGATTTGAAATTTGACAAAATTTGTTTGCAGTAAAATAATAAAAGTAAAGTTATTTGTTATTAAATGCAAATACACACAAAAAATAGCGCATTTTCTTACGAATCGAATGACTACTGGCTTATAATACATAAATGTTAATTTTCACTTTATTTTTTGTTTCTTCTGAAACGCATACTTTTTTCGTACCTAAAAAATATGTAGAATAAATAGGTAGAGCTCAGTGAATTTTCGGAATTTCCAAATAAGCCTGGGCATTCTTGTTCCCCGTTAAATTCTCTATCTCCTGATGCAATTTGGAATTGATTAATACGCTAGAAAAAAAGTTAATACGCGAAGAGTAGGTTGATGTCAAATTTATTATTTTTTGAATTGGTTTTGCCCTCAAGCCGATTCTCGAGTTGTCGCTTCGTTTTTTTATCATTTATATTATAAATAAAAAGTGATTTTCAATGAATAAACGGTTTTATTACACGCAAGAATTAGAAGAACATTTTTGAAATGTAATCTTTTAAACATTCGAAATATTTTCAAATTTGCGCTCGATTACGATATATTCTGTCGAAAATTTGCAATATTATTCGCCTTTAAGATATTGTTGCGAAGTCTAGTATTTAAAGTGTGCGCGTGCTTAGCACGACATTTTGATTGGCATTCTGTTCATTGTAATTTGGTCATAAAATATTTTGGTGCAAGATTCAGTATGTCTGGTGTGTGGATTATTTTTGATTAATAAAATTGTTTTTGTTGCTAGTGTCTAATACACAACAGATATATTATGCAAAATTGTAATATTAAAGAAAAACAATTTTCAAAAAAAAAAACGCTTAAACCTCGAGATTCTCGTCGGAAAAAATGACACGCTCAGCGAGCAAGTGCGGATGTAGTTGTTGCAAAATCGAAGGTCGTTTACGAACAGCAGCAAGAAGTCTAAGCATTTTAAACGCATCGGCAGAAGAATCGAGATTGTGTGCGCGCTGGTCATGAAACGGAGGCCTAAAAATAAAAAAAAATAATTAAATTTTGCGTTAAAAAAATTTTTAACTATATTAAATTATAAATTTGAAGAAAAATTAATACTTTTAAAATGAAAAAATTTTTATTTTTCAGTGCTTTCAATTTTATGTAGAATCTGGAATTTTTCCACCTTTCTTAAAAGTTTTGTATCTAATGAGATCAAATCGCTTAGATTTTTATATTCTAAAAGATTGAACAAAATGTAATCGGGGTCGTAGAATCCAAAAATGATCTTACTTTTTTTATTCAGGCACTTCTAAATCCTTATTGGTCGCTAAATGATCCTAAAATTAAAATTTTAACAAAATGCCAATAATTGATACAATCGAAATTACCGTTAAAAAATTAGCATTTTGTTAAAATTTCAATTTCAGGACCATTTTACGACCAATGAGGGTCTAGAAGTGCCCAAATTAGAAAAATAAGATCATTTTTGAATTCTACGACCCCGATTACATTTTGTTCAATCTTTTGAAATATAAAAATCTAAGCGATTTGACCTCACTGAAAGGATTTGGGTTCATCAGAGACAAAATAATTTTAAAAAAATATGAAAAAAATTCCATTTTCTACAAAAAAATGTTTTTTACATGTGAAAAAATTCCATTTTTAAAAAAGTATTTTTCCACATGGAAAAAATACATTTTTGAAATTTCACATGGAAATTTTCCATTTTTGACAACGCTGCTAATTTTTGAAATATAGCCCTAAATTTGTAAGCTTTATAATTCAAAAATAGAAACACCCACCACTGTCCCATGCATTTATCCAGACATTTTCGCTGTTGATCACGCAACTTTCCATTGATAGGCAAGCCGACAATGGCGTGCAGCGCAACCGGCAGGCCCTGCGCCATCGCAGCAGTTAAAAGCTTAGAATTGCACGGAGTCAGCGAAGCTTCGCCTAACGGCCAAACAATAAGCATAGTTTCAGTGACGCGCAAACAGTCGAGCGTGCCAATAATATCGCCTGGTGCCGGACATGTAAACATAAACCGCATACGTAAACGCGGTAAACTAAAAAATGTATTTATTTCTTTATTAATATTGTTTTTAAATTATAAATATTTAATTAAAAAACTTACTTAAGTAAAAAGGTCGGTCCCCATGCGCTTTTGGTTAAAATTCCTTCGGAATCTGCGTCGGCAAAACACTTTACTATGTTTTCAGCGCTAAATCTCTTATCCAATGAAATAATTGTCTAAATTTGAATTTTTTTTAAAAATTCAATAATTATTTTCTAGTTTTCTACATACAACAATAAACGGAGAGCGATTGTTGGGCGAGCCTTGAATGCTCATCTTTTCCAGCAATTGATCGCGTTTTTGTGCCCAAAGTTGACGAATTTGATTTCTACGCTGAGCCTTATCTACTTTTCGGGAACGCTTCAGAGATTGAATGCGAACACCACCTAATTTTCCTAAAAAATTTGTAAAATATATAAACAATGATATTATTTCGAAATTAGGTTCTTAGGGATTTTTGTCGGATCCCTAAAAAAAATTTTATAATTTTTTTAGGTTGAATGGCACGAGGAATTCCAATTTAATAATGTTTTTTACTGATTTTTTTTTGTTTTTATAGTTTCTGACATTTTTTACTTGCACATTTAACTAATCTTACGTCGCTGGTTTCTATAAAAAAAAATTTTTTTTGGACTCCTAAAATTAAAACAAAAAAAAACCTAAAATTAAAACAAAAAAGTGATCTGTTTTTTACATTTCGTCGTTGTCAAAAAAATCCAAATATGCAAATAAGAAATAATAAAAACCTTTATTATCACGTGAAACCTCTCGTTTGCTTCGATGTTGTCCGGTCTTGTGTTTTTTATTCGGCAACTTAAATAAACCCGGCCTATGAGCAATATTAACGGTATCCTTGTCTTGCCCCATCCTTTAAATTTCTAAACAAGTAAAAATATAAATTAAAAAATTTCACCCGAAAATTTCAATTTTTTGTTTTAATTTACTTAAAATTAATAAGCCATTCAATGCTCAAATGCAAGTGCTTTGTAAATAGCTAATACACAATAAACAAGTTAAAATAGTTCAATGAAATTCGCAATAAATCATACTTTACCGGGGAAATACGCAAAAATTTTCTAGATTTCACATAAGGGGGCGCAAAATTTAGAGAAATTGTAAAAATTTTTGAACCCATCCCAGAGAAGAGGAAGAAGCGCAAAAATGTTCGGGATCTTGAAAACGGGTCTTCACAGTAAGACGCAATTGTCTGTCTTCTCTGCCAAAGGAAAAAAATCAGAGACCATTGTCTTTTTTATTTCCGATTCCAAAAACAGTAACGACTATATTTGAGCGACACCCCTGGCCAGGAGTGTCGCGGAACCAGGGGCCCAGGTATACGATAAATTATAAATCTATTTACCTACATAAATTTCTATTTACCTATATAAATTTTTTATGTACTTTTTCGTTTCAAATTTTAAAATTTGTCAAAGAAAAAATAAAATCGTTTTAAAACAATATTTTTTCAAACAAATTTGAAAAAAACTTTTGGTAAACTACTCGTACAATAGTGAAAAATCAGGCAATTTTATCGTTATTTATAAAATAATTTATAAAATAATTATAAAATAATAAGACCTAAACAATTCACATCTAATTGAAAAAAATTTAATAATTTATTCCCATAAATTAAGCAACAACCATAATTATTCAACAAAAAAAAGTTGAAATTAAAGAATATGTCTATCATGGCAATTTGCGATAAAGATGCTTTGATAAATTAAGATTGTTCTTATTTTTATGAATAACTATAAGAAGAGGGCTCAAAGCATATTCAGCAAAGTTTTTTTTTATTAAAAGGAAAAAACAACTTGGAATAGATTGCATACTTATAAAATAAATTACAATAAATTAATTAACAAATCGAAAAAAATAACCCAAAAACTAAAGGCTTAAATAAATATTCTAAATAATAATAATTCATTATTTTATTGCTTTTTCTGATGATTAATGTTCGTTTCTTTTCCGGCTTCCTAAATAAGGAATATATATTTGATATTAATAAATCCAATTAAAAATGCAAACAAATTGCTTTTAAAAAATGAAATATTAAACATATACGAGCTTACCTTAACTGTAATTGCAAAGTCTAACCGAAACATTACGATCGCAGATATAAATAGCAAGAAGAATGCAATAATTACGATCAACGGTTCACGAAGCAAATAAATTCGCTCAAATTTGTAATATACCTATAAAAATTTAAATAATATTTCAGATTAAATAAAGTATGCTTAAAAAATTTATACATGTATTAGGTTGAGGGGAAAGAAATGTCGTTTTGAAACAAAAACGAAATTTATTATAAAAACAAAATTACAACACTTCAATTGAAAAGGTATTCGCCATTATTATTGACTACTTGTCGCCAACGTCCATGCAAAAAATGGATGCCCTTCTCGAAGAACTCGGCCGGCTGCGACTCAAAGAAGTTGGACACCCAAATTTTGATCTCGTCGCGGCTTTTGAACTTTTTCTCGGCCAGGGAGTGCTGCATCGCCCGGAACAGATGGTAGTCGGATGGCGCCAGGTCTGGGCTGTATGGCGGATGAGGCAGGACTTCCTAGCCCAATTCCTCGATTTTTTATGAAGTGATCTTTGCGACATGCGGCCGGGCGTTGTCGTGAAGAAATTTTGTCGACGCCGTATCCACACCTTGACGTCGCAGCGCTTGATCCACACGGCCCAATTGATGTTGGTAGAGGTCAGCCGTAACTGTTTGACCCGAATCCAAAACCTCAAAATACACGAGACCTTTGCTGTTCCACCAAACACAAAGCATCACCTTTTTTCCGTGGATGTTTGGTTTTGGAGTCGGTTTTGGCGCCTCACCGGGGTCCAGCCACTGCCGCTTTCTTGTGGCGTTGTCGTGTTGGATCCATTTCTCATCCGAAGTAACAATGGAGTCGAAGAAGCCTCTGTTCTTGGCGCGACGAGCGAGAATGCTGGCGATTGCGACACGTGTCGCCTTGTTTGCGTCGGAAAGCTCGTGCGGCACCCATTTTCCGCACCGATTTACCTTTTCCAGGACGTGCAAGTGGTCGATGATGGTTGTTTGATCGCAGCCAAACTGTTCTGCAAGCTGGCGAGTTGTTTGGCTGGGGTCTGACTCAATGGCTTCCTTCAACGCGTCATTGTCGACGACTTGAGGTCGATGTCCGAGCTCGTGATCCTCCAAGCTGCCATTTTCATTTCGGAATCGCTCAAACCACCTCTGGCATTGACGTTTGGTCAGGACTTCATCGCCAAACACTTCAGACAGGGTGCAATGTGATTCAGCAGCCGATTTGCCTTGCTTAAAATCATACCACAGGCAGGCCCGCAAACAAAATTTTTGGTCCGACATTTTTTATAAAAAATTTCTCATTCATAAGTGGGCCTTATATCACAAATTATATATCAAACGATGCACAAAAGAGCACTCTATCTGATAGACCAAACCAATTTGCAAAAAAAATTATTACGTTTGAAAAAAAAATGGACAAATCAAACCGACATTTCTTTCCCCTCAACCTAATATATAATTAATCGGAAAAAATGTATTAATTATAGAAAATCAAAATTTAGTTGAAAAAAAAATTGCAATTTTATTTTTACAGATAAATTTAAAAAAAAACTTGCCACTATCGGCTGAATATGATTATCAACGAGGTTGTCCTTTTCGATCACGACAACTGGTCGGCCTGCAATGTCTAGATATGTTTTGTGAATCTCGTCCAATTTGCGTTGAATAGGATACGGTGTTACTAATTTAATATTTCTGGAAGACAAATTTGAAATTAAAATTAATTGAAATTATCACAAAAATCTGTGATTGGTATTTTAACTTATATAATTAATATTTTAAATTTATTTTGATTCCGAAATTGCTTGTATTTTTGTAAAATTTTCTCTTCAATTTCCATCACTTTTTCTTTTTCTGCAATAATATTTAATTTAATTCGTTTTGGAAATTAAAAAATCCATAAACCCACAAAGCTTTCATTATAAATTTTTTTTCTATTAAGCTTTTATTCTGCTATATTCATATATTCAGGTTCCCGACTATTGCTAAAGCGTATTTATATTGATGCAATTATCGACACAATATATCCTTGCAATCTACTACTAGAAATTTAAACAATCAAATCAGTCAAAAAATTGCATAAAAAATCCTTTCTTCCTTTTCTCACAAAAATAGGATAATTTGTTAAATAATATTGATAATTTTTTTTCAATTTATTTAAATTTGCTAAAACATTAAAAATGTTTTAAAAATAATTTACTTGCATGTCTCCGGTAAAATAATTTTCACACGTAATTTTTGCACGACCGCATTTTGGAAAAGGTGATCGAGAAGACGAATTTTTAGGGCGTAGCTTGATGTAGCTGGATCCCATAACAAGTGGCCACTAGTAGGCACATTATATCCAAGCACATAGTTGGTTTTCCAACCACCAAATAAGGGAAAACGCGGTCTCAGCTCGATATCAAGCCGATCAGCACGCGTCGTCAATGTTGACGTGGAAATGTTGCCAATCTGATCACGGTAGTAAATGTCCGTTGATTCACTCGGCAAATGCGTCTTAAAAAATAATAATAATTTATTATAGGTACACTAATGTAGTCATAATACAGCAAATTAATAATAACAATGATAATAAAGTCAATAAAACTCTTGGTTTAATTGTTTACAAACAAGAAAAATAAAGGAAAATATAATTACTCGAAAATCACTTCCTCGCCATAAGCTCTAACAATAAAAAAAACTTTGCTGTAAAATTATTTATAACATAAAAACATATTATTTTATATTATTCATGTTCAGTTTTATATTAAAAAACGAGTAAAACCTTACTGTGAATGATTTTACAACTGGCTGGCGAGCACCGCGACGATCCATTTGAAAATCAAGACGAGAAAAAGAGCCCTTAAATAAAACGAAATTAAAAAAAATTGAAATTTTTTTCAAAAAACCTTGAGCTTTGCGCCTTTATGAACCAATTCGATGTGTTCTTCAACGGCAATATTGCCCCAGTGCGATACTTCGATAACGCGTTCTACGGATGTCGCCACAACAAAAGGCGAGTTGTTCTCATAGTGAATCGTAATTGGTTTCTATACTAATAAATTATGGAAATGAAAAAAAAGTTTAAAAAATATCGCAACAAAATTTACCTGTTCATAGGGTTTTTGGTTTAGATAAGAGCCATATAAAATTTTGTCGTTGGCGTATTTGCTTGGATTCACTTCCGTAAAAGAAATTGGCTTTATACTGCCCACTTTAAAGTGAGTGGACTCGCGCTCAATGGGATATGCACTAAGTATATTGGCAAATCCTTTATAAAGCAAAAATCTAAATATTTAAGCATAAATTCAAGTTGTTTTCATTACAAAATAATAAATTCTAAGTTAAAAAAGATAGCATACTGATTCTCAGATTGAGTGATTTCGCTTGGAGAAGGAGTTAACATTTCCGTTAATATGTATTCCACAACTATGGATATGGATGCGCCGGCGCTCAACGAGTTGGGAAATTCGACTTTATAGAAAGTAAATTCCGACAAGGTGCCTTTTACAACCACCTCATCAACGAGTAACTTTACTGCTCCCGCTTTTTTGACACCATCAAAGGCGATTAGCCACGATAAATGAGCGGCCTCATTGTTGGACATCGTGTGTAGAAAGTGGTTTATCTCGTTTTTGCCATTATTCTTAATTTCGTAATCGATCTTCACCTTTACAAGCTGTGAGGTCAAATCAACGTTGCGTGTCGCTTTTAGCGAAACATCCTTTTGAGGCTCATAGTCAATAGAGAAGACGGTGGACAATAAAATAAATATTAAAGCAATTAACAATTCCATTTTTCTCTAAAATAATTGATTGCAAACAAATAAAAACATAAAATCTAATTTTTATTTCAATGTTTAAAAAAAACAATTTCAATTAATGTTTTTAAATTAATACCTGTCTAGCTCCCTCCCATCTAAAATTTAGTGTAAATTTTCGAAAATTTTAAAAATCCCCATAATTGGGGGAGGGGGGAGGGAGTTAAAGAGGTATGTCTTACTTTTTCGAAAAATGGCCAAACAAAAAATACCAAAGTAAAAAGTTCAGAAAAATTCTTATAAAGATGACGAGAAAATTTTCAAAATTTTTGCCAATATATACAATGTCAGTTAGTCTATGAAAGCGCGCTTTTAAATAACAACGAATTATCTTTTTTGTTCAAATTTTAAAAACAAAAACATATATGTGATTCGAGCTAGACTCTCGAAAAAATATTATAATTCGTGAAAATAAGAATTTTTTTTTAAATATAATTAACATTAATGATTTGAGACTAATTTCGGATCGGGAGATTTCAAATTCAAATAATATTAGATTGACCTTTTTTTATTATTCTCTAAATTTAAGCCTATTATTTTTTTTGTGATGTCGTCGATGTACATTACGGAACCAGCCACCAGCGGAAAAGTAATTACTAAACTTTAATTTTTTTTTATCAAATTTCGGCGATATATTTTTTCAATAATTTTGTTAGTAATTTTTTAGGTGTTGCTAAAAACTACGGTGGGTGATTTGGATGTAGAACTATGGACTAGAGAATGTCCGTTGGCATGTCGTAATTTCATTCAACATTGCTTGAACGGTTACTATGATGGTGTAGTTTTTCATCGACTTGTGAAAAACTTCATTGTTCAGACTGGTGACCCAACCGGAACTGGACACGGCGGTGAATCAATCTATGGCGATTTTTTTAAGGTTTTTTCTAACATATCTTTTTGTCTTTTATGTTTAAATTTCGTATGTAGTTTGGATAATCTTCAATTTACCTTCCTCTCCAGAATTTCAAGAAACAAGAAAATTTTAAAACAAATCGTAAACCTTATTCGAAAGCTCTCATCATCAAGAATTGTATAGGAACTATGGTCCAATTTTACCTCCTTTAGTCAATATCAGGATTTAATAAAATTTTTCGAAATTTTGGAGGAAGTAAAATAAAGTGATTTTCGTAGTTTTTTAGAATGAACATCATCAGCGACTTCAATTTAATCGCCGTGGTTTGTTGGGGATGGCTGGCGAGAAGCGCGATCAAAATGGTTCCCAATTTTTTTTTACTCTAGATCGTACGCCGGAACTCAACAAACAGCATACGCTTTTTGGAAAAGTATTATCATTTTTATTGCTAACAATAAAAATGCATCTTAAAAAAATATAATTAAAGTGAAAAATAGAAAAAAACTTTTCTGGAACAAATAATCAATTAATTTAAATTTAATTGCATTTATTCCTAAATTTAATTTTCTATGTTAATTTTTTTATTTGGTCAAATATGGTCTTTACATAAGAAAATCTGAAGAAAAAAATTGTTACATTTCTCACATCCTATTTTCAATTATTCAAAAACAATCTTTTTTATATCAATTGGATTAACTGAAATAGATTACCGGTAAAACGGTCTTCAATCTACTTAAACTTAACGAATGCGATGTGGATCAAAATGAGCGACCAACACATATACATAAAATACTTCAAACAGAGGTTCTCCTAAATCCCTTCAAAGATCTAAAATCGCATAAAAAGGCGGAATCTGAGAAGTCGGAAAACAAAAAAAGAGAGAAACGACATCGAAATAAAGATGATCATACCGCTTCGAAACCCACAAAAAATATCGGACTTCTTTCGTTCGGCGACGAGTTTGAGGAAGATGAAGATGACGAAGAGATTACGTCCAACAAGGTTGGATAAATTAGACATATTTTTAAATTCAAAATTAAACTCAAAAAATATCATGTGTTATTTTTTATGGTTATTCTTTAGAAATTTAAGTCGAAGAGTGCGCACGATGTTCTCGATGACGAGAAATTGAGCAAGGAACATGCTGTACACGCCAATGAATTAGGAGAGGTGATGTTATACTTTTTCTTTTTAAAGTTGAAAATAATTGCCAATTGAATGAGAGATTATTATATATGCTGATGAATTCGTATTTAGACGGAAAAAAAGCAAAATGACGATGAAGAAAAGGGCGACTCATCGTCATCATCTGCGGCTCTTCGATTACAGCGTGTTAAGGAGCGAGTGCGTGATGCGGCGCGATCTGGTGAAGACAGCAGGTGCCAATCAGCACCGGTTAACAACAATGACGTTTCGAAGAGCAAAAATACTGTCGTCGATGACGAGGACGTCGACATCGACGAGCTTGTCGACGAACACAAACGAAAAAATGACTCCGACAAATTGTATATTATTCATCCATAGCTCTTCATTATTTAGTCTTGTAAGATTTCTTCTCCCGATGAAACAATTTTTATTTACAGGAAAAAACTTTCTGACGAATTAAAATCTTTGCAAAAAGAGTATATAAAATCGATTCGTGGTCCGAAACAACCAAAAGATGGTAAGTATTTTAGAATGAATTTCACCGAAAAGGCGGAAATTTAAAAGAGGAAGTTCACATCATAATAATCTATAGATATTTTATTTTTAAGTGGAAGCTTCAATATCGAATGCAATCAAGTCGCATAACAAAATGCGACTCAACTTTAAGTCGGCAAGTAAAAATGTTGTTAAACAAGCCGACAAGAAACGGGAGATTCAGGTATTTTTCAAGTACTTAAATTAAAATAGGAAAAAAAATTAATTTTAATAATCAGAAAAATACGAAATATGCAGTTAAAATTCGCAAGTTTTGTTCTAGTCGATGAACTTGCTTGAACGCTTTACCGAAAAAATGAACCGAGCTTCTGTAAAAGGTGTTCTTAGCGATCGGCGCATCGACGTCAGCGACCTGCCTAGTCAGGCACAAATCATAGCCGAGGCAACACTCGAGGAACAGGGCCGAATAGAGTTAGATGTGGAGGATCTTGATACTAAGGATGAGTGGTAAATGTTATACTATACGTATGTTTTTATTAATAATTTATCATTCTTTTCTTATAGGATGGAACATAAGCTTGTCGCGCCTGAAGGAATACGCCGTGATGCTAAGGACGCCAATTTGAAGGATCAATCCGAGGATTGGTATAGTTTTGACGATTCGCGAAATAAGATGAACATTCGGCGACGCGAAGGAGCCATCAATAATAATAATTAAATCGTTTTTTTGGAATAATATTGATTGAATGTTTCATTGGTTGTAATATAAACCCGTTTATTTGAATCGTATTACTAAGTGGAATAAGATTTTGATGCGGTTACAAATAAGAAATCTAATTAATATTATAAAATTTTGAAGACGATTATGTAAAATGTATGTAAAATGGCAATTTAAAATGTTTGAAAAATATAGTGAGAATAAAAAAACAAAAAAAATAGAAGTATTGATGGAATAATTTGCGCTTATTAGGTTGTTCGGAAAGAAATGCACGCTCCATTTGTCCATTTATTTCTCTGATACAATAAAAGATTTTTTAAAACAGTTTTTTCTGCCAGAAAAAGCGTTTACTCGCGAATATTATAAAAATTGTTTGATTAACTCAATTTTTGAGGCAAAATTTATATTCGATCAAAATTGAGAAGCCTCAATTTGCAATAAAAATTTAAAAAATTGGGTGGTAGGGCCGGCATTCCTGTGCGATGATGATAGCGAGAAAATGAGCTTTGCAGAAATTGCATTTTTCATTTTGCATATAGACGATTCTTTTTTTTTCTATTGGATTCCGAAAATATAAAAATCAAATAAAAAAAAATTATTTAGGAAAAAAGTTTATTTCAAAAAAGTCTGGGTACTTTTATGCACTATGGTGAGGAAGTGATTTATGTATAATTGTATTCTAAATAAATTAATGAATAATTGTATTTCTCTCTCTTCTTTTTTCTAATTGTACTTCTCTTTTCTTTTCTTTCCTTATTGTTATAATCAAACCAAAAGTTTTATTGACTTTATTATCTTTGTAATTTCGCTGTATTATGACAACGTTAGTGTACCTATTGTACCTGTTTGTCCAATAAATAATAATAATAATGTAAATTTAATTTTGTGCAAAAACGAAACGCGCATTTCTTTCCGAACAATATAATATTATTTTTTATCTTATTTATGTGATAAATAATTTTTTCCAAGTAGAAATATTCAAGATTTACTAATACATTACGACAGTGCGAAGATATATGAGAATTTTTGTAGAAAAAATCAAAGTATTGAGTCAATATTGATAGATCCTTTTTTGGATTTTTAAACTCTGAAGATTAAAAGTCAGATAAAGGTAACATTTTAGTAATTTTCCAAGATTCGACTGAAATAAGATAAAATCGATATTGTTTTTCGATTAAAATCCAATATACAAAAAAGTTTTTCTAAATTCATTAAACATTTTAACAACTCGAATGGTACTCGAATTTTAGGAATCCCACCTTAAAGAGTCAAAATTTGGCACAGAACTTTAATAAAATTTCATTTCATTCAAATTTTGGAAACACATATTTACATAAAATAATAAAAATTACGTATATGAACGTATTGTTGATCGATTACCACACTCGCAAAGCGCCGTGGTTCGTGCTAAATAACGATAGAACAACTCCTTTTGCTCATCTTTAAGGCGTTCGGGTACCTAAGAAAAGGAAAAGATTTATTTAGAATAAAATAGAAAAAATAATTAACATTCATATCCAATACCTGTGATCTTTTAAGATTTCCATCCCATTCTAAGTCCACAAGTCCTCCAGCCTTAGCAATCATTCTTTGTACGCGGCGAGCAAAATTTATCGGCGATTCACCTTCCTAAAGCAAATAATCTTTTAAAAACAAAATAATATAATTGGAGCACCCTGTTACAGTACAGCGTGTTCCAATTTCGTGTCCACTTTTGTTTTTGCCATAACTTTTTTATTTTGCAACAGATTTCCGAAATTCTTTTTTATTCGGTTAACAAGACTTTGAGAATCTGTTTGATGCCAAATTTGTCATATCGGTTTCGATTTACCAATTTTGTAACTTTTTTTAAGAAACTGAGTAAAATTGACTCGAAATTGACTAAATTTTTCAAACTGAATTTTGTTAAAATTTCATTTAAAGGACGCATGCCCTTCAATATGCATTTTCTGACAACATTTTTTGACGCCAAAATGGCGGAAATTTAAAAATATTTATGAAAAAATTTTTTTTGCTATTTTTCCTGTTTTTTATTTTTTTATATTTTATATGATTTAGTCCAGTAAATTTGGAAAAACTCGATCATGCACATTGTTGATGATACCATTGAAGTTTTCGAAGAGTTTCGCAACATAGACTTGAACGAAGAACCAAATGATGATGAAAAAATAAAAAACAGGAAAAATAGCAAAAAAAAATTTTTCATAAATATTTTTAAATTTCCGCCATTTTGGCGGCAAAAAATGTTGTCAGAAAATGCATATTGAAGGGCATGCATCCTTTAATGAGTTTGTCGCGAATAGCGAAAACATGAATTTGATTATTTTAAAACAATTCAAATTTAATTTATTTTTTTGGCATTTTGGACTGCGTTTTGTTTTTTTTGTTTGCGAAAATAAAAAAGCGCTTTTTGCTCCAATTTTTTTTTTGCCGTGCTTGACTTTATTATTATTATTTTTTTTGGTTTTCTTTTTAATATTGATATTATAAAAAAAAATAAAGTTCTCTTCTTAGGCTCGTTTTCACTCAGTATTACATAAAAAGTCGTTATCACATTTTGTGCTCATAGGTCTTGTAAGGAATAGCTATTGAACGCGCAGACCGATTAAGAATAGTATTTATTCCCTACAGAGTTAAAAACAATGCTCTTTATAGCAAAAAGCAAAACTGTGGACGAAATTGGAACACCTTGTATATAGAATTTAAAAATACTTGCCTTCCGTGAAACTGGAGGCAAATACCAGACATGGCATACCATCGCCCACGCAGTCATCATTGAGAGTAAATAAGCGAGATAACTTTGCTCGTGGCTATTCCAAAAAGCGTCACCGAGTCGATTATCGTAGCGGATGGCTATTGGATAGATTGTAGTCGAAATCTTCACAATTATTGTTCAAAAAACACAAAACATTATTTTTTTTATATTACATATTTTATAGCTTAATAGTTTTTAAAAGGTTAATAGTATTAAAATATAATCCATAATTTGAATTGTATTTTAAAATTTAATACCATTAATACATTTTTTTCTTTTTAATAAATAAAAATATTTTCATTTGTATCTTATTTTTATACTAAAGGCTGTTGGGTTTGTTCCAAAAAACAGTGGTCAATGATTAACTCTTTAACAGAGCAGTTTTAAAGGCTGAAACTTGATTATTAGGAGTTATCGGGGATGTTTAACAAAGCAATCAGTTTTTTTACTAGGACCTTTACTTGGTCCTGTACAGGAGCATTCCTGTTAGTATTTTACAAAATGCATAAAAAGTTATCAAACTTTTTTACTAATCTAAATTTAACAATATTTTTAATCGGGACCCTTTTTGATTCCGTATAGAACCTATTTTTCAAAATTAAGCAAATTTGTTAAAAATTTTATTTTTGGGTAACGACATCGACCGCTTCAAAATGTACTTTTTTGAATAATAGAAAAATATACCTCAAATGAGCCTTTTTTAAAAAGCATAACAGAAGTATTGTTAATGCAAGTTCCTTCTGGAAAAATTAAAATAGGTAGTTTATTCGGATCGTCAACGTGTTCGCGAAGACGCTGAGATACCTAAATAAATAAATAAATGAGCTAAAATTAATTGTAAATAAGTAAAGTATTTTTTAAAACTTCACCTTTTGTCGATCCTTGGATTCGGACCGCTCAAACCAAATATGATGGGCTGATCGGCTTAGCGAACGCTGAACAATGCCCAAAAACCCACCCTGTCGTTGGCCGATCATTGCGTAGCAATTGTCACAACTGAGATTCATCACATCGATTGGTGAAGTATGATTCGCCACGCATATTCCGTGTGCTGGTCGATTCTCGCTAGAGACTTAATTAAATTAAAAGAAAGCTTTTATAAAATTACTCTAATTTTGCGTGTATAAGGCCGGGTGTTTTAAGCCGAATTTAAATTGGCGCCAATGAGTTCATTCTGTTATATCGAGTCAGTTGGGATCCAAATTTTGTGCCCACTTTTATAAAACTAAAACGAAGGCGGGCACTAATTTGGACCTCAACGGATCCGATACGAACAGAATGAACTCATTGGCGCGAATTTAAATTTGGCTCAAAACACCCGGCCTTATACACGCGAAATTAGAGTAAATTGGCTGGAAAACAAATATCAATGGTAAATCCTAAAAAAATTATTTTCAGTTAATTCTAACGTATTATGAAACGTGACAATAGCAGAAAAAGAACGGCTAGCCATCCTCATGATCATTAACATTGCCGGCCGATTAATTCGATCGCGTAGTCTAAAAAATAAAACTTAAAAAAATTTCCAACTTAAAAAAGTGTTTTTTAATCATAATTTATTTAACTACCTGCTAAAAAAGTATACAATTATTTTAAGTTCGAGTAAATAAGACGCGACGAGTTCGAAAAACTTTTGAATTTTGATTTGGCCGTCACTCAGTTATTCTGTGTGAGTAAAGCATAAAATTTAAGGGGCAATCATCATTAAAATAGGCCCAAGCTATTGTTTAAAATTTTTGAGCTCAACTTTATTTATAACAGAATGAAGGTCAAGTCAAAATTCAAAAATTCTTCGAACGGCCGCTTCTTATTTGGTCAAATTTAGAGTAAATAAAAAAAATATTGTTTACTTCTCGTCAGGAATACAACCAATTATCGTAGGCACCAAAACAAGTAAAAGGCCACTTATGCAAAAGAGCAGAAATCGAATCGGAAATAAGATAAAATAGCGAATTATCCATCCAATAAACCAAATCAAAATCATACGCCAACTAAATAAATTTTTTTCCTTTAATTAAAAATTGTATATAAATTGTTAAAAATAACGAAGAATTATTATTTATTAAGTTTTCACATAATTATTTTTAGATACTGCACCAATTCAAAACGATAATGACCTCAAATGGTTTCCGTCAATGATTTTTATGCTTTATAAATATTTAATTTTAATTTTTATATATTTAATTTTAAATTTTATATATAATTTTTATATTTTTATATATTTTTATATAAATATTTAATTTTTTATATAAAATTGATTTTCAAAGATAGAAAATTTTTAATGTATGTAATTCAAAAATTGCCCTATACTACTATTAAATAAGAAACTATCCTAATTTCGCGTGTATAAGGCCGGGTGTTTTGAGCCAAATTTAAATTGGCGCCAATGAGTTCATTCTGTTCGTATCGGATCCAAGTGAGTCCAAATTTTGTGCCGTATCGGATCCAAGGGAGTCCAAATTTTGTGCCCACTTTTATAAAAGTGAAACGAAGGCGGGCACAAAATTTGGATTTTCCTGGACCCAATCCAACAGAATTGGCGCCAATTTAAATTTGAATCAAAACACCCGGTCTTATACACTCGAAATTAGCGTATATAAAAAAAGTCTCAAAATAAGCTGTAAAGAAAAAAAACTTTCTACCTCATGTTGTGAGCCGAACAATTTCGTGACAAAAAATTCCACGTAATCAATTGAGCGGCTTTAAAACGACTTGTAACTTCATCTTCAATGATAGCCTCAATTCCGGAACTAATAAAAAGTCCAGTATCAAGAATGATTTCCTAAAATATAAATACAAAGATGAATTAATTTTTTAATAAAGCAAAAATTTAATTTAACAACAATAAAAACCATTTAAAGTAAAAAAGAAATAAAATATAACCTTTAGCGTGTCGAGTTCAGGATCCGCGCTGTACAAACGTTCATATGACGAGTCTCGAGATGTACTGCGAGACCGTAGTTTACGATCAAGAGAAGAAGTCCAGCGTCTGTCAATAATGGCTAGAATGAATTTAATAAAAAAATTTTAAAGCATTTTATTCCTTTTTTAATTACAAAGTTATTTTTCCTTATGCAGAAAAATTATTCCCGGGTCGGCTCCTCGCTTAAAAAAAAATTAGAAAGAATTATGAATACCCTCTCCACCTGTCTATGTCTATAAATAATTGTATTTTTAATTTTGTAAATAATATTTTAATTATTAAAGTTAAACTAAAAATACCTAATTCGCCGGATGAATTTTGTCGAATTAGACGAGTTTTTAAATGGTCGCTGTCATTGTGATCAACGCGTCCATGTATGCCCTTTGCTTTCTCTGCATCCGTCAAAACTTGATGTTTTTCGTTTTTTTTTCTTTGTTCATTTCCCGCTCGGTGCTCATAAATAGTATCCTCGACATCTTCATTAGCAAGATCGTTATAATTGTCGCTTTCGCTGTCGTCCGTTTCTTCCATTAACGTAAATGATTTGGTTTGTTTCCGATTGTGCACTTTGGCTTCGTATTCCGCAGCATACTATAAATAATATTCAACTCAAATTATAACCGCAATAAAATTTTCAAAAATTTTTATTTTTAAAAAATTTAAAGCTCATTTAGTTTAAGAAAATTCAAAATCGCTATTATAAAAAATATATGTATATATCGATGATTGAAATGCTTATTAATATGATTATAGAAAAATCAAATTGAATAAAAAATAAAAACTTAAATCAATTTAAAATTATTTTGTGAAAAGAGTGAATCAAACGTAATTTTTAAATGATGTAACTTTCAAATTTACGAAATAAGTACTATAACACAAATAAACAAACCTCGAATAAGGCTACAAGTCCGCTTGCGCATTTCTCACGAATACCAGTCGATTTGCCCATTACAGAAAGAATAATAGCGAATCCAATAATCCATAACAAGAAATAAAATATTAGGTAGAACATCTAAAATACTTTGAAAAATGTGTACTATTTTACCTTCTTCTAACTGAAAAATGTTAATAACATATCATTTAATTTTTTTTTTGAATTAATTGTATAGCCGATATTAATATAGACTATTAATATCGGCTGATTATTATTATATTGGCTGTAACATTTTGGTGATTTTAAAGTATTAGTTTTTTGAATAAATCCTTGTTAAGCTCAAAAATCAAAAAAATTTGCTTGATTTAACTGAAGTAATCTCTAATTTTTTCACTAAATTTTCGAGCTAAAAGTGTATTTTTAACTATGCAACTTACTTGTAAACTTATTTTTTCGACACATAAGTTTAGTGTTATATTGTAGCTAAGAACCTGTACTATCTAAATTTCAGAAAAGAAAAAACATCTCGAAAAAAATTTCGGATAAAATTTAACTTTTCTTTAAAATCACCAAAAGTAGTCTCTAATTTTTTTGCAATTGCAATTGTATGTACAATTAATCACATGTTACATATATACATCATCTCCATTATCTATGAAACTGGTATCTTAAAGAAATAAAAATTTATTTTTAAACGATTTCCTTTAAAAAATTCGTTTCTTTTTTAAAGACAAAAACAATCTTTACATTATCAAAGAAGTCGGTATATAAAGTTTTTAGTGAAAATCGAAACAATAAAATTATTTTTAAATTTTTTTGTTATTAAAAAGTGACGCTTGATTGAATAATTCGGAGACTTTGTTTCCAACTTTAATAATTCTTAAATAAACCAATTTTTATTACCTACTTTTTGTTTTTTTTCGATTTCTCCATTATACGGGACGGACAAAAAGTTCCCGTACTTAAAAATGAAAAATATAAATTTTTAATATTTTTTGATTTTTATTTTATTTTTGGATTCTCCATTATTTTTTACATATAAAAGTAAGTTTTTTTTAGAAAGGATGGGCACTGCGGTGCCGTCCTCGTCAACCTCTTCCGCCTCAATGCACCCACGTTATGCGTTAACGTGCATAGTTGGCTTGCCCGGCCCGGTCCAGCTCGCATAAAGATTTAAATTGCCCAGTTTGAGTGGCATTGGATCTCGGGCCCAATGACCTGGGCTGCACCAACTTTTTGTCATTTTTCCAAAAAATAATTTGAAAATTTTCTCGATTTTTGATTATTCAATTTTTCTTTTCTAGTTTGTTGAGGAAAGGGAATGAATGATTAAATAAAAACTTACAAAAAGTTAAAAAATGTACTAATTTTAGTAATGGCAGCATTATTTTTAATAAAATTTAAAAATTGAATTCCTCATATTTTTTTTACAAATTTTCATTAAAATTGGTCAAGTCAAAAAATTTTACAAATTAATTTCAAAAAATAACATTGTAAATTTTCCGAACAAAATTTTTTTTAAAAATTAACGTTTATTTTTAAAATTATTGTAACTTTTTGCAAAATTAATCGTTTTATAAAAAAATTCACATTTGTATGTAAAAAATAATGGAGAATCTAAAAATAAAATAATAAAAAAAAATTTTGGCCATCTTTTTCAGAAATCGGAAATCAGCATGGGAAAATCGCAGGAAATCAGAAATCGAGATTCCGCGATATCCCAATGCATAAGAGCATAAAAGAAAGAACAAAAAATTTGAAAAAAAATTTAAGTTTCGTTCGAATGATGATAAAGTATTAAAGGAAATTGCGATTCATTATTACTATTCTCGGTAACAGCTTTTTCGGAATTATTTTGTGGGAAACTTTTGTTTATTATAACAAAAATATTTAAACAATAAAAAAAATTAATTTATTTTCTCATCGCGAATATCCGAGCGCATAACGGTAACGAAAATATGATTCTCATAGAGAAACGCATCTACGCGTGACATCACGTGTTGGACAATCACAAACACGCACAAATATTGTATCCAAGCCCATTTGAGAAGCTCGAAAGCGCCGGCTCGATAAAAGAACGTTTGTTCGTTTATATTTAGATAAAATCGTGTGGCGAAGCTGTTGACTATTGATGAGACACTTAACTGTTTCCAATTTTCTGATTTACTGAAAAAATCGATAAATTAAACCAAAATATAAGCCATAATTATAAGTTTTAGATGGAATAATAGAATTATGAAATTGTTATAGAATAAGAATGAAACTTACGCAAGCAATTCGAGTGTGTAATTTTGAAGAAAATTATTTTCTTGAATTTCTTCCATAAGACATGAGATCTGATTTTGAGTTGTAAGTAATAAATTTTCACGTCCAACTTCATCGTTAAGAATCTTAATTTTGTCGATTAATTTTGTTATTTCAAATCGAATTTTTCCTACACAAAAAATAAAATTTCTGCCACAACATTTTCGAAATTTTTACTATTCGAGGAAGGACATAACTAAATTCAAAAAATTACTTCAATTTTTGTATAGCCGATTACTCCACATTTCACTATTACTATTAAAAACATTTTTTGGAACATTATGTAGGACCCGGTATAGATTGCAAATGAAATTAGATTAAAAACACGATAAATTTACTACCATCCGCAGCGTGGAAAACTTCAGGATACAAAAAATGGAATTATTTGAACACATTTACACATATTTTTGTTACGAACAGAAAATGTAATTTCCCACATTTATGGTTTCATCGGCAGATGATTTTTCGCGAAAATTTTTTTCGACTCTAGGATCCATATGACCATATGAAGGCAGAGTACGACGCTGCGCGATATGTAAATCTGCCCAAACAGTTAATACCTCGCCATTGCGCTTCCGTTCCGCTTCACCAACTATGCGATTACGTCCCTAATTTTGGCATATTCAAAATTATAAATATATGCATACTATTAAAAAATTTATCAATTGAACTTTACAACTTTTTTTAAATAAGATCTAATAAAAACTTGTAACTTTAATTTTACCTCTAAAATTACGCGATTTTCAATTATCCAATTGAATTCTAACACATAAAACACAGAATTTGGCTGAAAAGTTATGGTATCATTATCCAAAAATCGAAGGTAAATTTCGATTTGAATCTATAAACAAATTACGAATATATTGATTATAAATTTCTAAAGTAACTGATTTTTATCTATACGGTGCTCCAATTTCGTGTCCACTTTTGTTTTTGCCATAATTTTTTTATTTTGCAATCTTCGTAATTTTTTTATTCTCTTTTCAAGATTTTACCATTTTCTTTGGTAACAAGCTTGTTGGTTTCAATTTACGAATTTCGTAATTATTCAGTCATTTTTGACACTTTTTTAAAGGTGAAAACTTTCTAAAATTGACGAAATTAATTCATTTTTAATTTGGATTTTGTTAAAATTTCATATAGGTTAAATAATGCTTTTAATAATAAATTTTATCCTCATTTTCAACTAAAAGACAAAATAATCCAAAATAGGTTTGATTATATGTTACATATTTTTATAATTTCGCTATTATCCTTGAATGTGATAAAAAATTTAAACGGTCATAAAATTCGTAAATTGAAACCAATATCGGCAAGCTTGGTACCAAATTCTTGGTAAAAGAACAAAAAATTACAAATATCGGTTGCGAAATAAAAAAGTTATGGGAAAAAAAAGTAGACACGAAATTGGAGCATTCTATATAATCAAAACATAAAATACGTAGATAAAATCCGTAATTGAATAATTTCCACAAAAAGATTCCAATGTTCCACTTTGCGATACTTGCCTCGTCTGTTTTCCCATCTGCGTTACGATCGATGTGCCGCGCATGAAACGAAGGTGTTATAAGTTTTTGAGTGTTTTCATTCAATTTCGAGTTGCATTCGTCGAACGCGGTCCAAAAATGCAAGCTGCCGTTCGAGTCTGCTATGCCAAGCGCAAAACGATCAGTAAAAGTGATACAAGCCTGCTCCACATATGTACCTGTACGTCTCCATAAACCCTGAACAATCGCAATTCCATCAAAATGAATTTTTAGACTCTATTCCAATTGTTCTTCAAAAAATAAAAAATTTAAAACGAGAAATTTCAAAATTTTGGTTATTTTCGATTCAGGCCAATTGATATATTAAATCGATTGATATACTAAATTGATTGAATGGTAAATTAATCTTTTTGACCTGACTAGCAAAAGTGATGAATAATGAAACAAGCACAACCAGCAGATTGCTAATTATTTTCCATATGTATGCACAAGAAAATTTCGGAGTAAAATAATTTCGTAGATAAGGCTAAATTAATATTGACTTTGAAACATTAAAAAAGCAAAATTTACCTTTTGATAAACTTGTATAAGCTTGCCGCCAGCCATATTCAATTATTTAGTGTAGCTGATTTTATTTATTTTTTGTTTAAAAACTATTTTTTATTAAAAATCTTATTATAAAGTCATTGTAGAAAACTTATAGGCTATGTGTTTTCTGCAACGGCATTTAGCAAAACGAGACTCTTATCTAAATGCCGACGTGATAAAACAAGACTAGCGATGACTGCGCAAATCCACGCTAAAGCTCCAATATATAGCAAGAAGAGCACAATATAACTGCGTACTGCACGGGGTGAGGCACGCATGTACGCACACCAAAGTATTTATTTTACGAAGTGAAGGGTATTGAATCAGATATCGATTATATCATATTAAATTAGAATAATATTTTTTTTTTGAAAAACAATGTTTTTTATTTATAAATTTTCGAGTAAATAAAACGTTGCTAAGACAACAGGAAAAAATAAATAAAGTTAAATATACTGATTTCTTTATTTTAAAAATCTCAATAATAATGCCTATAAAGAATCGACCTTTTTTCATAAAAAAAATTATTAAAATTTAAACATTAAAAAATTAAATAATTTATGAGAATGTATATAGCGATACGAAAATGGTGGACTTCAAGGAACGAAACCGAAATTATGACCAAGGATAAACTAGACAATTGCCAATTGCTCTACACGGATATTTTAAAATTTCGCGACAAACTACATTCTGTCCGCGACATGTAAAAAAATTTATTTGTTTAATTTAATCGTATATTAAAATTTATTTATTAGTGCAAGTTTGATTAAAATTGATCGTAATTTTCCAAGTTAGATTTGAGGATGAAATTGATGAAACTTGTTGAATCTTTTAATTTTTTAATGACTTGTTTAAAAATTTCCAAAAAAAAATTAACTCTTCAAATTCGGCAGCCCATATTGCTAACAATAAATTCGCCGGGAGCGCCGGCAAAATGCACACGCACATAGGCGTTTAACGTATTATGATGTGTGACACGTTGTGCCATTGCGCACCGTACACCGGCTATCGCTGGCATAGAACACCTGAAGCATTATTATTTTTTTATCATTTGCCATTAAAGAACGCATGCCTTCAATATGCATTTTCTGACAACATTTTTTGACGCCAAAATGGCGGAAATTTAAAAATATTTATGAAAAAATTTTTTTTGCTATTTTTCTTGTTTTTTAATTTTTTATATTTTATATGATTTAGTCCAGTATATTTGGAAAAACTCGATCATGCACATTGTTGATGACACCATTGAGGTTTTCGAAGAGTTTCGCAACATAGACTTGAACGAAGAACCAAATGATGATGAAAAAATAAAAAACAGGAAAAATAGCAAAAAAAAATTTTCATAAATATTATATTTTTAAATTTCCGCCATTTTGGCGGCAAAAAATGTTGTCAGAAAATGCATATTGAAGGGCATGCGTCCTTTAAAGAACCAAAAAAAAAGAAAATTACTTACCTTATTGGTCCCGGGCAATTAATAGGATGCCTTCCACGACCGTAGAATATTCTATTATAGCATTCGGCTACTAGCGGGTAGTAATGAACGTCGTGTGGTAAACGCAAAAACAACTCGGCTACGTGCATATCAGCGGTAAGAAATGCGCGAAATTCGGCCTCAATTCGATCCGCTAACGCAGACGAAATAAAGCGTGATGCTGAAAAGCGAAAAGCTGGAAACGGTTTCTAAAAATAAAAATAGAAATTGGTACACTTATTTTTAAAGTGAAAAGTTTATAAATCAAAAAAAATAATCTCACAACAACTAAAATCAAATTAGCGCAGCAAAATTAATCTACCAACAGTCAGTTCCATTTTTTTTTTGAAATGTGTTTCATTTTATTGTTATTAAAAATCTCCATTCCTACTCTATACATGTCCTAATTTATAAACATTTTTATGCTTCATTTAATACAAATTTTTTCAAACTATCGCATATATCCAGAGAAAATTAGACTTAATTTATAATTTATGCAGAAAATGTAAAAATAAGTTTCACAAAAATATAAATTAATACCCGTTTGGCTTTTGGCGATTCCACTATGTGTGAATCCGTCTATTAAAATTTAAAATTATTTACAAAATAAAAATTTACTCTGACTTCAATTTATAATTTTAAAAAAATGAATTTAAAAAATTAACAAAATAAAGATTATTTATTATTTAAAAATATATAGGTTTACCCAAAAAATGTTTTAAACTAACATAAGAAAAAAATTTACCATTGTCCAATTACGAAAGTGGAGCATAAGATTGGCGTCTTCGTTAACAGTTACCATCGAGCCAGTATCGATAATGCCCGGCCAATGAAGCCAGACGCTTTGAACACGATTGGGTCTGATCACATATTTGGGATCTTCCCATTCATCCGCAATCTTGGCGCTCTCCAGAAGTCCAGCTAGCGAAAATTCAGACGCATCGCGGCCTGAAAGTCAAATTTCAATCATCTTTGCATTTATAAAATAAAGACACAATTGGACAATAATAATAATTTTTTCTATTTACAACCCATAGCTAGACGATTTCGTTCTAAAATAGCAAAATGATTATCTGAAAAGGATTAACCTTTACATATCACGTTATAATTAACAACTATATTTTCATCAAGTAAAGAAAGACAAAACTACTCGTAATCAACTGCGTATTGTATCGATTGTAGCTAAAGCCAGCGGCAGCTGGAAAAAGACTGGTTAAATGTCGAAACTCTTCAAGAAATGATGTGCCCAATCGTGGAATAAGCACATCGTCTATGTCGCTAACAATTACAAATTCAGCCACTTCCTATAAATATACGCTTTCAAATTTTAAACTAATTCTAAGAATAATTTAAAAAATTATAATGACGCTGTACCTTGTATTTGAGCAAACAATCTGTATGAGCAGCCGCCTGATTTCGCCATTCCAGCTCTGTGTTCGGATCGTAACCAAGATCCATTTCATCTGTATCGCCAAGATTCACACGCGTCCAAGTACGAATGCGCGTTACGTTGTGTCTCTCATAAGCCTAAAATAATTGTAAAGAAGTTAAAGAACGCATGCCCTTTAATATGCATTTTCTGACAACATTTTTTGACGCCAAAATGGCGGAAATTTAAAAATATTTATGAAAATTTTTTTTTTGCTATTCTCCCTGTTTTTTATTTTTTATATAAAAAAATGAATGTTATTCGGCGTGTTATTTATATTAGCGTATTTTATATTAGCGATGTTTTTAGTATTTTTTTTACGTTTAAATAAAAAACAGGAAAAATAGCAAAAAAAAAATTTTCATAAATATTTTTAAATTTCCGCCATTTTGGCGTCAAAAATGTTGTCAGAAAATGCATATTGAAGGGCATGCGTCCTTTAAAGCCAATTTACAGTTTAATCAATTTCTTTGATTTTTTATTTTTACTACATTTTACATATTTTGAGTGTTTCTCGGTTGAAATTTTTTAAGGATTATTTATATTCAGGAAAACATTTTTATTAAAGTCATTTTAGAAATTATCTTAAAAACCAATTTCAAATATACACCGGTGGACAAAAAAAAAAACTAAAGTGAGAGTAATAGCATGCCCAGGATCAAAATCACACTTTTTATTCAAAAAAATTTTTTGATCAGAGAAAAATTTTTTGCTGATTATGTTTCTAATAGTAATCCTCAATAGTGACTAAAATTCCATAATAATTGGCTTTCTATTCGCTGAAAAAACCCAAAAAATCATGGTGAAAGTAATAGCATGTCCATCAGTGTATAATATTATATATGATGAAATTCAAACCTGTAGAAATTGTAGAATTTCGAGTAACATAGACTGAACGTAATAAACCTGAAGCGAAATCCCCATTTGTCGATATAACTCTAGAGTTGGAAGGATAAGTTGCCAACGTTCATTGTAAAACAATGGACTAAAGCACGCGACAACACGATTGCGCAAATCGTATGAAGTGGTTCGATACGGTATCTTAAAACCTTAAATACAGTGCAGTTGTTGAATGAAACAAAATTCCATTTTTAATAAACGTTGTAGATTAAATTTTAAAAGTTATACTAAATTTAATCTAAAAGTAATTTGGGAAATCGTACGCGAACACTGTTCGAGTTGAAATGAACATCGCGCATGGCAAATTCAATTGGATTAGCAACGGTGGGACACGTGGCAATAAATACCGTCCATCGGCAGATAAAAATAGGAGTAAACGCAAAGCGAATTCGCGCCAGCGCATCACGTGTCGTGGTGGCATTGCGCGAGCGACACACTAGCGGCCAAGGCGGCCAAAAGTCTTTAGGCGCGTTAAAAAGCATCACCATTGTGTGTGGGGTATAACTGTATACAAAAATATAAAAACTAAAAAAATGAATGATATAAGCCAAGTTTAAATTTCTTTATAATGTTTATTTATTTTTTGATGTTCATCTATTTTATAATAAAAAAAACCTGGTGGAAGTAGGAAAATATGTTGTTGAAATAATGGCAAAATGCTGCCAGGACCAAGGCAAATTATAAGTGACTAGAAGAAGAAAAAGACATGTGCAAAAGATAAACCGAATAAGCGCAAAAGCTATACGCCAGGGCCTAAAAAATGGATTTGTAGAAAAATGTTTCCTAGGAAAATCAAATTTTAAAAAAATTTATTTCAACTTAGAAAATTTTTTAACAAAATTGATGAAAAAAATGTAGAGTATTTTTTTAAGATTCCATTTTTGTTTATGAATGTTTTTGGTTTTTTCATCATATCTCGGTTGCAAACTGTTGAATTTCAATGTGTAATAGCCTGTTCGATTCGACTTGAAATTCTGCGTCAAATGAGTATCATATTGTAAAAAAAGTTGCATCGACAAGTTTAAAAGTCATAAAAAAAATCAAAAATGGAATTTTATAACTCTGTATAAAAAAAGTACATTCGGCTAGGGAAAGAAGAGAACAATTAGAGAAAGTGGTAAATTTAAGGTTGACAAAACGTTTTAACGTTCCGCGGAAAAAATTGAATAAGTACATATAAAATAAATAGGTACATAAACTTGAAAATTAATTTAAAACAAATATATACTTAATAGCACTGCAAGGAAGCACTGATAAACGATTGATGGCAAGACGACGCGTAATTCGATAGAAAAGAAACATTCTCGCACATGTGCGCACAATACGCCGTTTAGAGATGCGCGTAGTTTGTGAAAGACTCTTCTCGCTTTTGTAACGAGCTCTTTGCTCAAGAGCGTAGTCAGCGTCAATTAAGTTTTCACTGCTGATATTAATATTAACAGAAGATGTGGATACTGGTCTAAAATTTAGTTCAAAAAAACTAATAAGGGAAGGTTACAAACTGTCCCTTCAGGATTTGGATAAAACTTCGTATAGTAGGGTATTTTGAGGTGGGGACACCGATGGCGGTAGTCATTCTTCTCCTAAATTTGGTTTTTGATGTTTGGGGGGTCGTGAGTTCGAATCTCGTCGATAATTGTTTTATCACTCGAAAAAAATAAAAATAACATTTGTGGAGTGTATTTAAAATGCTTTTAAAAGCAAAAAAAATTCTCGACTGGATTCGAACCCAAAAAACACCAAAAACCAAATTCAGGGGAAGAATGACTACCACCACTAATGTTCCCACCCCAAAATACCCTACTATACGAAGTTTCATCCAAATCCCAGGTGAACAGTTTGTGATCTTTTCTTGTAAGATGTATTTGAAAAATATTGGAATTTCAAATTTTTATTACTTAATTATGAAAAAATTTGCTAAAATTTTTTTAATTCTAAATTTAAAAATTGTTTGTCCATAACATGGATGTCACAAACAAAATAGTCATCACGGTTTTTGGATATCGGAAAAAAAAGATTGATCCACTTTTTATTTAATATCTATGTTCTATTGCGGCCGTTTGAAGAATTTTTAAATACCGACTTGGCCTTCATTCCGTTATTTTGTGTTGGTTAAGCATAAAATTTAATGAACGTCTTCATTAAAGAAGACCAAGCTATAGTTTAAAAATTTTGAGCTAATCTTCATTTATAACAGAATGAAGGCCAAAATTCAAAAATTCTTCGAACGGCCGCTAAATTGTGCACAAAAAATGTTTTTTTTTGAACGATTATTTGTTCATAGATAAACAATTACTTCCAACGTAATAAGTGCTTACTTCCAACGTAATAAGTAACAAACAAACTCAATCAATCTATGCTCATAAAAAATTCAAGTTTATCCAATTAGTGTGAACAAAATTTTCTAGCTTTTGGAAGATTTTAATTTTTCAATTGAAAAACCGGTCGAAATCTGGTTTTAAGTTTGAGGCAACTTCTTCTAAATTCAATCATACTCGATTGAGTCACACATTTTTAGATGTTTTTTTTCTTACTTTCTCATCCGAGCTTTCTCTTTTCAAGTCTTTTTCGGAAATAAACATAATCTTGACAAACAATCTCAAAATAAACGTTCTTCAACAATTGATTAACAAGGAAACAAAAAATTAATTAAATTCGTGCAATCATTTTACAGATTCATGTAAATATATGGAAAATTGTGTTGAAAATCAATGCTTTTTTCCAAATATTAAATAAAAAGTGGATCAATTTAATTATTCCAGTAATTTGAAAGGGCATTTTCTTGCAAACATTTCGATGTAAATTGTCTATTTTTGATTGAATTTTTAAGGCAAAATTTATATTTATATCGACCAAATTAAGAGATGCGGAATTTGTAATAAAAACGTACTTCCTGAAGCAATTTTATTGAAAGTATTTTTTTAGCCTTTCTTAGGCCTAATTAATACTCTCTAAAAACAATGGTTTTGAAAACTTTAAAATTTTCCATATGTCGAGTGTTTAGTATGAACGCGCATTATTTTTTCACCAACCCAATAACTAACCTTATTAACATTTTTGTTGAAAATTCGATCATATGGTATTTCCGATGTATTAGCTGAGCGACACACTAATAAGTATATGGCGAATCCATCAGAAGCTTAGCTGAAGTTCATTAATGTAATTTCATAGTTCACAGATAAAAAAAAGTAAACAAATTTTTTTCACATTACAAAATCAATGTTGTAAAGAAAACTAAAAAAGTAGAAAAGGAAAAAAAGATAAAAATAAAGAAAATAGATAATATCATAAAAGATGAGTTTAATATACATTGTTTTTAAAAAAGAAAGGTAAAAAATAAGTATATTAAAAGTATTACATTTAGCTACATTAAATTACGAAAACTAAAAGAAGGATAATTAGAAAATATAAGTGAAAATATTTTAGAAAGATAGAATTAAGATGTATAAATGTCTAAAAAAATCCAAAAAAATATTTTAAAAATAAAAAAAACATAGAAACAGAATAGAAGTTGATTAATATAAGAAAGCAAAATAAAATGAAAACAAAGCCAAGATGAAAATTGAAAATTGAAGTTGGATATAACCGGAGGGACGAGCCGCATGAGCTTATCGGTTAGCTATATCTTTACTATTTCTAATTCTAGAGAAAATGAAGATGGGATCACGCTATTAAACCCTCGACGAACGCTTCTCTTACTTTCTAATTAATTGATTGCTCCATCTTTTTGTCATCCATCCAAACTCATCTTCATAATCCTAGCTTTTTCACTTGCCTACTATTAAAAATTCTTCAATTAAACGGATAGAATCTTATCATTTATAATTGTCCTCATTTTTTAAAGAAGATGTAAGAAGATATAGAACAAATATCACTATTGTATATACTGTTTAGCAAAGCACATACATAGATTATTAATTGAATCCGATAAATTGCTATTTACAAATTTATTAGGATATTACACACAAAACCCGAATATGATGTAAATTTTGACGAAACAATGCGTTTTTGAAAAAAAACATTCGACCAACAAAATAGAAATTCTGTTAAAAAATCAAAATTCTAATTAACACCAATCAAACATATCGAGGCTGTTCGAAAAATTTACTTCGTTTTGGCTCACCGACATTTGCGGCCCAAACATTTGCAGTTTTTTCAACAGATATAAAGAAAGATATACATAAGGATTTCCGAAATTTTAAAGTTCCTTCAATTTTCGGAAAAATTAACTTTTTTCAGAAAATTTTCTACACTGACAGATCCAAAAAAAATTTTAAATTAATTTTTACTTGTGTTTTTCAACTCAATGACTCAAGTACCTATTATAAAATTTTTGGTTTTCTTTTTGATTTTCGAGAAATTTTTTTGATTTTTGGAATTTCGAAGTTCATTCGATTTTCGAAAAAAATGAAATTTATTTTTGTTGCATTCCTGATATATAACTCTATAAAATTTTCCAGTATTGATTTTAAAAATAAAACTCAATAATGTAGTGGTATATAAACTTTTTGTTTTACGTGATATTTTTATATCTTATTTAAACATATTTTGGTTCTTGTGTGATATCGGACCCCCAAAAAAAAAATTTTTTTTAGTAATTTTTTTAGGTTTTCTGGCACGGAGAATTCGAATTTGATAATGGTTTTTACCGATTTTGTTGTTTTTGTGCAGTTTTTGACATTTTCAACTTGCTAACCTTATGTTCAGTTTGCTAACGTAATAACATGAATTTTACACAACTAGGTCCGATATCACACAAGAACCGAAAAGGTGTTAAGTTTCGCAACAAGAAGCAAAGCGGTACTGCTCGCGACTTCATGGAGTCATATTTGGCGGAGTATATGTGGCGCACACACTTGAATGGTCGCAATCCTTTTACAATCATTTTTCAAGATATCGCCGAATTTCGGCCCATCTAGTTGTTAATTATTTATCGTTGTTTTGTTTACTGTTTGTTAGAAATTATTTCATAAAATTATTTTTCGAAAATGGACAAAAACAACAAAATCGGTAAAAACCATTATCAAATTCGAATTCTCCGTGCCAGAAAACCTAAAAAAATTACTAAAAAAAATTTTTTTTTTGGTCATATCACACAAGAACCCATATTTTACATAAAAAAATAAGAAAAAAATTTTCATTTCAAAAAAATTAGATGATTGTAAAACTTTTTTCCAGCAGTGCAAATAGTTATGCTTTTGTACAGCTCATCTTTAGTTTAGTAAAAAGATGAGAAAATTTTAAATAATTAAATAAAAAAGAACATTGAGCTGTTGTGAGATTTTCAGAGTTAAAAAAAAGAAAAAAGCTTATCTTATAAAAAAAACATGTTGTCAAAGATTATTTTGATTCAAAACAAAATCATGAAATTTATGGATTGATTTTAAATATTTTGGCAAATGAAATGAAGCAACAACAATTTATAATATATATATTAAAAGATGTCAAATTAAAAATAAATTTTTAGCTACCAAAAACAAATTTTGTCATTAAAGTCAATATATATCGGCGAATTGCTTGCTCAGATGCGGTCGTGGAGAACTCCGCCATCAGCCTCAAAAACGATGGTATCGGGAAGCGTAACTGTGGTAATTTCGGATTCCGCGTTCCCGAGCGTGTAACGATCTCGGTCACTGATATACTTCCATTTGGCAGATGCCTGATTTGATTTTCCAATGGTAGTTATCTTTTCTTTTTGTAATTTTAAGTCGTTCTCCTTTGTTGTGCCAGACTCCTCGTTGCTGTCGATGTGCGAAATTGTAGTTGCGCGATCAGCTGCTGATCTGTGGTCCTCGTGTTCTGGCAAAAGTTTCAGCAGCATGTCATTTGAAGCTGTATGCGAGGGGCGATTGCGAAATACGACCGATTTTTTTGATTCTTGTACTAAAATAATACTTAAAAAGTTAAACATGCTTATCACGGGATCATAAAAAATAATTTTGTTTAAAGCTTTTCTAAACAATATCGTTTTTTAAATTAAAAAAAAAACTCGAATTACATATTGCTATTGCACCGGAATATCTTTAAATATGTTTATTTTTAAATAAACTAAAAATTTTTTTATCCAATAATGTCTTAGAAAAAATTCAATTTACCGCGTTCTATACCAATAGCATTCGCTTTATCGAGCTCAATAATTCCTGCGTCGTGAGTCTGCGGAACAAAAGTATAAAATTCGGGGAGCTCAATTGTCTCACCCTCAGCACTGTTGCAGTAATGCGTGATACGAATGTATGGATCGGGCAGGTTTGGTAAGCCAGGAAAAAAGTTAAAGTCCGAGCCACAACCATCTACTTTAAAGGAGCCATCTTTTTCCGTAAAAGTCACGCTGGAAAAAAAATGAAATTTGAAAATTTGTATTATAAGCTGACTAATGCTAAAAAATGAAATTGTGTGGTACTGTGCAAATTCAATTATGACAAAGATCAAAAAATATGTGTGCATATTTCATTCATATATCAAAAAAATTTAAAACACCCCATGAGATCGTCGGCGTCGAAGATTTTAAGAATAGAAAATCCATCACGATCGTAGACGCGAACCTCAACATTATCCTGTTTTTCGGGGTTGTGAATGCACTTCACTGCACCGATGGCCCATATGCATTTCTCTTTAGCATGCACGATATAGATGAGGATCGGCACAAGAATTGAAATAGCTGCTAATCGCATTATATTTAAATATAACTAAAAAAGTTAGACATGTTAAATGATATGAGAAAAAAAATTAAAAAATTGTTTATGAGATAATTAAAAAAATATTAAGCGGAAGAACAATATAAGTATATAAATGTACAGAAATTCCGATTTCTGAGGTTTTTAGCCATTCTTTCCGACTTCCGAAAAAATGGGCAAAATTTCGGAAATTTTCGGAAATAAAAAGAATTTATTTTTCAAAAAATTATAAAAATTTTCTAAAAACTTCCGATTTTCGAGATTTTTGGTTGATTTTTTCCGATTTCAGTAAATTTAAAATCATTTCCGGTACATTCTTGGTATATATATCATATACATACTTTAAAATATACCTTCTTCTGTCAAAAGATGGCTTCTAGCAAATCATAGTGAAATAATTATTTCTAAATAAACAAGACAAATAAACAAATAGTGCCACCTTTTTCAAATCAAATACAATTATGTTAGTATAACAAAAATAAAGCATATAAACTATATAAAAATGTATAAAAAAACTGCTAAGTGTGAATAATAAATGCTTTCAACTTCAAACAATGACAAAGAATAAACGAAAAAAAACATGCCGAATTGATTTTATTAGGCTTGCTGATTAAAAAATAAAAAGAGAATAAGAAAAAGAAAATATGCAAAAAATAAAATAAAAATATAGCTGACGAAAAAATTATCGATGATTAAAAAATGGAAAGCGGAAAAGAAAAAATCACAAACCCCGATTTTTCATTTAAAAAAGCGAAACGAAAAAGCGAGCAAAATTATTCGTTGAAATTTATTTTACATTAATCTAAAATCATCATCTCCGTCGTCAGTTAATCACTTTCAGTTTTAATTCAAAATATTTGTATACATATGTAAAAAAATCATCAAATTGTTATGTATACAAAAGGTGCCTAAAGTGTACAAAGACATAAAATATATTATGTATATTGCAGGAGCCCAAGTTTTTTTATTCATTTTGAGCTGAAATTGAATTATATATCTACATTACTTACATGGTACTCCAATTTCGTCCACAGGTTGATTTTTCTATAAATTTTTTATTTCGCAACCATTTCTGAAAATTCTTTTTTATTCGATTAACAAGACTTCGAGAATTTGTTTGACACCAAACTTGTCAATATCGGTTCCGATTTACAAATTTTTTAACTTTTTCAAAAATTAGGGCAAAATCTTTAAAATGTGTAGCATAATGACGAAAGCATCCTAATTGTTGAATTAATATTGAACTATTTTGACTTTTTAGTTAAAAATGGAGGTAAAATTTCTTCTAAAGAGCATTATTTAACGCATTAAATGAAATTTTAACAAAATTCAGATTGAAGAATTGACTCAATTTCAAGTCAATTTTACTTATTTTGGTCTCTTAAAAAAAAGTGACAAAAGCGTCTGGTAAAATTGGTAAATCGAAACCAATATTGACAAGTCTGGGATCAAACAGATTCTCAAAGTCTTGTTAACCAAATAAAAAAAGAATTTTGAAAATCTGTTGCAAAATAAAAGTTATGGCAAAAACAAAAGTGGACACGAAATTGGAGCACTAAATGATGTACATACATAATTCAATTTTACCTCGAAATGAAAAAAACTTGCAGGTAGAATACTTTAAAAAGAATAAATCAAATTTATGAATGTTTTGATTCGATTTGCAACTAGCCGTAGCTGTGTTAATGGATTATGAAGCAAATCCGCTCAAATTGGATTTACTTGATTTCATTTCTATTTGGCGTTTTTTAGCTTATTTAAAAATAAAATCAATTCCTAGATTATAATAATAATCTAAAACTGCCTACTTTTTCTTAATTTCCCGCTAGATTGGTTTAAAAGGAATGAATGATCTACGAACTTAATAACTCTACATTTCTTTTGCAAAATTTGTTTCTCTTCCCTTCTCTGTATGCATTCTATATCCTTTTTTTCAATTTAATAATTTCCAAAAGACATTTCAAATCAATTTAAGTATTTAGAATTCTTTATTGACCTGACTTTAATTCATAAATACAGACTAGGACTTTTGCCTAAACTCTTAGATTTTTCTGATATGACAATGAAGAGAGGCAGAACGTCACTTTATGTCCCAAGCTCTAAGAATCGTGTGAGAAACAACTTTTTTACTGTCCGTGCAATTAAGAAATATATCAAGCTTAATCCATTGACGCAATTCTCTCCTTCCATCGAACAATTTAAATCTCTATTAAATACCGTTAAATAAACTAATGTATTCTTTAGATAATAATTTTTGTAATAGAGCTTATAAAAATTATTTTAAGCTCGAAATATCCCACCCCTAATCCTAGTCCGCTCTATAATTTATTCCATCCTAGTCCGCTCTATAATTTATTCCCAAATGTCGTTACCTCATTATTCATTATTTATTGTTTCACCTTATTTTAATTTAATTTATTGTTTTTATTATCAGTCGCGATTTATCGTAAATAAATTAATTAATATTTGCAAATAATTGCCTTCCATATACATCGAATAAAAATTATACATATGAATTTTAAATAGTTGGAAATTAAAGAAAAAAGCAACGAGGTCGTAAAATTGCATATATTCTTCTATATCATTTAATTCTGATTAGAATGATAAAATTGAAAACTCAAAAAAAACTTCTTTTTTTTAATTCTAATAATACATAATCATTAAACATTTTAATTCTTTTTTAATTTCGAAAATAAAATAACTGGATCTGGAATTTGTTTTTGTCATAATTTTCTTATTCTCTAAAATTCTTTATTTTAATTTTTTTTGCCATTTCTTCAAGATCATAATTTGTTAGTGGTTTCAATTCTTGTTTTAGTTTTTTCATTTAGAGGGAAGGAAAGTCTATATTGTTGCATACTTTACAAGTTATATGAGTTATTCTTTTATTTATTTAAACAAACACAATTAGACACAATAACAGTAATTTACTTAAAAAAATCAAAATAAATATTTCCCGGCATAGTCATTGACTTGGATAAAGCCATCTTAAATTTTTCGCAGTTGAATTGCTTACTATCATGAATATCGAAGATAGTATTGCAAAAGAGTTCGGCTGATTCCAAATAACTGTGGACCTGCTCCAAAAAAAGCTCATCTTCGTACGCATTTCGGTGACAACTAAATGCATAGAAAATATTAATTTATCATTAAAATAGTTTAAATAGAAAATAAATGAATATCAAAATAATTTAATTTAACTTCAAAAACTTACATTTGAAGATCATTCCAAGCAGATCCAAACGGTGATCGAAACAAATTCAACGACTTGATTAAATAGCTAACGACACGATTTTTGGAAGTATGCGTCTTAGGATTGAATCCATTGTTGATACAAAAATTTTTGAGAGACAAGGATGCGCAGAGCCAAAGAGATTCGGAAGCCATCGAACCAGATTGTTTTTCCAAGTGATAAACTGCTGTATCCAAAAGCGACTGTGGAGTAGCAGGGATATTGTTATCTGGTGGAGAGAGAATATTCTTGCTCAAATATACCTTTTTGACCTAAAAACAACTTAATGTATAAATTATCTAAATTAGTAAAACTCACTTCGCAATCGGCATTCTCCTGTGGAATATCAAATGTCTCCACGACAACTTCATCTCTAAAAGTTAAAATTAGTTCAAAATATTGCATTTGTTTATGAAAACAATAAAGCAAAACAAAATAATATTCTAGTATTATTAGTGTATAAAATCATACCTAATATCTTCTGGTAACATCTTCATGATAAGTTTATGTTGAAATTCCAATGGCATATTGTGAAAAACTGAATCACGAACGATCAGTTTGTATTCTAAAGATAAATAAATTTAATCAATCAAAATAAATGAAAAATTATACTCGGATTTTCTTTAATCGTGATTTGACGCAAATTAAAGTTGCTCTTCAGTGAATCTATAATAAGCGATTGCTTATTTCGAACACTAACTACGGCGCGAGAGAATAAACAAACGACACACCTAAATAATAAAGAAATTAAAAGTAACTAATATATCAGTTATTACAATAAAAGTTAGGAACTATTATAAATACTAACCGAAGCAGTTGAAATTGGAGAACCAAATCGTTGAAACATGATATTATAAAAATATTATATAAAAGAATTATATAAAATTATTAAATGTCAAATAGAATAAATTTTCAATATAGTTAAAGGACGTATGCCGCTCAATATGCATTTTCTGGCAGCGTTTTTTTTAGGTAAAATAGAAAAGGCAAATGGCGGAAATTTGAAAATATTTATGAAAATTTTTTTTTTTGATATTTTTCCTGTTTTTTATTTTCAATTGTGCTTTTCAATGTTCTGAGAACAATTTTTACTGAAAATTTTATTTTTTCATTTTATCAATGTGCTTGTGCCATAATCTAAGTAATGCGGAATGTGCCATAAATCTAAGTGATGCGAAATGTGCGGAAATTCCTCACGAAACAGCTTATTTAAACTTGAACTGTTGTCAGTTGTGACCGTTGAAATGGCAATATTGGATTGTTCTAGCTGATTTAGAAGTCGTTTAGTGTCAACTGGTTCTGCATTGCATGATCGATTTGCAACCTCAGTTTTACAAACTAGAAAATGCTATGACCTTGCGTGTGATTGATTCGATAGCAGACACAGTGTAGTGGTATGCGGAAAATCCTGGCGAATCATACTGCGCATCAATGCACAAATGAAGCGCAGCACCGCAACGTATAAAATTATTCAAAAGATTACGTTGATAATCTTCGTAAAAAGATTTTATAGTAGGTCGCACCACTACTTGCGCCGCATAAAACATCTTCCGAGCATTTATAAATGCGCATTGTAGAATTGTAAAAAATCGAACAATTTTTGCAACATCTAAACCTGATGCCATTGTTGCAGCAGTGACGACTTGAGTGAATGTCCTTGTCGTTGGTTTCTCATGAGAATAATAGGAATGAGAAGAATGAGAAAAATGAGAAAAATAGGAAAAATAGCAAAAAAAAATTTTTCATAAATATTTTTAAATTTGCGCCATTTGGCATTTGGCTTTTCTTAAAAAAACGTCGCCAGAAAATGCATATTGAGCGGCATACGTCCTTTAACAACCAAAAGTTTCCCAAAAATTGACATAACAGTGACATAATGCCAAACACAAAAAAAACGCGCTTTTTTGAATAGAAAAACAGAGTTTTCAAATTTTATCTCTTTATTAAAATAGAACAAATGATCGGCAAAAAGTATGTAGAAACTTTTTTACTATTTTTCTTGAAAAATAGCTTCAATCGCGTTAAATATTTAATTTTTTAAAAATTGATCCTTTTCACAGAAAATTGACCTAAAAATCAAAGTGGGCCGGAAAATGGTGATTTGAATAGTACTTCAAGATTTTCAAGATTTTCTTTTAAAAAATTGCTGATTTTCAAAAAAAAACTATTGATTTTGCTGAAAAACATGCGACCTAGAGATTGGGTCAATGATTGGTCTAGCGACGTAGTTTATATACTACTACAGAAATTATTTTGAATAAAAGTTTTGTTTAAGTTTTTCTAGTTTCATGTAGTTTAAAAAGCGTAAAAAAACGCGGAAATTAACTTTTAGACTTAATAATACATAATCATTAAACATTTTAATTCTGTTTTAATTTCGAAAATAAAATAACTGGATCTGGAATGTTTTTGTTATAATTTTCTTATTTTTCAACTAATTTCTAAAATTTATTTTTTATTCTATATTTTGCTTAATATTAAACAGGTCGATATGTAGATTTTAGTTAATTTACTTTTAAATCAAGATAATTGAGATAGGTTCTGCCTATAATGGTAATTCGATAAGACTAACAAATATGTTAAATCCGGAGTTCAAGTTTTTATTTTTTTATTCAGAATGAAATAGTATTGAATAAAAAAATATCTTGTCAAACATTCAAGTTAATTTCCAACATAAAACGAAGCAATACCAAAAGGGATTTTTATAATAAGTGGACATAATTATTTACATATTATAAACTGAATCAAAACTTATCATTTGTTTTCATTAGAAAATATAACAATAAATCATCAAAAAATTGAGATGCCATGGAAAATCGAGAAAAAACAACATAAAAATATTCAAATTATAATAAAATCAATCTATTTATAAAAATAAATATAGGCCGGCCAAAATTTTTCCGATGAATTTTTTAAATAATTTACACTAAATTCATGTTTGACTAAGAAACATTAAATAAATTTAATACATTAGTTAGTTTAGATATAATAGTGGTGGTATTGATATGCATATTTATATATTTTTAAAATTATTAAATGGTTACTAAATTGAATTTTAGTTACCCTAAGTTCGGGTAAATAAGATGCGGCCGTTCGAAGAATTTTTGAATTTTGATTTGGCTTTCATTCTGTTATAAACAAAGTTGAACTTAAAATATTTGAACTATAGCTTGGGCCTGCTTTAATGCAGGTATTTATTAAATTTTATGCTTAACCCACACGAAATAACAGAATGAAGGCCAAGTCAATATTCAAAAATTCTTCGAACGACCGCGTCTTATTAGAACTTAGGGTAATTCGTAAATAATAAACTTATTTTTAATATATATACTAACACAAAATGATAACAAGTAAAATTTAAAAAAATGCAATATGGTTGAAAAGTAAAAAAGATATAACCATTTTAATTTATTCAGTGACAAATTTGGGTCATAGGAAAAAATTCGCATATAATTTACGCTCGAAAAATGATAGCGAAAACACAAAATGTAAAGCAAAATTAAAGCCAATGATGATAGTAAACAATTTTTAAAAAATTGACTAATAAGATGATAACCGTAGAGGTAATATTATAATTATAATAATAACAAATTTGATTTTTCAAATTTAAAAAAGCTTTAATTCCATTCACTCCGATAAAAAAACTTGCCTTTTTAATCAAATAAAAAATTTTTCAGCTAACTAAATTTGTTTACGATTTCTCAAGTGTTGGAACAATTCGGGCGGACATTTCAAAAAAAAAAAAACTCAAATTTTAGATTGGAATTTAGGCTTAGTTTTAGCTATTAGGACTGGGCTAAACCTCACGTTAAGTTGTTTTCACCATCTCTATGAGTTATTATAATCTTTTCGATGTCCGAAATGTCCCGGTCTGATTTGTCCGTCCCAAAATGTAGCATCACCGATTCTCGATGTCTTTAGAATTCATTGAAATTGGTTTCCGTTCCCCTTCATCAATGCGATCATCATTATAATATTGTTTTAGACGAACGTGCCACGCTATAGACGTACAGGCGCTAATCGTCCGAAATTGATGGATAATTTTTCGCGGCAAAAAATAGACGCAATTCTCGTGTAACTAAAAATGAGAGAAATATGTTTTAAAAATAAAAAATTAGAATATAGTTCGATATTTTTACCTGAAATTTTGCATATCTAATGCCCTCCCGTCGAAGTTGATTCAACTTTGCCTCCTCGACCCATTGAACGCACTAATTATTAAATATGAAGACATTTTTTAAAATATAATAAGAGCAATATTAAATCTATGTATTGACTACTTATAATGTATGTATGTTACGGGAAAATATGTTGCACGGCCAAATACGTATTTTCCCGACCATATAAAAAAAATTTTTCACATTCATTTAAATTATCGTAAACTTTTATCGATAAAAGTTTACGATAATAGGGTAAAATTTACGATAAAAGTTTACGATAATTTAAATGAATGTGAAAAAATTTTTTTATATGGCCGGGAAAATACGTATTTGGCCGGGAAAATACATATTTGGCCGGGAATATACGTATTTGGCCGGGAAAATACGTATTTGGCCGGGAATATACGTATTTGGCCGGGAAAATACGTATTTGGCCGTGCAACATATTTTCCCGCAACATGTACAAAAAGATTTTAAAAAATACCTGTGACATTGGTGGTTCGTATAAGTCCAACTTTAAAATTTCAACAATTCGATAAAAGTCGCTAGCGTGAAAACAAATCACGTCTTTAACAGCACGATTTTCTTCACGACTGAAAAAAATAATATTAAAAAAAACTTTCCGAAAATATCAACAAATTCTAATTTAATAATTGCAAATGGATGATCGTCATAAAAGGTACTTGCTACCCATAGATTAATGTCGTTGACATATTTTCAAATCTTAACGACATTAATATCTACGGGTTGCAAGAACTCTTATAGCGGCAGAGACTTGCGAATAGTGGTAGAATAAAATAAAATTTAATAGCAATAAATATGTAATTGAATAGTAAAAATTTGAACAAATTTAAATTTTTAAAGGCTGCGAAATAAATTTTAGTGAACTAACAAACCGCTTTTCATTAATCCCACGAATCGCCTGTAAAACGCCGACAGCAGCCGTAGTGTGCCGCTCGAGACCATCTCCAACATGATCGGCGTGACAAGGTGTCCTATCCTCAAACATTACTTCGCGCCTTTCCAATGACCTGAATATAAAGTCAGCTCTTATAATTAAATTAACAAAACAGGTGACTCGGCCGATTTTTTCTTTTGTATAACTTTTCTATTTTGCAATTGATTTTCATATTTTTACAAAATTCACATCAGACTTTTTGGATTTTCTATGACATTAAACATGCATACATTTGTTTCAATTTCCGAATTGAACTTTTTGACCATTTTCATAATTAAAAATTTTCTAAATTATTAATAACCTAGTCCAAAGTGATAAAACTAACCGAATACTGGGTGCATTACGCCGTTGGATAAAAGTAGAATTACTTCCATGTAAAATGCTGCGTTTCTTTCCGACTGATTTGTTGGTGTCGTCCTTCACCTCGTCAGTGCGAATCATTTGCTCTCCAGGCCGTGCCCAAAATATAGGTCCATCATCACTATCCTGAGGCTGTTGATCGGCAGTAATCGAACGATGGCTCCAGGGCAACAAAATGCGCATAAATGGACACATTTCAAGACTGTCGATAATCTCCTTAATAAAAAAACTTTAAAAATTTTAATTAACAAAATCAAATATTACCTTAAAATAATCACCACACTCTTCTTGTTTTGTACCGACTAAACTAAGTGCGTTTAAAGGCCCATATCTAAAAAATAAAAAAATAACAAAAAAAATTATAAAGTTTAAAGCATTATGTGCTTTTTTTAAAATTAAGATGTTTTCTATCTCAATTTTAATTTGAAAAATAAATTAAAATTTTCAATATTTCTATATTATTTAGCTAAATAAATATATATTGTGTTCTAAAAAATATTAACCTATAAGTGCCATGACTAGACGTATCCATTACGTGTTTATAAAAGTCGCCAATGCATGTCGATTCCACGAGTTGTTTATTTGTCAATGAACCGATTTTCACTGGCAAATGGGAATAATTTGTAGCAAGATATCGTAATACATCCTTAAAATCTAATAAAGTATACAAGATATTTATACATTAACATTTTTAGAATTCAAAAATTCCCAAAAAGTTTACACACTTCCATATATTCGGCGGCATTATCGATTATGCATATGACGAAAATTGGAACGTCGTTAACTTCGGCCAGTCCCAAAGTGACCAATTCCTCAGCAAATTGAAAGCGCTCCTCGCTGTTAAGATGCTGATGCAATTTGCGCCAATCCGTTCGCAGCATACTTGCGCCACCGTTTGGATGAATGTCAATATGAACAAATTTGCGAAACTAGAACTTTGATTTTTAAAAATTAAGTCAAAGCATAAAATAAAAAAATGGATTTTTTTTAAATTATTGCTATGTATAGCTTACGCAAAAAATTACGTTTCAAACACTAATATCAAAAAAAAATTAGTTTAAAAAAAATCTCAGCTTAATTGCATTAGCTATCATTTTAAGATTAAAATAAAATTCACAAAAAAAATTATTAAAATATAACTTTTTCTGATATTTCTGGTAATTTGGCTTTTTTCTTCTTTTTTTTCTCATGTCTGCCATCTTTTCGCAGCTGTCTAAATGAACTTTTTAAAGTAATATTCAAATAATAATACAGTCAAACCTCGATCTAATGACACCTCGATCTTATGACACCCTCGATCTAATGACACTTAGGCTCGGTCCCGACGAAAACTAACGTAAAAATCTTTTTTTAATGACAGTTGTAAGGAATCCAAACCTCGATCCAATGACACCCATTGCGCTCAGCTAGCCATTTTTTTACCTTGGTCCCCCAAGGTAAAAATGCATTGTCTGATCTCAAATTTCTTTTTTAAATTCAAATTTTCTTTTCGCTCATCTTTTCTTGGGATTATGTTCAAATTTTGCCACCAAAATATTTTTTTTCTTTTTATTCATTTTTACGAACATTCTTACCAACTTAACAAATTTACCAATGGAGACACCGAAAGCCAAGCGAATTCACCTCTTGTTAAAGCAAAAGCGGGCTTTTTTGTTTGAACTTTTATTGTTTTACAGTTTTTTTTGCTTCCCTAGTCTTCTAGCGAATAAAGTGCATTTATTGACAGAAATTGAGACAGAAATTCCTCAGTAATGCTAGCTAATTTCGAAAACCTCGATCTTATGACACCCTCGATCTAATGACACTTTGGCTCGGTCCTTAGAGGTGTCATTAGATCGAGGTTTGACTGTAATAAAATTTTAAAAAACAAAGTTTATTTTTTGTATTAAATCGTGAAAAATACTCACTTATGTTTTAACTGTGAATCCGCGAAAGAAAAATCAATTTCTTTTTTAACGCTGCCTACATTTCCATCTAAAATCGTCAAAAGGTTTATAAAATAAATGATTTACAATTTTTTTTTTCAAAATATCGTCTAAAAAATATCAACAAGCATCTTTTAAGTTCGTATAAAAAATCAGGTATATAAAAATTGGCACAAATTATATAGTTCAACAATAAAAAATATTAAAATGTCAATTACAAACCTACCATTTGGTAAGTTTTGTAAATTTTTCCTTTTGACGTTAGTATTTATTTCTAAATCATTCGACGTCTCACAAACAAGTTCATTGGATTCAGATTTACATTTTGAAAGTTGTGACTCTGATTTAGTAATATCTCGAGTCATATCATATCGTACAGCTAAACTAGAAAATGGCTCATTGTAGGATTGTGGGAGTTTGTGCGTAGAGCCAGATGTGGATTCCTTGGTGTGGCATTTCGAGCTAGAATCCAGCTCATCAGTGTCATTTGTTCTAATCTTCTTTATCTCTCTGTAAAACTCATTGAAACTATTGATAGGTTTTTTTTGTTTAGCCGACACTTTTTTCGTTTCGTTTTGAAGATCAACAAGAATTGGATCAAAAGCCAATATTGGTACTTTAGTGATCTAAAAAAATGTAAGGTCATTTTTATAAAAACACAATACAAAATCATACCGATGGCTTGGATTTTATCGCTGAGAGTTCTGTCGATTTATTCTGGCTTTTCAATGGCGGCGGTGATGGTGAAGGCAAGGTTAGCGATGTTGAAGATGATGGATCTCTATAATTATTAATTTAATATTTCTATAAAAATTAAGCCAAAGCTATTTAAAAAATTACTTAGAACACATAAGAAGAGAATTACTACTCGTTATTATAGAATATGGGGGCATATTGACATGTTTCTGAGTTGATTGACGAAAATGGCACGTACTTTCAGAAATCATTAGAATTTTTAAGGGTTGTAATTATATTGTAGACTCATATCACGATGATAACAAATTAAAACTTTAAAAATTTGATATGAATTGTTAAAAAATTTATGAAATGAAAAAAGGTGATTTGTGCCAGCTAAAAATAATTTACTTCATAAATTTGAAAGCTTATGAGACTGAGGAAAAAATTTGAATACATGAAAAATGGATGCAAAAATTTAAAAGGAATGTTAAATGAAATGATGCTCACGTCATCACGTGAAGATGTTTAAAAAGACAACTTAGAAAAAGGAAAGGAGAGCATAAAATAAAGATATGAACAAAAACAACCGCCATTACAGTATTAGGGCGCGCACTACCAATGCATTTAAATACAATTTTGTCCTTAACCGAAAACGACATTTCAAATTTTAATTTTTTTATATTCTATTTTTATAATTTTTTATACCCCTTTTTTCGGTAATTAATTATGTATGTTATAGCCAAAATTGAATCTTTGCTAAGATTGAATCTGGACCTTCAAAAATGATTTAAAATCTAAAGTAAAAAGTTACTGTCATTTTTTTAAAATATATAGCTTCTTATGTTTTAATTGCCCATCGAACAAGTTATATATCAATTGTTTTTTTGAGATCCTATAAATTTTAGTTATAAACATTCGAGGAAATTATAGAGTTCAGTCTTGGCCACAACATATAAGTACAGTATAAATTAATCTCACCTTTTGATCAGGACTCTTCGGAAGTAAAAATCGCGATCTATTCATCATTATATTTTTCACTTTTATTAATCTACTCTTTTTTATTAATCTATTCTTTTTTTCGAATTAGAAACATAATTCTAAATTTATATTATAGATAATTTATTTTGGAGATGAGTGAACCGGAGGTTAAGCGTGCCAAAGTCGAAGAAAATTCCTTGCAATCTGCGGAAGACGAAAAGAAGGTTTCTATATTTTTTTAAATTTTTTTTTATAATTCTATTATCTAATTATAAAAAAAATTTTCTTTTAATGAACAATGATATAATCATTTTTAGGATTCGGAAGCGCAGAAGGCGTTGGAGGAAATCGACAAAGTTCAAACTGAAATCGACACTCTTAACGAACAGGCTAGCGAAGAAATCCTCAAGGTCGAACAGAAATACAATGCCAAAAGAAAGCCATTCTTTGAACAAAGAAGTCATCTTATCTCAAATATTCCCAACTTTTGGGTTACCACGGTATATTCCCATTTTTCTTCTGCAAAAATTAATTAAGTAGTACAATAATTTATTTAAAAATGGTTTTTTAGCTCGTAAATCATCCTCAAGTCAGTAGAGTTATCTCGGAGGATGAGGAAGAATGTTTGCACGCTTTGACCAAACTTGAAGTAACTCAGAATTAAAAAATTCTAATATTTGTTGAATTAATTGGTTATAAAAGGTTGAGGAATTCGAGGACATCAAGAGCGGATATCGAATCAAATTTACGTTTGGACCAAATCCATACTTTGAAAATACCGAAATCATCAAGGAATTCCATTTGAGCACTTCGGACCCTATTAGCACAACCACGGAAATAAAATGGAAAGCGGGAAAGAAGAAGGTATATTTTTTGGATTGAACATATAATATCAATATGAAAAATGTCGTTCCCAAGACAATTTTTTGGAAAGTTATGATCTATATTCGCATTGATTTTCACATATTTTTAGTTTTGAATTTTTCAGCTCACTAACGGTACGGAAGATAATTCGTCGAGTTTCTTTACTTGGCTCGTGAATAATGGTGATCCCATCTCCGATGAAATGGCTGAAGTTTATTTTTTAAATTTTTTTACGCATTTTCAAAATCTTACTTATCATTCAAATCTTCATATTTTTAGGTAATTAAGGACGATTTGTGGCCGAATCCGCTACAGTACTATCTTATTCCGGATCTAGAAGATGCAGACGAGGATGATGATCCAGAAATTCTTGATGAAGATGACAGTTTAGAGGAGGATGAGGATGAAATCGAGGCAGAGAATTAAATCCCGTCGTGTTTTTCTAATTTTTCTCATGAATTTCATTTATAATGCCCTCTTCTTTCAATCAAAACACGTTCGTTTATTTTTATCTTCTCTAGCCGTGGAAGAATATGTTCTTAATGCAATCAGTTATGAAAAATATGAAAATTAGACATAATTCTAAATTTGTTCAACAAAAAATGAACGCACCTTGAACATTTCGTAATAATCATGGCAACATTTTATTATTATCTAAATTAAATGGTTTTTCTCATTGCGAGTTTTTTTTTTTGTAGAAAAATGATCACTTTTAATAATATTAAGTTGTTTATTTTTCATTTCCGCTAATATATATATCTATATATATATATATAGTTTTTACTAAAAGCGGAAATTTCTAAACAATTTAATATTCAAAATAATGACAACTTTAAATGCACTCCAGATTTTGTTAATTTATATTCATTCAAGTAAAATTATTCGATTTTTTCATTGGGATGTGAAAAATATTTTAAAAAATTAAAGATTTATTAAAAAAAACTTCGAGTAAGTAAAATCAAGAAGACGCCAAACAGTACAAAAGGTGTTTAAGGAATTCAATCGAAAATTTATTCAAAGGTTCACCTTATATTATCAAATGCAAATGAAAAAAGACTCCATACTTATAGTCCTATCACGTCCTGTTCGCTTCCAATATGTTGTTAATAAAACGTTACTTTTATGTTTTCTTTTGTTGTATTTTTTGGATCTTTATTTCATTTCGTTGTCATTCAAAAAATAATTTATTGATTTACCTATAATAAATTTTTTCGATCTCTAATTAACGTTTTTTTAAGAATTGTCTAGAATAAGCTTTATAAAACAGTTGACAAAAAATGTAGATATAAAATTTTTCTATTAAAATAAAAATAAAATAATTAGTTGATTGAAAGACTTATTTTTAGTCTCTAATTACTTTTAAATAAATTATTCAAATCGAAATAAAAATGCAATTATATATCGGAATGTAACTTAATTGCAATGATTGTTTATGATAGAATAAATGTGTTATGTAGATTGTATTTTTTCCCATTGGAAGTCCCAGCCAGTTTGAAAAATGAAAAACACAGATTTTTCAATTTTTGCTATACTTTAGCTATTTTAGATCACTTTTTGCAATAGCTCCACTTGAAAAATTCATTGAAAAATTAATATTAAAAAATGTTTGTTTCTTCATTTTCAGTATTTACGAGAACATCAAATATTTTAAAATTAAATTTAATTGAGAATATGTTATCAAGTTAAATTTCGCCTTTTTTCATTTTTGTAATTAGCGAAATATTAGTTAGTTATTTAAATAAAGTATGCCTAAAGCAATTTGTTTTATTATATATTCACCACTTAGATGGCGTACATTTTTTAAATTTATTAGAGCCCAGGCATTATTTTAAAAATAAAATGGCGCCCATTCAAAAATGAATATTTTTATTTCTAGAAAATTCTAGACGCAATAGTTTTCCAGCATTCGATACATGAAGAGATATAAAATAGTATGTGAAGGAAGCTTGCGTGTGCGGTGTGACGCACATTCTATTTAATATCGCTGACCGGGGCGTGTTAAACGCATATAAGCAGCGAGCAATATGAAGAAATGGAAAATAGAGAGAAGTTGAAAGAAGTAACATAAAAGCAAATAGTATTTAGAGAGGTAAAGATGCATGCAAGGCGAATGTTGAGAAATTTCTACATAATTCTGTGTTTCTCGAACGTTCGAAAATTTTTATAAAATTCGTTATTTTTGCCTAAATCTTCAACTCATTTTCAGTTAAATATTGCTGATTTTTTGTTGGGTCTCTCATTTAATTTGTATCGCTCTACATTATTTTTAAATTTTAGAACTGAGATAAATAATATTTAATTTTACTTTATAAATTACTGGGTAGAATTGATATCAATTATTGTAATAAATAATTTAAAAAATATCTGTAAAAAGTATTTTTTAGAATTTAGACTTTTATTTTACATCATTTAATGTATATAATTTTAATTCATTTTAGTTTTAATTATTTTAAATTAAACGATAAACAATAATGTCGAAAGTAAACGCGGTTGGTATTGATTTGGGAACCACATATTCATGCGTTGGTGTTTTTATGCATGGAAAAGTGGAAATAATCGCCAACGATCAAGGTAAAATTTATTATTACTTTAAGGGATATAAAAATAGCTCCAGTGAATATACATATTGTCGCCCTTTTAGGAAATCGTACGACGCCATCTTATGTTGCGTTCACAGACCAAGAGCGTCTTATTGGCGATGCTGCTAAGAATCAAGTTGCGATGAATCCATCAAACACTGTTTTCGGTAGAGTTTATTAAGAATTAAGTTTTAGTAAAAAAATAAGTTTACAAACTCAATAAACCTAAATTTAGATGCTAAACGCTTGATCGGCCGCAAGTTTGAAGATACCACTGTCCAGTCGGATATGAAGCATTGGCCATTCAAGGTCATTAATGCCGAAGGTGGTCGTCCGAAGATCCAAGTGGAATATCGTGGTGAAACAAAGACCTTCTTTCCAGAAGAAATCTCATCTATGGTTTTGACAAAGATGAAAGAAACAGCCGAAGCATTTCTTGGCTCAACCGTTAAGGATGCGGTGGTCACCGTACCTGCCTATTTCAATGACAGCCAGCGCCAAGCTACCAAAGATGCAGGCGCCATAGCAGGCCTTAACGTTTTGCGTATAATTAATGAACCAACGGCAGCAGCCATCGCGTATGGCCTGGATAAAAAGGGTACTGGCGAGCGAAACGTGCTCATTTTCGATTTGGGCGGTGGAACCTTTGACGTTTCTATTCTGACCATTGAGGACGGTATTTTCGAGGTTAAATCAACCGCCGGTGATACACACTTGGGTGGAGAAGACTTCGATAATCGCATGGTCAATCACTTTGTTGCGGAGTTCAAGCGCAAGCATAAAAAAGATTTGGCTAGTAATCCGCGTGCATTGCGTCGCCTTCGTACGGCCTGTGAACGCGCTAAGCGTACGCTTTCAAGTTCTACACAAGCTAGGTTTGTCCTTTAAAAAATGCATCAACAATGCAAATATTACATTTTTTTTAAATTGATTTAGTATTGAAATCGATTCATTGTTTGATGGTATTGACTTTTACACAAGCATCACACGTGCTCGCTTTGAGGAATTGTGTGCTGACCTTTTCCGCAATACCATGGAGCCGGTCGAGCGTGCGCTCCGTGATGCTAAAATGGACAAATCACAAGTACACGACATAGTGCTTGTAGGTGGATCAACGCGTATCCCAAAGGTTTGTAATGCTTTAAATCAATATTTATGTGATAAAAAAATGTATTTGGTTCATGTTTTAGGTACAAAAGCTTTTGTCCGATTTCTTCTCAGGCAAAGAGCTAAACAAAAGCATCAATCCCGATGAAGCAGTTGCATACGGTGCTGCGGTACAGGCAGCCATTTTGTGCGGTGACAAGTCTGAAAATGTGCAGGACCTATTGCTTCTCGATGTGGCTCCACTTTCCCTGGGTATTGAGACAGCCGGTGGAGTAATGACATCATTGATAAAGCGTAACACAACCATTCCGACGAAAACCTCGCAGACTTTTACCACGTACTCTGATAATCAACCAGGCGTCTTGATCCAGGTTTGAATAACAATTATAAAAAATTATTTTTTATAATTGTTTATTTATAGGTCTTTGAAGGCGAACGTGCCATGACTAAAGATAATCATCTTCTTGGAAAGTTTGAACTTAGCGGCATTCCTCCGGCGCCCCGCGGAGTTCCGCAAATCGAAGTCACCTTTGATATTGACGCCAATGGTATTTTAAATGTCTCCGCGCAGGACAAGTCCACCGGCAAACAAAATAAAATCACCATCACTAACGACAAAGGCCGTCTATCAAAGGACGAAATTGATCGCATGGTCCAAGAAGCCGAGAAATACAAATCCGAGGATGAAGGTCAACGTGAGCGCGTTAGCGCAAAGAACGCTCTCGAATCCTACTGCTTTAATATGAAACAGACTGTTGAAGACGAAAAGGTAATTAAAATATTTTATTAAATATTTGAATTAACTGGGAAAATCATTATGGATTTCAATTATATGCTAATCTCAAGTTTATTTTTTAGCTCAAGGATAAAATCAGCGATGAAGACAAGAAGAAGATTACAGAAAAATGCTCTGAGACACTCTCTTGGCTTGACGCCAATCAAACTGCTGAGAAAGAAGAATTCGAGCACCATCAAAAGGAACTCGAGTCGGTTTGTAATCCAATCGTCACAAAACTCTATGCGTCGGCCGGTGGCGACGGTGGAATGCCAGGTGGTGGCGGAATGCCGGGCGGCGGCGCCCAGTCCGGTGGTGCTGGGGGCCCCACAATCGAGGAGGTCGATTAATTCGTTAAAAATAAAATCAATGCGACGACTATCAAGATCTCGACCGCTTCTAACTTTAATTTAATTATTATTATTATTAATTGTTGTTTTTGTTCCTGTTCTAATTTAAAGAATCTATTTGGGTTTATTAAATCTTGTTTAGCCATTCCTACATATTTTTCGATAAATTCTCAAATTAAATCTTGTTTAGCCATTCCTACATATTTTTCGATAAATTCTCAAATTTGTGCGTTTTAATTTAATTCAAAAAAAAAAATTGATGGCTAAATTTTTAATAAATCCCTTTCTCTTTTAAGCTCTTTCTCTTTCTTTTCCATTTGTTGTTACAAAGGAATAAGATTAATGAAATATTATTTATCACCATTTCATTTGAAATTGTGCGTTAAAATCAGAATAAAATTTTTTTAAAAATTCGTAAGTTTTAAAAGAAGTATTTTATTCATATTTCTTAGTTTCGAAAAATTTTTTTTAAAACTTCAAAATGTCTTATTTTCAAGCAGATCACTATCATTGGATTGTATTTTTTTCATTTGTCCTATTTAAAAGAACGCCACCCCAAATAAAATTTTTCCAAGACAATGAATTCTCATAGCAATTAAACGTATAAAATTGATTTAAAAAAGATTTGCATACAACAGAAATTTATTTAATTTTTGATACAGTCGATTCCCCCATTAACATAATCGTTTTGGCAGCTTGGTTGGTTTTCACCCATTAGCCCCCTTAACATAACGCTCCCCCATTAACATAACGCTCCCATTAACATAAACCTCCCATTAACATAATCGTTTTGGCAGCTTGGTTGGTTTTTACCCATTAGCCCCCTTAACATAACGCTCCCATTAACATAGTTAACGCGCAGTCCCTTGGCGTTATGTTAATGGGGGCGTCGACTGTATTTGCATTTTCGAATTTTTTACATAATATAATCACTACCGGCATTCATATTTCAATTATAAATATTAGTTTTAAAAATTATCAATTGCAAATACTTATAATTTGGCTCGTAAGAATTCCATGCTACAAAACAGTTGTTATATAGAAAAATAGTAAATCATCCTGAAGAAAAAATAAAGCATTAAATACAAGAAAGTATTTTATGACCCCCTTTTTTTGTTGTAGATTGCAATTTTACAAATTGGCAAACTTAAGCACTTCCTCGCAGACTCGTTTGTAGAGAAACGAATCGCCATTTAAACGGCGACGTTTAACGCCAACATTGTCCATATTGTCAAGCAAAACTACTTCATATTCGACAGTCATTTGTCCACCAATGCCATCCACATTCTTTTTTGAACCCGATACTTTCCATCTGTATTTCCACCAGCGTTAAACTTTAATAAGTGGATATGAAAAATAGTTATTTTTACTTACCCATTTAAGGAAGGAGTCATGCCCTGATTAGTGAGAACACGAATTAACTCGTCACGCACTCTATACGGATCTTTGGACGATGTGACCGTTAAAGTGACAATCTAAAAAATCACAAAATCAAATAGCACATCTTTTAGATTTATGTGGTCTAATTTTGTGTGAAAACTTTTTTTTGTCATAACTTTTTTATTTTGCAACCGAATTTTCAAAGAATTTTTTTGCATTTGATTCCCAAGGTTTTAGGATTTTATTTGACACAAAATCTCGGGAATCAAATGCAAAAAGAATTTTGAAAATCGATTACGGAATAAAAAAGTTATAACGAAAACGAGTTTGCACACAAAATTGGGCCATCTTTTATATAAATAAGCATTCATCGAAAAAGTTGCAATTTTTTTGTATAATTTAATTTAAAGCCTACATTTAAAGATTTGACTTTAGCGGGTCCGGCATCACAGCGCATTTTGCGCGGTGTCAATAAATTAATCATTTTGTCTGCTTTACGCTCCAATGATTTGAAGACACGCTGACGAAGACGGGGTGTTTTTACTTCTGAGCGCGGAGTACGCGCGTTGGCTTCTGGAACATTCGACGTGCTCGTAGTCGACGCGATGGTACTGCCGCTTTCATCTGTTGATATAAACTCTATACTAGCGGAAGAAATACCGCCCATTGTGCGTTGATCTAATGTCGTACTCTTCTCATTGTTTGACGCCGCTTTATTCGGTGACTGTTGGTCCACGGATCGAGGTCTTAATCAATTATGCGTTTGTTAAAGATAATACTTTGGGTCTATAATCTTTTGGGTCTATAAAGAAATAGTAAAAATTTATGTAAAACCTTCGATTATTTGGAGAAAAAAGACCGGTAATTGGTGCACGACGTGGCGTCGAATAAACGCTCTTCGGTCGGCTGCCATCATCCATAAAATTTAAACCAATGGTCGCACCTCCATATTGTTGAAGAGTTGAAGCACGTGTTTGATGGTAATTCTCTTTACCACCCGCGTAGCGGTCCACGCCTCCAGTATAATAATGTTTAGTCAAATTATGTTTCGCTGATAACAGCGGCACCTTGGCTGTTGGATCCTTTCGTTTTGGTGTCGCCATTTCCTATTTTATAAATAGATCATATCAACAACATAAAAAAATAATTTTTATAGTTAGTGAATTAAGTCATACCTTTATTAACGTAGCATTTTTCGGATTTGGATTGGTACGACAAAAGATTCGTTGAATTTGTTGTTGTGGCGATGGCTGATAAATGGGAGAGCCAAATTCAATTGCTCTCGCATAACTCTAAATTGAATACATTTAACCCATAAGTGACAATGAATGTTTTGAGTTCAAATTTGCGCGCAAATTGGCGTTTGCCTTCATTCTGTTTTTTAATTGGGTAAAGCTTTGGAACCACACTCAAAATATGTGCCTAGGAGGTTTCTTATACGACAAATTCTTTTTATGTTTATAAATCCATACAGAACAGAATGAACACATTTGCCAATAATTGCACAAATTTAAATTCGTCGTCACTTATGGGTTAATCAAATAAAACATTAAATAATATAATGTAAAAAATGTATTCGAAAAATTTGAAAACGTAAAAAATTTCTATTTTAAGAAAATATTTAAAAAATTAAAGTTAAGCAAAATATTTTGAGTTTACTTTTTCAAATGGCGACTCAATTGTGTATGATTCCGCATCCGAGTCATCCACAGACTTCTTTAGTCGACGATCAAGAGTGGTTTGTAGCTGGTAACTACGACCAAAATCCTTACCTTGTAGATCCATGTCCATTTCCAGCGATGCATGGATGGTAGGCGAATAATGATTTTGTCCATTGGCCTTGGAAAATAACTTTTTTTAAAACAAATTCAAGTTAGATTTAAAAAAAAAGTTAATAATGTTTAGTCAAATTGGGATTATGTTTCGCTGATAACAGCGGTACCTTGGCTGTTGAAATAATAATTTAATATTCGTATAGAAAAGTAATTTTATTCATTATTCTAGCTAATTTCATACCTTAAAAAAAGGCAATGCAAATTTTTGTTTCTTTTCCTTTTTTTGCAGTAAAATTAAATAAGTCGCTGTAACGTAGTCAAATCGCCACTAAACAAAGTTAAAATTTCGATTCTTAAACATCAATCATAATGTACAAAAATTTTACAAGCTAAACTATGTTACCTCCTTCAGTAGAGAAGTCATGTCATTTAGTGGCATGGAATAAAAAAAGGCCAACTCTCGGGCCACGTCCTCATCGATTACATTTTTCTGTAAAAAATAAATTATTCGTTTAGACAATGAAATTTTACAAAAAGTAGGAATTGAAAAACGTACGTCGTAAATACTTGTAAATTTTAATTGTTGCTGGTAGTTCTTATTAAGCCATGGATGCGCTAAAAGTTCTTTCATCGTAATGCGTCGACGAGGATTAACAGTGAGCATAGAACGTAGTAATGATTTACTTTCCACGCTAAGAAAAGTCGGCTCATAATAGATCCCTTGCTAAAAAAAAACTCAATTCTAAAATGGTATCACTAAGTCAAATGTTAATTTTTAAATTTTTATCTATAAAAAAATTCTTCTTAAATTAATATCAAATCCAGTGATGGGTAAGTGGCTCACCGACAAGCGTCTGGACTCTCTCCTTTTTGCACGCTATTTCTCAATAAAAAATTTTTCTTTTCGACGAGATAGCATTTTTTTACAGTTTCTTTTCGGTTTGTAAAGTCTATAACTCAATTATTTTTTAATAAAATTACTCCAAAATTAATGTGTATATAGAGGTACATGTACTGAACATAACAAATTTTTTAGAATTTAAAAATCCCTATTTTGAGCCAAGTTATGGGCCAATGAGCCACTTGGAAATTGATGGCTCGCGATGAAGAGACAAAAAAGAAAAAAAAACGCATACTTTTTTTCTTTTCCGTCTCTCTTCATCGCGAGCCATCAATTTCTAAATGGCCCCTAACTTGGTCCAGAATAGAAATTTTTAAATTTGAAAAAAAATTATTTGTCTCAAACTTTTCATTACAACGAAAAGCTCAATATTTATGTTTATTTTGAAGTACCTAATTTTATTAAAAAATAATTGAGTTATAGACTTCACAAACCGAAAAGAAACTGTAAAAAAATGCTATCTCGTCGAAAATAAAAATTTTTTATTGAGAAATAGTGTGCAAAAAGAAGAGAGTCCAGACGCTTATCGGTGAGCCACTTACCCATCACTGATCAAATCATATATTATAATTAAATAAATTTCTTACCATAATTTTCTTGTATAATTTAGGCATGCTTTCATCTTCGAAAGGTAGGGCACCACATAAAAGCGCGTATAATAACACGCCCATAGACCAGATGTCGGCCTCGTTGCCATAATACTCGGCATTCTGAATAAGCTCTGGTGCGGCGTAAGCAGGCGAGCCACAGCACGTCTCTAGCGGACGGCTAAGACCATATCGTGGACGAGCGCATAGTCCAAAATCGATTACCTTCAACTGCAAATCCTCTTTGAGCAGCAAATTCTCCTAAATCAAAATAAACTAGTAGAAAATCGGTTATTTTATCTATTAATTATCACACCTACCAGATTCCTCCTCCCAAAATTAAACAAAAAGTTTGGTTAAAGGAAAGGAAAAAAGTCAAGCCTAAGTAAAATAATTTTTTTAACTATTTATATAAGTCAGATATCCGAATACTTATTAATGTTATTTTAGACTCATAAAAGTATTTTTTAGTGCTTCACATTAAATCTTAAAATAAAAAAAGCAAACAATGTTAAAATAAGCTGAAGCTTGTTGTTGTTGGCGTTTCATAAATTATTTAAAAATAAAGAAAAAATTGACCAAATAGGAAAACTGAAAAATTATCAGACATACTGGCTTAAGATCGCGATGTGCAAATCCTAATGAGTGTACATATGCAATTGCTTGGACGAGCTGTCGAAAAAAGTGCCGCGCCTCCGATTCCTCTAAACGCTCTTTACGCACAATATAATCAAACATCTCGCCGCCATTACAATACTAAAAGATTCTAAATTTAAAAATAAAAAATAAGAGAAAATATAAAAGAAAAACCTCCATAACAATGTAAAATTTCTCATCAGTTTCCACATATTGAAACATTCGGCAAACATTTTGGTGAGCAAGTTGTTTGAGTGCTTCAAGCTCTGTTGTTACTCGTGGCAAATCCTCCTAAAAATTTTTACAAAATGATTGAAAAATACTAGAAAAACCAACGATTGCCTATAATTAGTTTGACGAAATGTTAAAAAATAAAAATACGCACCCCAACAGCTCTTTTATCGATAACTTTTATAGCAACCTTCTCGCCACTAAGTACATGTGTAGCCAGTTTTACCTTGCCGAAACCGCCCGAACCAAGCTCATCATGAAAAATGTAAAGATCTTCCATACAATTTGCATTCACTGAATAATTGTGAGTAAGTTTTGCTTTACCCGAGACCATTTTTAAAAGAAAATCTAAAATCAAAATAAAATAAAATACTTGTTTGTTTAGCTCCGCTCGCCCCTTAAGATTTATTAAAAAAGCTTATTAAGATTTATAAAAAAGCTTTAAACAATGTTTTTTAAATTAAAATTGAAATCCAGGTTTTTCGTCAAAATGCTTTTTATTGTAATATATATCAAAAAGTTAAAAAAAAACAATTTTGAATAAAAATTTCGTACAGGAAAAGAGAAGAGTGTTCTTAACTGATTGAATTTATACATCAGAGGTGTGTAAAAATTCCGATTTCCGACATTTTTTCTTTTCGATTTCCAAAATTTTGGCCATTTTTTAAAAATATCGGAAATTTTAAGGGTTAAAAAAATTATGATTTTTTTATAAAAAATATTCCGTTCTTTTTGCCCATCTGATTTTCGATTTACGAAATTTTAATTTACTTTCGAATTTCGATTTTCAAAATTTAAAATCCATTTCCGACGCACCCCTCTTATACATATACATGTATGTCGCAGAATTCTGATTTCCGAATTCCGGCGATTTTTTCTCACCGATTTTCGATTTTCGAAAAAATGACCAAAATTTCGGAACTTTAGGGTAGCTGAATATAATTTTTCTAAAGTTTAAGTTATTTTAAACATTTTTCTAAAATTGACTGAAAAATTTATAGCAATTTGTGAAAAAAATGGAAAAATCGAAATAAAAATTTAAAAAACATTGAAAATTGTCCTGTTCACAGATTACTAAAATTGAAAAAAAAGTCGCCGAATTTTTCAGCCATCCTGTAATCAATCGCTTCAATTTTTATTTAAAAATTTTAAAAATTCAATTTAAAATTTTCAAATGCAATAAAAAGTTTTAAATTTAAAAAGTTCGCAAAATTAATGAATTTGTTTTGAAAGGAAATTTCTGATTTTTATTTTGAATAAGTTTTATATATAAGGTGTACACATATGTAAACCAATTTTTGTGAAACTTGAGTCAGATATATATAGTCTCGTACCCCCCCCCCCCCCCCCCCCCCCTCAAACGAAAAAAAGTATTGCATTTATGACAATATGACAATACATGCATATAACTGCTAATTCTAACCTCATTACTGTATTAGATTTTTAATCGAATAGATTTTGAAAACGCGCCTTTTTGGTGACTTAGACATTTTGCTAAACAATATTTTTTTTATAATTATGCCATACTTATGTTAACCTAATAGTCGTGCAATGATAAATTTGGTTTATTCAAAGCTTTTCGAGTTTGCATATTTTAATAATTTTAACAAAAACAATTTAAAAACAAAATTAAAAAAGGATAGTTTTGCTTGCTTACTATTTTTAATTAGAATCTTTAAACATTTTATTATGGTTTTCATGTTCATTTTTGGATTTATATTTTTCTAAACTTTTCATCGCTATTTAATATATTTATCCGAATTCTCTGAATACTATTTTTGTAAATTTATCTTAGGTAAAAAAATTTTAATTTTTTTTATCAACCTAAATCATTATTTTGTGTTGCTTAAATTTATAATTATTTTTTGCATTTTGCGTCACTTTTTAGCTTTTTATTTTTTGCTTTTTTCATTATATATTTATTGGATAAAATAATAACTATTATTCACATATTACATATACATTTGATTATGTTTGCTTCTGATTGTGTGCGTGCACCATACGCGGCACATATACCAGCCAACTCTAATTTTTGTAATATAATAATTGATGAACGTTAAAAATTTTTTTTGTTTTTATCGTTTCAATTTTTCTTCGAATGTTTTGGAAGCCGTATCTTAGTGTGTTTGCATATATATTATATATATATTTTATGCTTGCTTATGATCACGATTTATATTTTTAGCACGCATAAGTATTTTGTTATACTTTTTAACTTTTTTTAATCTTTGTTTATATGGTTTTTATTGTTATCAGAAATGACTATGTTAATTTTAACCTACTTGATAATAAGTTTGTCACTTCCATTTTATGGCATGTTTCATTTAATTTAGATTGAATAGTATTAGTTTGTGTTAAATAGATTGTTTGTGATCGATGTTTTTATAGACAACAAAATATATATTGTTGGGAAATGTGCGCTTGGCGTGTAATTAAAAACATTGCGAATAGGTAATAGAATAAAAAATAAATACGTATAAACGGGAAAAAGATAAGAAAACAGCCAATAAATGTTCGAATAAATTACGCGAATTGTAGAGATGGAGAAATTAAAAGTAATCAATCAATTAATATGTCGGCGTTAATTCAGATTTTTGTGAAAGGAAGAGTAAAAAAGATTTAGAGAGGTGGGAAACAAAGACATTTTTTGTTAGCAATGAAAAAATATCATCTCTTCAATGATCATCTTTATTTTTCTCTGTTTTGCTTTTTTCTTTTTCTATCAGTTTTATTTAGGCAAGTGAATATAGGCGAACGTTTTATCATAGATAACACTTACTACTTGGTCGATTCTTAATTTCGACATGTGCTACTTTCTCAATTTTTTTTAGATTATACGCGTAATTTTTAAGGGGAATTTTTTTGAACTTTGAAATTTTTTGGCACGTGCTTAATTTTGCATGTGATTGCTTCCAATTTTTTAATTTTGAATTTTCCGACCAAATGATGAAGGAATTTTTTAATTTGGCATTGTGGTTTTGTTTTTATACTTAACAATTTTTAATTTAATTAATAATAATTGAATTAAATTTATTTATAGATATAGAATTTTTTATTTTGATATTTTAAAATTACTTTCTTAAAGATTTTACTAATCTAGAAAAGAATTGATTTAACGAACCATTAATTTTAATGAAAAGAGTAGTAAAATAATAACGGCATATAACGTCGTTGCAATTGTATTTTTTCTTTCGAAATTATACTAATTGAGTTGTGAACTAATATTAAAATGGATACATCGATCGAATTTATTCTACCCAAAGAGGTCAACAACGTTCTTGAAAAATTCAAGCTTTCACAAGAGCGTCTTGTAAAGATTAGTGAGGACATTGAGGCTGAATTTCTTGCTGGACTTAGCAGTATGGATAAATCACAATCTTCCATCGCCATGTTGCCCTCTTATGTGCCGGAACTTCCCGATGGAACAGGTGATTTTTAAAGTTTTAATATCAAAGATAAGCTTTATGCGAACATTCCGATTTTGTTTTATGCAATCGAAGAATTAACATAAAATTTTTATTTGTTCTACTTTATTTTTTCATATAGAAAATTATTTTTACAAAATATAACATGATTTTATTATTTTTTTATTTGAAATCTTTTTTATTATTCTAGATGATCACATTAAATATTTTGTATGTAATTTGAAATTCATATTTTCTAGAAACCGGAAAATATGTGGCCATTGACTTAAGCGGTAAAAATCTTCGAATTTTACTTTTGACGTTAAACGGCGAAAAAATTGAGCCAACTGTTGCTATTAATAATTACATAGTTTCAAACGCGGTTATGAAGGGCACTGGCGAACAGGTATTGTTGTTTTTTAACATAATAATTACTGTTAAAATGATATGATGAAATTCAGATCTTCATTTTTTTTTAAATAAAAATTGGTTCTTTTTATTAATATTTTTTTAAGGAAGAATAAAACCAATTTTCTCAAATATTTTTTCTTAAAGTTTATTTTTTATAAATTCCGAAATCTTTTTTCATTTTGATTTTCGAAATTTTAAATTTATTAAATTTTTTTAGTTTTTTAATATATGTATTATTAATGCTCATTAATTTTAGCTGTTCAATTTCATCGTTAATTGTCTGCAAAAATTTCTCAAAGAATTCAAGTTGGAGGACGCAAATCTGTCAATTGGTTTCGTTTTTTCCTATCCATGCGAATTACTTTCAATTCGATCAGCACGGCTTTTGTGGTGGACAAAGGGATTTGACATTAAAGATTGCTTGCAGAAGGACGTTGTCGAACTTCTAGAGGAGGCTCTTGAACTTAATATGGTATAATTTTGAACTGTTTATTTTTCTCAGTATTGTAATAATTACCTAATTTTTTTAAAATTCTATGTCAAAAGTAATTATTGTTTTAATAAATAGCAAATAAAACATACTTGCGCTTTTAGTCCACTAAAGCAAAAATCAAAGCGGTAATGAACGACACGGTCGGACAATTGGCAGCCGCATCGTATAAATACGGGCCGACTTGTACAGTAGGTGTTGTCATCGGATATGGGTACATTTTTTTTTATTATATGATTTTTAAAAATATTTTCAACATTCTAATTGGAAAGAATAAAGAGAAAATTTTGTAATATCAATTTTGTCAGAGATAAATCGGATTATAGGATACACATTTTAGTTGTAATTCTTCATATCTTGAGAATATCGAAAATATCAAGAAATTTGACGCAATAGCGGCCGGCTACAAGCACGACAAAATGGTAATTGTCACCGAGTGGGAAGAGTTCGGCTCTAAAGGCGAACTTGCTGATGTGCTTACTAGTTTTGATCGCGAAATTGATGAGGCTTCCGTTCACGTTGGAAAGCAAATGTAATTTTTGGAATTTACAAATACTTATTAGTTATACCTCATCATTATAGAATTGACAAGTTGACTGGTGCATTGTATTTGGGCGATCTAGTTCGAAGAATTCTCGCTCAATTCGTTCTTGATCGTGTATTATTTAACGGTACTCCCGTAGAAAAGCTAGATCAAGTGGACACTTTTCCAACCAAATATATTTCTGAGATTCTTGGGTAAACATTTGAAAAGACAAATTATTTATACTTTTTATAATTTTATCTCGAATTGAAAATGAATTTTTTTTAATGAAAAAATTTTTAAAACACTTTTTAAGATTTTAAGATTTAAAAATAAGACGAATTAATTTTTATAGCGACGATAGCGGAATTTTCAAAGTCTGCCGACGTATTTGCGACGAACTTGATGTAGGTAATCACGGCAGCAATGATTATCAAATCATCTATCAAACTTGCCACATCATCTCGCAGCGTTCGGCTGCTATCGTAGCGGCGGGTACTTTAATAGTGTTTTAAAATACTTTTTTTTATAAAAAAAAATCTTAAAGATGATATGAAATCTTAAAGATGATCTTAAAAATGATGCTTTAAATTAAAAAATAAAGTATATTGTAAACATTTTTCTTTGTTAAAAGTCATTCAGCGACATAACAGCTTTTTACTCAGACTTTGGGGCAGTTAATATACTCTGCTTATTAAACCCTCGCTTTAACGTCAACCTCGGTATAACGTCACTTAGGCCCGGTCTCGAAGGGTAACGTTATATCGAGGTTTGACTGTACTTTTTTTTATAAAAAAAATCTTAAAGATGATATGAAATCTTAAAGATGATGCTGATTATATAATAGTTATGGTTGTTGTTAAAGAACGCGTCCAAATGCAAAGAAATTTTGCTCATGTTTTGAATTGGCGCCAATGAGTTCATTCCGTTCGTATTGGATCCAAGCGAGTCCAAAATTTTGCCTTCGTTTCAGTTTTATAAAAGTGGGCACAAAATTTGGACACGCTCATTGACGCCATTTTAAAACATGGGCAAAAAAGTGAGCAAAATTTCTTTGCATTTGGACCAGGGTTGCCAGATGTATACAACGAACAACACCTATACAATAAATAAGCTTAATTGTAACACTTAAAATCAGCAGAAATACGAGCGCATTAGCAAGTGTGCGGAATTGAGCGAAAGAAACAATTGCGATTTCGTGATTTCCGGTAACAAACAGCCCCGCAACTGTAAACGCCCCCATGAAAAATAAAAAAATGGAGGCCTTTATCTTCTCGAAAAAAAAATTTCAAAAAATTTTAAACGTTATGTCAAAAAAATTTTTAAATTTTGTTAAAAAGCGCTAATTTGAAAGATAATTTATTTTTGAGATTTTTTTGGAACCAACTATAAGAGGGAGATCGAATTGTTTCGGTAATGCTCGGATGGGGATAAATCAGGGTTGCCAGTTGAAAATAAAATAAAAAAGAACGCTGGGCACAAAAAAAATATTTTATTGATAATTTCCAACAACAAAAAAAGATTTTTCTAAAAATATCTGAATTAGGGCTATTTAGTTAACTTATCGGGTCAGATTCTTTATTCTCTCAACAATTAATACTTCTCGAAACTCCTGATCCTGTGTCTAAGAGAGCCATTCTTCATCAGATAGTCAAACATCTCAAAAAAAGAACAAAAAAATAAAAAAGAACAGACCCCCTCAAAAAAAGAACAAATCTTTTTAAAAAGGATATCTGGCAACCCTGAATAAAATGTTGTAAACTTGATATTTTGAGATATAAGCTTAATGCAAGGTTGCCAGATGAAAATAAAATAAAAATGAACGCTGGGCACGAAAAAAATATTTTATTGATAATTTCCAACAACAAAAAAAGATTTTTCTAAAAATATCTGAATTGGGGCTATTTCGTTAACTTTTCGGGTCAGATTCTTTATTCTCTTAACAATTAATACTTCTCGAAACTCCTAATTCTGTGTCTAAGAGAGCCATTCTTCATGGAAAAAAAGAACAAAAAAGAACAAAAAAAGAGCAAAAAAGAACAAAAAATGGAAAAAAAGAACAAAAAATAAAAAAGAACAGACCCCCTTAAAAAAAAGAACAAATCTTTTTAAAAAGGACATCTGGCAACCGTGATTTGGACGCTAAGACATTATTTTTTGTTGGTCTATGGAAAATCCACTTTAAAAATATTTTTAGTTTTTTAAAACATTTTTTTTTTGAATAAATTCCTATTATCATATTTTTTAAAGCTATTAGCGCTCTTCTAAGACATATGAACAAAAGTCCAGTGAAGATTGGCGTGGGTGGTGCACTTATTCAATTTCATCCCACTTATCACTCTCTTCTTCATTCACAATTGAACATGTTGGCACCGCTTCATATTCAAGTAAGAAAATTCATTTAATTTTTTAATTTTTTTATATAATTTTTTTTTTAAAATGATTACCTATTTGGATTATGTTATAATTTATATTTCTGCTTATGCGTTGAAATTTATAATAATAATTACAATTTAGTGGGAACTCGTACCGGCGGATGAAGGAAGCGCAAAAGGTGCGGCACTAATTGCCGCAGTCGCCGAAAAGTTTCATCTCTAAAATATTTTTCTTAGACTCTGTGAAATCCTAAAACATTTCCCATTCCTTTTTATCAGCTTTTTTATGCTTGGATTTCGAAATATATACGTTTTTTATTTCATATGCATCCGTTTTTTTAAAATTTTTTTTGTATTATTAACCCATAAGTGACAATGAATGTTTTGAGTTCAAATTTGCGCGCAAATTGGCGTTTGCCTTCATTCTGTTTTTTAATTGGGTAAAGCTTTGGAACCACACTCAAAATATGTGCCTAGGAGGTTTCTTATACGACAAATTCTTTTTATGTTTATAAATCCATACAGAACAGAATAAACACATTTGCCAATAATTGCACAAATTTAAATTCGTGTACACAAAATTGTAAACGTCGTCACTTATGGGTTAAATTAAAAAATAACTGAACATTTTCATGCTCATAGTTTTTATTCTTATTCGTTCGTCGTGGTTTATTGTGAGAAATTTGCAAGCTTTTTAAACATAATTAACATATAACTTTTTATATTTATGAAATGCAATGGTTCTACACGTTTTATATGACATGTAATAAAGAATGCTATTAAATGATTCATTTTTCATAAATAATAAAATTGTTTCGTATTATTTAAAAGTATAAAATACCTAAAAGAATAAAGACTATAATTCTTTATTGGTCATACTTTATTATAATACATTTCGCTTTTTTATGCGATTAAAGATGGTGTCGTGTTGCTGATGCAACGGCATTCGCTGGATTAGTATTGTAATCTTTGCCTTTGTTGGCAGCTGCCTCGATGATGACCGCCCGGCTGGGACATGGACAGTATTGTGCATCCTGTCCAGGAAATCCCAAACTTCCATTCTAATAAAGTGTTTTGTATTAAATAGCTGGTTTATAAATGAAGGAAAATTATTTACCGTCCCAGGAATGCCTCGCGGCCCAGGTATGCCTGCCAAGCCAGGCGTTCCCGGACCACCTACTTCACCGGGTGCTCCATTTTCGCCATTCGTACCGAGTTCTCCATCTGGTCCGGGCGCTCCCGATTCTCCGGGCGAACCTTTTCGTCCGCGCAATCCCGGCTTTCCAATGATACCAGGTTTTCCTGGCGGTCCACGCTCACCCGGCTCCCCATCGTGACCTCCTTTAAAGGAATTAAAATCATCATTATATATTATGCACTAAAAGCGGTTGTGAACACCTTTTTTTTATTTGTTCCAAAAAAAGGTGTTCAAATGCATACAAATCTGTTAAAAAATTTTTACTCAGAAGTTTTCAATGGTGCAATTTTTAGACTTTGTTATTTAGTCCATTTGTAAGAAGGGAAACTGAACAATTGCAATTTAATATACCTTCACCCTCGTCTCCCTGTGGTCCTGTAGCTCCTTTTGGTCCACGTTTTTGAGGCTGTCCACTCGGACCATTTTCTCCTATAAATTATTCAAAATTATTAGAAAATTTACATTAAAAAAAAACAATCAGCATACCTTTTGGCCCAGGAACACCGGCTGGACCTGGCGGGCCTGCTTCACCTGGCAGTCCAGCCGGACAATGAATGCATCCGTCATTATAAAGAATTTCAGCTATGTCTGTTCCTCTGAGACCAGACTTGCCGGCTAATCCGGGTAATCCTGGTTCACCGGATGTACCTGGAAGCCCGGATAAACCTTTTGGTCCTGGTGGGCAAACATTATTAGGCGCTTGAGTGCACGAGCAAAATGCAGGTAGCTCGTTAGTATTTGTCGCTGCGCGAGTTAAACGAGTAAAAAAGCTGTTAAATTTTTCAATGTCTTGTTCTTGAACAAGACGTTTTACATTCGCTGGCTTCTTTCGTATTTCAAGCCCCTTTTTTTTCATGTCCATCATTTTTATCCATGCATCATCAGTGAGTGTCTGAAAATTTTTTATTGTTTAGAAATTAAAAACAATTATCATATTTTATACATTAAAATTGTTCAGCTCGTCCATAAACTCATCGTACAGCTGGGTAATATCGACTCTTATTTGATTAACTATTATCAGACAAATAACCATCATAATTGTGGAAATACAAATGGTCGCAGTCGTTGCAACTTTTGGGCGGTTGTACATCTCTTGAAGCGATACTGAAAAATTGAAAAACATATAAACCTAGATATCAGAGGTGTACCGAAATTTTTAGCCATTTTTTATTCTAATTTGTTTTCCAATTTTCGCTAATTTTCAATTTTTTAATTTATTCGGAATTCTGACTTTCGAAATTTTTTGAGGTATACCGGGAAATCACCGGAAAATTATTTCCGGTCCTACATACATCATGGATTATTTACAATTTAATCTGTGCGGAACGAATAATAATATAAAATTTTAAATACCACAAAAAAATTGGCCGTAAAATGAGGAAATTAGATGAAATTTTTACTTGTAAATGTCAAAAACCTGTTTTCTTTTCATTTGATAGAAAAGAAAATGATAATTTTTGCTACATTTTTCAAACTAATTTTTTATTGCTGTTTAATGTTGCTTTGATTTTTGAATGAAATTTATTGGGAAGATATTTTATCTTCTTTGCTAATATTTTTTTTTAATTTTTGGATCAAAAATATTTTTGCCAAAGAGCTATCCTCAATTAACCTCATCATGCTTTTTAATATATATAAAAGAATTTAAAATTGTCGAAAAATAAATTTTGTTTTGAGTATTACTTAATTTTTAATATTTTTTATTAAATCATCAATTAAAATATGACATTAAAAAAATGCACACACGTCCTTTTCTTTCGACTCGGATTTTTATTGGACTTTTGTGCCTTTTATTTTTTTCATTATCTCCAATTGTTTGCTCATTTGGCGAGCGATTGATTCGTCGGAGACCACCCTTAGGTCGTACGCCCACCCAATGGCTGCAAAAAAATCTATAAAGAACTTGGTAAGGTTGAACACTGCTGACATCTCCGATGTGCGGTAGTCCTGCGGAAAGGTGTGATGATAGTTATGTCCGCCTTCGCCGAACGCTGTAACCGTAGTCCAGACCGATTCAACCGGCGAGATGGACACATCGTAGGGACGGTATCCAAAACTGCAAAAAGCAAAAAAGATCATTGAGTTTATTAATTCTTATTTTTTAAACGAAGAATTAAAAAAGAAGTTTTTGTTTATTTTTATTTTTTCTTACATTAGAATGCTGATACATGAAAAAAAATATTTACGTATGAGCCGCTGAGTTGATGAACCAAGTGGCATGCAGTGTGAAGCAATAGCGAAAAATAACCGCCGTATAGAACGCTATCGCGGCATTTTCTCCCCAAAATGCCACCGGTACAAGCGTTGGCAGCAGAAAGCAGAAAAGTAGAACTAATGGCAAATAATATCTAAATAATAAATTAAAAAAAGAAATGAAAATTAAGAAAAATAATTACCCTAATTTCGCGTGTATAGGGGCCGGGTGTTTTGAGTCAAATTTAAATTGGCACCAATGAGTTCATTCCGTTGTATTGAATCCGTTGGGGTCCAAATTTTGTGCTCGCCTTTGTCTCGGTTTCATAAGAGTGGGCACAAAATTTGGACTCGCCTGAATCCAATACAACAGAATAAACTCATTGGCGCCAATTTAAATTTGGCTCTAAACACCCGGCCTTATACACGTGAAATTAGGGTAAACAAACTACAAAATTTCAACAAAAAATATTTATTGCTTTTGAACTCATTTATACTAAATAATAAGATATTAATTATAGACTAAATAATGATCAAAAAAGGTCTAAACAATAATTGTTAAATAATTTATTGAAAAAAAATTTAAAATAATAGTTGTGTTGTGTTCAATTTTTCAAAAAATAGCAACCCAATAAGAGTCTACCTTTTTTGGAACATGAGCACTGGATCAGAGGTCAGGTCACTGAGATCGAGTTTAGAACCCATCTCTTTTATTTTTGGATGCTTACGAGTAAGCAACCATCCCATGTGCGAGAAAAAGAAACCGCGATTCACGTTGTGCGGATCCGCATCTGTATCTGTCCATTTGTGATGACAACGATGATCGCGCGACCATTCGATAATATCATTTTGAAACGCCATACAGTTCATTGCAGTGAGTAAAATTCGCAGCGGTAATTTGGCTTTATAACTTTTATGCGACCATAAACGATGAGCGCCAGCCGTAATAGCCATGCCGCTGATCACCCAACATGCAATCGCTAAAAAATAGCGAATAAAACATCATTAATTTTTTTTTATAAATTTTAAAATGTGCAAAAAGATTCTATTAAATAAAAAAATTAGGTACTAATTTTTAAAAATTACTAACTAATTTCTTTTTATTTTCACCTGTTCAACAAATGAATAAAAACGAAAATACAATGAACTAAATTAATCTATACAATATTCCGATTAAGTTAATCTACCCTAATTTCGCGTCTATAAGGCCGGATGTTTTGAGCAAAATTTAAATTCGCGCCAATGAGTTCATTCTGTTCGTATCGGATTTGTTGAAGTCCAAATTTTGTGCCCGCCTTTGTTTCGATTCCATAAAAGTAGGCACAAAATTTGGACTCGCTTGAATCCAATACAACAGAATGAACTCTTTGGCGCCAATTTAAATTTGGTTCAAAACACTCGGCCTTATACACGCGAAATTAGGGTAGATAATTAGAATTACAAATTAAACAATTTACAATTTAAAGCAATAATTTCTGGAAAATATTTTCTGGAAGTCTTGTAAAATCTGTTTCAAAAATTAACCTAAAATCAAATTGACCATAATTATCATATCGAAAATTTGCCACTTACACCATCCGACAGTTAGCCATTTAGCAGAGAAAATTATCTGATAAAGACCGATGAGTGCTCCAATGTGCAATGCTACAAACAAGCCAACATTTCGCCAAACAATTTGCGGCTTAAACGTATCCTAAAAGTCAAATTAATGAGTTTGTTTTATACTCTATGGGTATTCTAAATTTTTCTATATAAGATGCAAACGGCAAATAATTTTTGAATTTTATTTTTTTCACTCTTCACTCTGTTATAATTGAAGATAATCTACTAATTTTTAACCTGTAACTTGGTCCTATTTTATAGAAGATATTTTATAAATATTATGCATTAGTGACGTAGATATGATAACAACAGAATGAAAGAAATTTCAAAATAATCCATAAACTCAAAAATTGTCCTTTATAGGCAATAAAGGTATATTTCTTTCAAATTTCATTGACTAAAATTTAAAAAATTCTAATTTTGTTCATACTTCTTTCTCTAAGACAATTCTAGATCTTTCATATCGATTATTATTATTTATTAGCTTCTTAATTTTTTTAAACATGAAATTTTTTTTAATAGATCAACCTTTTTAGAGAGATCTCTCAGTAAGGTAACTTCTTCCAGTTCGGGCGCCAGGAATTGATCCTTGAAAAGATTGTCGACGGTCACTGTTTGTGTTACAGTAGTCGACATTTTGAAATATGTTTTTTAACGAACGTCTAAAAAGGGAAGAAGTTGATTGTGTGTAGAAAACGTTAGACCCAAAGCAACTGTAATTGAAAAAAATTGTAAAAATTGTTTGAAATTCCTAATTTATTAATGTGGTTCTCTTTTAACAGGATATTCTTCAAAAATTTACACAATTTTGCTTCACAATAAAATAAAATAAAGGGTTTTTAAATTATAAAAAAATTACAAATTAATAAAAACAAATTCGATATTATTTAAAATGCTATAAAATTTTCTTATATTTTAATAACTTTAATCAAATAAAATTATAAATGTTTAAAAAAAACTTGTTTCTAATAAAATACCATATAAATCATTGTATTAACAAACTAAAAAGAGCAAAACAAAATATTTATTTAAAAATTTTAAAGAAACATGCCAATTACGACTAAAAAATTAAAAAATGGAAAGCAGGTTTCAAGATTTTTTATCAAAAAAATTTGATCACCAGATTTTTTCCGTTTTCTCAATCATTCCATTTTTTTCTTTTCCTCTTCTTTTTATTTTTATTTTTTATTTCGGCTCTGGAAATTTTTCGAACTTCTAATTTTTCCTTCACGTAATATGGAAAAAAAGAAAAGCAAAAGCGAAATTGTTAAAAAAGAAATATGAAAAAGCAAGGATAATAATTTTAGAGAAAGTAATAAGGATCATGTGACGATTGAACGTGATAGACCTCATTATCGTACTAGATAAGTCATTACGCGCAATGCGAAAAAAATTTTTAAGTTAAAAAATCACGCGCAGACTTTTTCGTTAGCGTAGGCCTATTAAAAATTGGCAGCGATTTTAAGGCAAAATTTGTTCGATTAAAATTGTCAGTGTCAAAAATAAAAAATTTTAAAATTGAATTCGACCCCGCTTTTCAGTTTTTATATAATAGATATGCAAAAAAGCAAAAATTAAATTTCGAACTTTGAAAATTTGTTAGCTCGTCAAGAGCAAAATAGTGCATGTGAATTTGTAATCACTAAAAAAAATTCTTTTCTCTTAAAGAAATCTTTCTTTTTTACTTTTATACTTCTCTTTTTTGCATTTTTTTCCTCGATCAACGAACGGAAAAATGAATTATGTCGTGATACAAAAAATAAAGAAAAATATTGAAATTTTCTTTTGCAAAAGCAACGTGCAATGTAAAATGGTCTGACCCGCGAATAGCTTGCAAAAAATATAATTTATTTTTTTTATAAAATTTGGTTATGACATTCTCAATTAAGAATAACTTTTTGTTTAAAAAATAAATTCCTGTTAAACAAAAGAAATACTAGGAATAATAAAAAATTTTAAAAATATACTACATGAAAAAGGCTAATATACATTAAGAATATTAAAAAAAAATTTTAAAAGAATTTTTAAACTAAAGAATTTTTGATTATGTAAGAGAACTATATACAATATAACTTGTATAAATGAAAAAACTAATTAAAAAAGATGAGTTAAATGAATTGGCTTAGTTTACAAAAATTTTTTACGAATTCATTTATAAATAAAAAAATGTTTAATTTTGTAAAATGAACATCAAGCGAGACCTTTTATACGCATAAGTCAAAAAATGGCGCGGTGCAGACCACTAGCAAAAAAAAATACCGCGTCGAGTCGTTCATCATATCGATAGGATGATAGAATACACGTACATACGCATAATATTCGTGTATTTATGTATATGTGTTTGTTTTTTGCCAAAACATCTAGAATCTCACCATTTTTTATTTTTACTTGATGGAAATGGGTGGAGTCGAAAAAGTAGAAAAAAATGTAATGTAAAAATGTATTATTAAAGAAAACAAAAAAAGGTTACAAAGAAAATAGATACTTTTTTAAAGCATTTGATAATAATAAGTTGATCTTATATAATTCTTTTGCATAACATTTTTTAATGCCAAAATGTTTAATTTTTTGGACGATAAAAATCCAATTAGGTAATTGTAATTAATAATAAATTAATATTAAATAAATTAAACAAATGCAGGGAATTTTCTAAACAATATCTGTAAGTGAAATTAATTATTTTCGCGTAGTGTAGCCAGAAATTTTTGTTTCGAACTAAATTTTTTTTCTTTTTCGCAACGTGTTCTTTGCAAAAATTTTCTTCGTAATCAAGAGTTAAAAAAATAAAAGAAATGTTTTATAATTTTGTAATTGGTCATTCGATAGAAAAAAAATTAAAACGAATAATTATTTAATTAAAATTTATAAAAATCGTGAATTATGAATTCATTATTAGTTTAATTTAATTTGTTAGTTTAATTTAAGAATATTTTAAAATTTTTGTAATATTTATTGGCCGGGCCGACCGTCGGCCCTGCATGATTTGGCCCGATTCGAAAGTTAACTAACACTTTTTTTGCGAAATCATGCTTTTTTAAAAATATCTGCTAACATGCTTTATTAAACTTTTTTTTATTATTTAATCCATATATTGCTTTTATTTATGACCGCAAAAAAACGTTTCGTTATAAAGTTTAATTTATGAAATATGGAAGATTTATTTTGAAATTTTTTAATTTAAAAAATTGTATAAAATTTTATGCCGGGCCTAATTTTTCCAGGCCGGGCTTTTTTTTTATTTTGACGGAAAATACCGGCCCCGAGCTACCCCAAATATTTGTTAAAATAATATTTATATACAGTCTAAAGTAATAAAAAAATTAAGGAAAAATCTTGCACAATGTCTCTATTTAAATAGCAAAAAAGCATCAATTTGAAAGATATCGAACCATTATCTGAAAGCTTTTTAAACCTTTATATTTTGCGAAATATTAAACTCAAAAAAATAAAATTTATTATATGTAATAACTAAAAAAAAATTTATAAAAAAATAAAATTTCAAATAAAAATCTAAATATTATTTTAAAATAATTTTAAACACATCAACTACTGAATAAAAAATTTTCCAAATGCTCAAATTTTTGGCTCAAAACAGGAAAAATTCCAAATTTCAAGTGCCAAATATAAATTTTATATATAATATAAAAATTAATTATTATTGTATTTATAATAATAAATGTATAAATATTATTTTAAAATAATTTTGAACACATCAACCATTGAATAAAAAATTTTCCAAATGCTCAAATTTTTGGCCCAAAACAGGAAAAATTCCAAATTTTAAAGGCCAAATATAAATTATCTATATATAATATAAAAATTAATTATTATTGTATTTATAATGATAGACATATATATGTTAGGGAAAAATAAGTTTTCCGCCCATATACGTATTTCCCCTGCCATATACGAATTTTTTTCATTCATCGAAATTTGGTTTTCTATTCTGAATTCACTTTTAAACAACTTTTTTTTCAATTTTTTGATGTAATAGTAATTTTTAGAATAGTACAATGTTTTTTTAATTTCATTTATACAACAAAAAATCTTTTTAAGGAATGTAAAAGTTATTTTATTAAGTTATTTTAAAATCAAAAATTCAATTAAAATCAAAATGACGTAAAATTAGAAACAAAAAAATGGGAAAGCAAAAATATTAAATGTGAAATCAAAACAATTTAACAACCAATATAAGATTTAAAAATTATTTCTTGCACGTTCTTAAACTTAAATAAATTAAATAATATATCTTTTGAGTCGAAAAATGAGAAAATCTAAATAGAAATAGAATCTAATTTATGAATATGTGATTAAAAATAAATGTCGACGAAATATCATTAAAGTGTCTGACGTCTCTGATCGATTGGCGAAGCCCATCGCCGCTTTTCGGCGAATGCACGTCGGGTTATATAAGCGAAAAATTGAATCCCATTCCCAAGAATGAATCAATCTTGTTGTATTCACCGATTGCATGATTTCGATTCCGGTTTGACTCGGCCAAGCTAGAGTTAAGTCAATACCAGTGTTTGTGGTTCACTGGACCCTCTGGGCACCATTCCCAGAGGCCTCTTCGGAGGTTCGGTACGTCCCACAGCTAACTGAGTCAGCCGGATGAGAAAGTATTGTGATGGTGCACAACTAGATTCCATATGACACAACGAACCCGCAATTACGCCGGTGTGCGGAACGCGCATAGTTGGCTTGCTTGGCCAGATCTGCTCTCTTTCGATTGAGGTCCAGATGTGAACGGAAGAAAGTGCACATTGTAGTCTCGAAAGATTGAGCAATGATCCCGGCCGCACCAACCTTTTGCCATTTTTAGAAAGTTTTTAAATATATTTTAAAATTCGGAATTTTCAAGTGGCTGTAACTTTTTGCCCATGCGTCAAAAGGGCCTAGTGTAAGATTAAATTTTGATTAACTCTTAACCAGCTATCCAATGACACCAGTATGGTTCGAAAATTAATTTTTGAAATTTTTTCGATTTTGAAAAATGCCCTTACTATAGTCCATGGTTTTTTTCAAATTGGACTTTGTGAGTTACAGCAACATTTATATACATATTCGATAGTCCTTGAAGAGCTGATTCCAAATACATATGTATCTCTTAATCAATTTTTTGATTTTCAGACACTTTTGGTCCATTGAAAATTTTTGACTATCAAAATTAGGCCAAATTCGGAATTTTCAAATGGCTCTTACTTTTCGCCCAGGCGTCTTAAGGGCCTAATGTAAGATTAACTTTTGATTAACAATTTACCAGCTATCCAATGACATCACTTTTGTTCGAAAATAAATTTTTGAAATTTTTTCGATTTTGAAAAAATGACCTTATGTCCATGGTTTTTTTCAAAATGGACTTTGTGAGCTACAGCCTCGTGGATATACTCAAAATATATTTAAAAACTTTCTAAAAATGGCAAAAGGTTGGTGCGGCCGGGATCATTGCTCAATCTTTCGAGACTACAATGTGCACTTTCTTCCGTGCACATCTGGACCTCAATCGAAAGAGAGCAGATCTGGCCAAGCAAGCCAACTATGCGCGTTCCGCACACCGGCGTAATTGCGGGTTCGTTGTGTCATATGGAATCTAGTTGTGCACCATCACAATACTTTCTCATCCGGCTGACTCAGTTAGCTGTGGGACGTACCGAACCTCCGAAGAGGCCTCTGGGAATGGTGCCCAGAGGGTCCAGTGAACCACAAACACTGGTATTGACTTAACTCTAGCTTGGCTGAGTCAAACCGGAATCGAAATCATATGATAATTGCACAACCACTAGTGATTGATATCATTGGGACACTAATTAATTTTTTGCTTATATAACCCGAGATTTATTGGCGAAAAATGGGCGATGGGTTTCGTCCGATGGTTAGACAACGAGAGTACTAGATATTATTTTGCTAGTCAAAATTTAGTTACAAATTGAAGTATTTAAAAATAATTTTATTGGATATTTTGAATTATATTTTTTATAAATTCGGACTCTACACTATCGAATTAGTATAATTATTATACATTTGAGTTATTAAACACAAAACAAAATTTAAAAAGAACGGACCAAAAAAAATATTTTGTGAAATTTTCTTCATTATTTTGGAAAATTGATGTATTTAAAAATAATTTTATTGGAGATTATGGATCTTAATTTTTATAAATTCGAACTCTACACTATCGAATTAGTATAATTATTATAAATTTGACTTATTAAACTCAAAACAAAATTTAAAAAGAGCGGACCAAAAAAAAGAATTAAGTGAAATTTTCTTCAATATTTTGAAAATTTGACGTATTTAAAAATAATTTTATTGGATATTTTGAATCTTATTATTTATAAATTCGGACTCTACACTATCGATTTAGTATAATTATTATAAATTTGACTTATTAAACTCAAAACAAAATTTAAAAAGAACGGACCAAAAAAAATATTTTGTGAAATTTTCTTCATTATTTTGGAAAATTGATGTATTTAAAAATAATTTTATTGGAAATTATGGATCTTAATTTTTATAAATTCGAACTCTACATTATCAAATTAGTATAATTATTATAAATTTGACTTATTAAACACAAAACAAAATTTAAAAAGAACGGACCAAAAAAAAATATTTTGTGAAATTTTCTTCATTATTTTGGAAAATTGATGTATTTAAAAATAATTTTATTGGATATTTTGAATCTTATTTTTTATAAATTCGGACTCTACACTATCGATTTAGTATAATATTATAAATTTGAGTTATTAAACTTAAAAAAAATTTAAAAAGAGGGACCAAATAAAAGAATTTAGTGAAATTTTTTTAATATTTTGAAAATTGACGTATTTAAAAATAATTTTATTGATATTTTGATCTTATTTTTATAAATTCGACTCACATATCGATTTAGTATAATTATTATAAATTTGATTATTAAACTAAAACAAAATTTAAAAGAACTACAAAAAAAAATTTAGTGAAATTTTTTTAATATTTTGAAAATTGATGTATTTAAAAATAATTTTATTGGATATTATGAATTTATTTTTATAAATTGACTTAATTATCGAATTAGTATAAATATTATAATTTGATTATTAAACTTAAAACAAAATTTAAAAAGACGGACCAAAAAAAAATTTAGTGAAATTTTTTTAATATTTTGAAAATTGAGTATTTAAAAATAATTTTATTGGATATTTGATCTATTTTTATAAATTCGGACTCTACATATGATTTAGTATAATTATTATAAATTTGACTTATTAAACCAAAACAAAATTAAAGAACTACCAAAATAAAATTTAGTGAAATTTTTTTCAATATTTTGAAAATTGAGTATTTAAAAATAATTTTATTGATATTATGATCTTAATTTTATAAATTCGAACTCTAATTATCGAATTAGTATAATTATTATAATTTGATTATTAAACTTAAAACAAAATTTAAAAAGACGACCAAATAAAAATTTATGAAATTTTCTTAATATTTTGAAAATTTGACGTATTTAAAAATAATTTTATTGGATATTTTGAATCTTTTTATAAATTCGACTTTACATATCGATTTAGTATAATTATTATAAATTTGACTTATTAAACTCAAAACAAAATTTAAAAAGAACTGACCAAAATAAAATTTAGTGAAATTTTTTTAATATTTTGAAATGAGTTTTAAAAAAATTTTATTGATATTTGAATCTATTTATAAATCGACCTACACTATCGATTAGTATAATATTATAAATTTGACTTAAAACTCAAAAAAAATTTAAAAGACGGACCAAAAATTTGAAATTTTCTTCAATATTTTGGAAAATTGACGTATTTAAAAATAATTTTATTGGATATTATGAATCTTAATTTTTATAAATTCGAACTCTACATTATCGAATTAGTATAATTATTATAAATTTGACTTATTAAACTCAAAACAAAATTTAAAAAGAACTGACCAAAATAAAAATTTAGTGAAATTTTCTTCAATATTTTGAAAATTTGACGTATTTAAAAATAATTTTATTGGATATTTTGAATCTTATTTTTTATAAATTCGGACTCTACACTATCAAATTAGTATAATTATTATAAATTTGACTTATTAAACACAAAACAAAATTTAAAAAGAACGGACCAAAAAAAAATATTTTGTGAAATTTTCTTCATTATTTTGGAAAATTGATGTATTTAAAAATAATTTTATTGGATATTTTGAATCTTATTTTTTATAAATTCGAACTCTACACTATCGAATTAGTATAATTATTATAAATTTGAGTTATTAAACTCAAAACAAAATTTAAAAAGAGCGGACCAAATAAAAGAATTTAGTGAAATTTTCTTCAATATTTTGAAAATTTGACGTATTTAAAAATAATTTTATTAGATATTTTGAATCATATTTTTTATAAATTCGGACTCTACACTATCGAATTAGTATAATTATTATACATTTGAGTTATTAAACACAAAACAAAATTTAAAAAGAACGGACCAAAAAAAATATTTTGTGAAATTTTCTTCATTATTTTGAAAAATTGATGTATTTAAAAATAATTTTATTGGATATTATGGATCTTATTTTTTATAAATTCGGAATCTACACTATCGAATTAGTATAATTATTATAAATTTGACTTATTAAACTCAAAACAAAATTTAAAAAGAACTGACCAAAATAAAAATTTAGTGAAATTTTTTTCAATATTTTGGAAAATTGACGTATTTAAAAATAATTTTATTGGATATTATGGATCTTAATTTTTATAAATTCGAACTCTACATTATCGAATTAGTATAATTATTATACATTTGAGTTATTAAACTTAAAACAAAATTTAAAAAGAGCGGACCAAATAAAAGAATTTAGTGAAATTTTCTTTAATATTTTGAAAATTTGACGTATTTAAAAATAATTTTATTGGATATTTTGAATCTTATTTTTTATAAATTCGGACTCTACACTATCGATTTAGTATAATTATTATAAATTTGACTTATTAAACTCAAAACAAAATTTAAAAAGAACTGACCAAAATAAAAATTTAGTGAAATTTTTTTCAATATTTTGGAAAATTGACGTATTTAAAAATAATTTTATTGGATATTATGGATCTTATTTTTTATAAATTCGAACTCTACACTATCGATTTAGTATAATTATTATAAATTTGACTTATTAAACTCAAAACAAAATTTAAAAAGAACTGACCAAAATAAAAATTTAGTGAAATTTTCTTTAATATTTTGAAAATTTGACGTATTTAAAAATAATTTTATTGGATATTTTGAATCTTATTTTTTATAAATTCGGACTCTACACTATCGATTTAGTATAATTATTATAAATTTGACTTATTAAACTCAAAACAAAATTTAAAAAGAACTGACCAAAATAAAAATTTAGTGAAATTTTTTTCAATATTTTGGAAAATTGATGTATTTAAAAATAATTTTATTGGATATTATGGATCTTAATTTTTATAAATTCGAACTCTACATTATCGAATTAGTATAATTATTATACATTTGAGTTATTAAACTTAAAACAAAATTTAAAAAGAGCGGACCAAATAAAAGAATTTAGTGAAATTTTCTTTAATATTTTGAAAATTTGACGTATTTAAAAATAATTTTATTGGATATTTTGAATCTTATTTTTTATAAATTCGGACTCTACATTATCGATTTAGTATAATTATTATAAATTTGACTTATTAAACTCAAAACAAAATTTAAAAAGAACTGACCAAAATAAAAATTTAGTGAAATTTTTTTCAATATTTTGGAAAATTGACGTATTTAAAAATAATTTTATTGGATATTATGGATCTTATTTTTTATAAATTCGAACTCTACACTATCGATTTAGTATAATTATTATACATTTGAGTTATTAAACTCAAAACAAAATTTAAAAAGAGCGGACCAAAAAAAAGAATTTAGTGAAATTTTCTTTAATATTTTGAAAATTTGATGTATTTAAAAATAATTTTATTGGATATTTTGAATCTTATTTTTTATAAATTCGAACTCTACACTATCGATTTAGTATAATTATTATAAATTTGACTTATTAAACTCAAAACAAAATTTAAAAAGAACTGACCAAAATAAAAATTTAGTGAAATTTTTTTCAATATTTTGGAAAATTGACGTATTTAAAAATAATTTTATTGGATATTATGGATCTTAATTTTTATAAATTCGAACTCTACATTATCGAATTAGTATAATTATTATACATTTGAGTTATTAAACTTAAAACAAAATTTAAAAAGAGCGGACCAAATAAAAGAATTTAGTGAAATTTTCTTTAATATTTTGAAAATTTGACGTATTTAAAAATAATTTTATTGGATATTTTGAATCTTATTTTTTATAAATTCGGACTCTACACTATCGATTTAGTATAATTATTATAAATTTGACTTATTAAACTCAAAACAAAATTTAAAAAGAACTGACCAAAATAAAAATTTAGTGAAATTTTTTTCAATATTTTGGAAAATTGACGTATTTAAAAATAATTTTATTGGATATTATGGATCTTAATTTTTATAAATTCGAACTCTACATTATCGAATTAGTATAATTATTATACATTTGAGTTATTAAACTTAAAACAAAATTTAAAAAGAGCGGACCAAATAAAAGAATTTAGTGAAATTTTCTTTAATATTTTGAAAATTTGACGTATTTAAAAATAATTTTATTGGATATTTTGAATCTTATTTTTTATAAATTCGAACTCTACACTATCGAATTAGTATAATTATTATAAATTTGAGTTATTAAACTCAAAACAAAATTTAAAAAGAGCGGACCAAAAAAAAGAATTTAGTGAAATTTTCTTCAATATTTTGAAAATTTGACGTATTTAAAAATAATTTTATTAGATATTTTGAAGGAGGACAAATTCGGAATTTTCAAGTGGATGTAACTTTTTGCCCATACGTCAAAAGGGCCTAATGTAAGATTAACTTTTGATTAACTCTTTACCAGCTATCGAATGACAATTAATTTTTTTGACACCACTTTCGTTCGAAAATAAATTATTGAATTTTTTTCGATTTTGAAAAAATGACCTTACTATAGTCCATGGTTTTTTTCAAGCTGGACTTTGTGAGCTACAGCCACGTAAATATACTCATTCGATAGCTCTTGAAGAGCTGATTTCAAATACATATAGGTCTCTTAATCAATTTTTTGATTTTCGTGCACTTTTGGCCCGTTGAAAATTTTTGACTATCAAAATTAGGCCAAATTCGGAATTTTCAACTGGCTGTAATTTTTCGCCTATGCTTCAAACAGGTCTAGTGTAAGAGTAGTTTTTTCTAATCTTTTTACCAGCTATCCAATGACACCACTTTCTTTCGAAAATAAATTTTTGAAATTTTTTTGATTTTGAAAAAATGATCTTATGTACATGGTTTTTTTCAAAATGGACTTTGTGAGCTACAGTCTCATGGATATACTCATTCGATAGCCCTTAAAGAACTGATTTAAAATACATATGGGTCTCTTAATCAATTTTTTGATTTTCGTGCACTTTTGGCCCGTTGAAAATTTTTGACTATCAAAATTAGGCTAAATTCGGAATTTTCAACTGGCTGTAATTTTTCGCCTATGCTTCAAACAGGTCTAGTGTAAGAGTAGTTTTTTCTAATCTTTTTACCAGCTATCCAACGACACCACTTTCTTTCGAAAATAAATTTTTGAAATTTTTTTGATTTTGAAAAAATGATCTTATGTCCATGGTTTTTTTCAAAATGGACTTTGTGAGCTACAGCCACGTGGATATACTCATTCAATAGCCCTTGAAGAGCTGATTCCAAATATATATAAATTTTATATTCATTTGAACTTTTTTCACACTATTTTTAAAGGTAAAAAATGCACAAAAATTGAGTTCAAAAAATTTCCAAAAAATATTGGAATATTGGAAAATATTGGAAAAAATATTAGAAATTGGATCTTTTATGAATCACTAAAAAAATATCATTGGAGTGTCTGACGTCTCTGATCGATTGGCGAAGCCCATCGCCGCTTTTCGGCGAATGCACGTCGGGTTATATAAGCGAAAAATTGAATCCCATTCCCAAGAATGAATCAATCTTGTTGTATTCACCGATTGCATGATTTCGATTCCGGTTTGACTCGGCCAAGCTAGAGTTAAGTCAATACCAGTGTTTGTGGTTCACTGGACCCTCTGGGCACCATTCCCAGAGGCCTCTTCGGAGGTTCGGTACGTCCCACAGCTAACTGAGTCAGCCGGATGAGAAAGTATTGTGATGGTGCACAACTAGATTCCATATGACACAACGAACCCGCAATTACGCCGGTGTGCGGAACGCGCATAGTTGGCTTGCTTGGCCAGATCTGCTCTCTTTCGATTGAGGTCCAGATGTGCACGGAAGAAAGTGCACATTGTAGTCTCGAAAGATTGAGCAATGATCCCGGCCGCACCAACCTTTTGCCATTTTTAGAAAGTTTTTAAATATATTTTAAAATTCGGAATTTTCAAGTGGCTGTAACTTTTTGCCCATGCGTCAATTTACCAGCTATCCAATGACATCACTTTTGTTCGAAAATAAATTTTTGAAATTTTTTCGATTTTAAAAATTTTGCCTAACTATAGTCCATGGTTTTTTTCAAGCTGGACTTTGTGAGCTACAGCCACGTAAATATACTCATTCGATAGCTCTTGAAGAGCTGATTCCAAATACATATGGGTCTCTTAATCAATTTTTTGATTTTGGCGGTGTTTTGGCCCGTTGAAAATTTTTGACTATCAAAATTAGGCCAAATTCGGAAATCGCGTCGTTCATCATATCGATAGGATTAATTTCATTTATACAACAAAAAATCTTTTTAAGGAATGTAAAAGTTATTTTATTAAGTTATTTTAAAATCAAAAATTCAATTAAAATCAAAATGACGTATAATTAGAAACAAAAAATTGGGAAAGCAAAAATATTAAAATGTGAAATCAAAACAATTTAACAACCAATATAAGATTTAAAAATTATTTCTTGCACGTTCTTAAACTTAAATAAATTAAATAATATATCTTTTGAGTCGAAAAATGAGAAAATCTAAATAGAAATAGTGATGAAAATTCTCTTAAATATTTACCTTTAGATTTTTTATTTATTATTTATGTAAAAATATAGATATATTAACCTTAAACTAATGTTCAAAGTTAAGTTGAATTCTTTAATGCCAAAAACAGATTTTAAAAGCAAACAATATTCAAAATCGAGGAATTAACAAAATCGTTTTTATAAATTCGGACTCTACACTATCGATTTAGTATAATTATTATAAATTTGACTTATTAAACTCAAAACAAAATTTAAAAAGAACTGACCAAAATAAAAATTTAGTGAAATTTTTTTCAATATTTTGGAAAATTGACGTATTTAAAAATAATTTTATTGGATATTATGGATCTTAATTTTTATAAATTCGAACTCTACATTATCGAATTAGTATAATTTTTATACATTTGAATTATTAAACTTAAAACAAAATTTAAAAAGAGCGGACCAAATAAAAGAATTTAGTGAAATTTTCTTTAATATTTTGAAAATTTGACGTATTTAAAAATAATTTTATTGGATATTTTGAATCTTATTTTTTATAAATTCGGACTCTACACTATCGATTTAGTATAATTATTATAAATTTGACTTATTAAACTCAAAACAAAATTTAAAAAGAACTGACCAAAATAAAAATTTAGTGAAATTTTTTTCAATATTTTGGAAAATTGATGTATTTAAAAATAATTTTATTGGATATTATGACTCTTAATTTTTATAAATTCGAACTCTACATTATCGAATTAGTATAATTATTATACATATGACATATTAAACTCAAAACAAAATTTAAAAAGAACTGACCAAAATAAAAATTTAGCGAAATTTTTTTCAATATTTTGGAAAATTGACGTATTTAAAAATAATTTTATTGGATATTATGGATCTTAATTTTTATAAATTCGAACTCTACATTATCGAATTAGTATAATTTTTATACATTTGAATTATTAAACTTAAAACAAAATTTAAAAAGAGCGGACCAAATAAAAGAATTTAGTGAAATTTTCTTTAATATTTTGAAAATTTGACGTATTTAAAAATAATTTTATTGGATATTTTGAATCTTATTTTTTATAAATTCGGACTCTACACTATCGATTTAGTATAATTATTATAAATTTGACTTATTAAACTCAAAACAAAATTTAAAAAGAACTGACCAAAATAAAAATTTAGTGAAATTTTTTTCAATATTTTGGAAAATTGATGTATTTAAAAATAATTTTATTGGATATTATGAATCTTAATTTTTAAAAATTCGAACTCTACATTATCGAATTAGTATAATTATTATACATATGACATATTAAACTCAAAACAAAATTTAAAAAGAACTGACCAAAATAAAAATTTAGTGAAATTTTTTTCAATATTTTGGAAAATTGATGTATTTAAAAATAATTTTATTGGATATTATGGATCTTAATTTTTATAAATTCGAACTCTACATTATCGAATTAGTATAATTATCATAAATTTGACTTATTAAACTCAAAACAAAATTTAAAAAAAGCGGACCAAAAAAAAGAATTTAGTGAAATTTTCTTCAATATTTTTAAAATTTGACGTATTTAAAAATAATTTTATTGGATATTTTGAATCATATTTTTTATAAATTCGGACTCTACACTATCGATTTAGTATAATTATTATACATTTGAGTTATTAAACTCAAAAAAAATTTAAAAAGAGCGGACCAAAAAAAAATTTAGTGAAATTTTCTTCTAATATTTTGAAAATTTGACGTATTTAAAAATAATTTTATTGATATTTTGAATCTATTTTTTATAAATTCGAACTCTACACTATCGAATTAGTATAATTATTATACATTTGAGTTATTAAACTCAAAACAAAATTTAAAAAGAACGGACCAAAAAAAATATTTGTGAAATTTTCTTCAATATTTTGAAAATTGATGTATTTAAAAATAATTTTATTGGATATTATGGATCTTAATTTTTATAAATTCGAATCTACACTATCAAATTAGTATAATTATTAAATTTGACTTATTAAACTCAAAAATTTAAAGAACTACCAAAATAAAAATTTATGAAATTTTTTTTTCAATATTTTTGAAAATTATTTTAAAAATATTTTATTGATATTTGACATTAAAATGAACCTACATATCAATTTTAATTATTAACATTTGAGTTAACTACAAAATTTAAAAGACGAGAATTTAGTGAAATTTTCTTTAATATTTTGAAAATTTGACGTATTTAAAAATAATTTTATTGGATATTTTGAATCTATATTTTTTATAAATTCGGACTCTACACTATCATTTAGTATAATTATTATAATTTGATTATTAAACCAAACAAAATTTAAAAGAACGGACCAAAAAATATTTAGTAAATTTTTTCAATATTTTGGAAAATTGAGTATTTAAAAATAATTTTATTGGATATAAGGATTTAATTTTTATAAATTCGAATCTACATATCGATTTAGTATAATTATTATACATTTGATTATAAACTAAAACAAAATTTAAAAAGCGACCAAAAAAAGAATTTAGTGAAATTTTCTTTAATATTTTGAAAATTTGACGTATTTAAAAATAATTTTATTGGATATTTTGAATCTTATTTTTTATAAATTCGGACTCTACACTATCGATTTAGTATAATTATTATAAATTTGACTTATTAAACTCAAAACAAAATTTAAAAGGAACTGACCAAAATAAAAATTTATGATAATTTTTTTCAATATTTTTGAAAATTATTATTTAAAAATAATTTTATTGGATATATGATCTTATATTTTTATAAATGTGAACTCTACATTATATTTCAATTAGTATAATTATTACATTTGAGTTATTAAACTTAAAACAAAATTTAAAAAGAGCGGACCAAATAAAAAAATTTAGTGAAATTTTCTTGAATATTTGGAAAATTGACGTATTTAAAAATAATTTTATTGGATATTTGGATCTTATTTTTTATAAATTCGAACTCTACACTATCGAATTAGTATAATTATTATAAATTTGACTATTAAACTCAAAAATTTAAAAACTTGACTAAAATTAGTGATATTTTCTTTATAGAGACAATTTAAAAATAAGTTTTATGGATATTTGGACTAAATTCGACTCTATCGATTTAGTATAATTATATTGCGTATAAAAAGATTGAAAAACGTATTGTGAAATTTCCATATTTGAAAATTGACGTATTAAAATTTTGGAAGGCTATTTTTTAGAACTCTACATTCGATTAGGAGTTATTACAAAAGAAAAAGGCACATTTAGTGAAATTTTCAATATTTTGAAAATTTGCATTTTAAAATAATTTTATAATATTTTAAGGAGAAATTCGGAATTTTCAAGTGGATGTAACTTTTTGCCCATCGTCAAAAGGCTAATTGATTAAAATCTTACCAGTATCGAATACAATTAATTTTGACACCACTTCGTTCGAAAATAAATTTTTGAAATTTTTTCGATTTTGAAAAATGCCCTTACTATAGTCCATGGTTTTTTTCAAGTTGAACTTTGTGAGCTACAGCCACGTTAATATACTATTCGATAGCTCTTGAAGAGCTGATTTCAAATACATATGGGTCTCTTAATCAATTTTTTGATTTTCGTGCACTTTTGGCCCGTTGAAAATTTTTGACTATCAAAATTAGGCCAAATTCGGAATTTTCAACTGGCTGTAATTTTTCGCCTATGCTTCAAACAGGTCTAGTGTAAGAGTAGTTTTTTCTAATCTTTTTACCAGCTATCCAATGACACCACTTTCTTTCGAAAATAAATTTTTGAAATTTTTTGATTTTGAAAAAATGATCTTATGTACATGGTTTTTTTCAAAATGGACTTTGTGAGCTACAGTCTCATGGATATACTCATTCGATAGCCCTTAAAGAACTGATTTAAAATACATATGGGTCTCTTAATCAATTTTTTGATTTTCGTGCACTTTTGGCCCGTTGAAAATTTTTGACTATCAAAATTAGGCTAAATTCGGAATTTTCAACTGGCTGTAATTTTTCGCCTATGCTTCAAACAGGTCTAGTGTAAGAGTAGTTTTTTCTAATCTTTTTACCAGCTATCCAACGACACCACTTTCTTTCGAAAATAAATTTTTGAAATTTTTTTGATTTTGAAAAAATGATCTTATGTCCATGGTTTTTTTCAAAATGGACTTTGTGAGCTACAGCCACGTGGATATACTCATTCAATAGCCCTTGAAGAGCTGATTCCAAATATATATAAATTTTATATTCATTTGAACTTTTTTCACACTATTTTTAAAGGTAAAAAATGCACAAAAATTGAGTTCAAAAAATTTCCAAAAAATATTGGAATATTGGAAAATATTGGAAAAAATATTAGAAATTGGATCTTTTATGAATCACTAAAAAAATATCATTGGAGTGTCTGACGTCTCTGATCGATTGGCGAAGCCCATCGCCGCTTTTCGGCGAATGCACGTCGGGTTATATAAGCGAAAAATTGAATCCCATTCCCAAGAATGAATCAATCTTGTTGTATTCACCGATTGCATGATTTCGATTCCGGTTTGACTCGGCCAAGCTAGAGTTAAGTCAATACCAGTGTTTGTGGTTCACTGGACCCTCTGGGCACCATTCCCAGAGGCCTCTTCGGAGGTTCGGTACGTCCCACAGCTAACTGAGTCAGCCGGATGAGAAAGTATTGTGATGGTGCACAACTAGATTCCATATGACACAACGAACCCGCAATTACGCCGGTGTGCGGAACGCGCATAGTTGGCTTGCTTGGCCAGATCTGCTCTCTTTCGATTGAGGTCCAGATGTGCACGGAAGAAAGTGCACATTGTAGTCTCGAAAGATTGAGCAATGATCCCGGCCGCACCAACCTTTTGCCATTTTTAGAAAGTTTTTAAATATATTTTAAAATTCGGAATTTTCAAGTGGCTGTAACTTTTTGCCCATGCGTCAATTTACCAGCTATCCAATGACATCACTTTTGTTCGAAAATAAATTTTTGAAATTTTTTCGATTTTAAAAATTTTGCCTTACTATAGTCCATGGTTTTTTCAAGCTGGACTTTGTGAGCTACAGCCACGTAAATATACTCATTCGATAGCTCTTGAAGAGCTGATTCCAAATACATATGGGTCTCTTAATCAATTTTTTGATTTTGGCGGTGTTTTGGCCCGTTGAAAATTTTTGACTATCAAAATTAGGCCAAATTCGGAAATCGCGTCGTTCATCATATCGATAGGATTAATTTCATTTATACAACAAAAAATCTTTTTAAGGAATGTAAAAGTTATTTTATTAAGTTATTTTAAAATCAAAAATTCAATTAAAATCAAAATGACGTATAATTAGAAACAAAAAATTGGGAAAGCAAAAATATTAAAATGTGAAATCAAAACAATTTAACAACCAATATAAGATTTAAAAATTATTTCTTGCACGTTCTTAAACTTAAATAAATTAAATAATATATCTTTTGAGTCGAAAAATGAGAAAATCTAAATAGAAATAGTGATGAAAATTCTCTTAAATATTTACCTTTAGATTTTTTATTTATTATTTATGTAAAAATATAGATATATTAACCTTAAACTAATGTTCAAAGTTAAGTTGAATTCTTTAATGCCAAAAACAGATTTTAAAAGCAAACAATATTCAAAATCGAGGAATTAACAAAATCGTGGCAAACATTTTGTAAAACAAAAAAAATGCATTGTGGAAAAAAAGACAAAATTTTAGAAATAAAAAATTAAATAAACCCCAAAATCTTCCTCAGAACAAATCGATTATAAATAAACCAGAGAAGAAATAATAAAAGGAAGTACTCAAAAGAAAGAAGATGTTGATAAACTTACCAAACAAGTTAATTTTTCGCCACATATTATTACTTTTTATCATCATCATTCTAACTTGTCTTCTCATACCTAAAAAGCAAAAGAAAATTTTTTTAGTTTAAAAACCATACCTGCTTGTAAAAATTCTTTAACAAAGTTCAAGAAAATATTTTAATCCATACTTATTTTTTTAAAATATAAGACCTTAGTTAAATACAGGGTGGGGCAAAAAAACCGTCAATGACATTATTTGCAATAACAACTTTATTAACGATGAAAATCAAAAAACAACAATAAATATCAGTAATAGACTACTCTGGTTATAATATATTATATTTACAGACTTGTACAAAAAAATACGGAGAATAAGATAAGATAAAAATTGGAACAAAAAAATTACAAACAATCGCGTCGGGACACAACAAATTTCATTGACGGTTTTTTTGCCCCATCCTGTAGAATAAAATAAATACTCAAGTACTTACGAGTACAAAGAATGAACGCCACCTTCCAGAATTGCGTTTTGAGAGCGACGTTCAAAACGAACTCGTCCAGCGTAGAGACCAGCGTGAAGCTCTGACACGTTGCGAATGCCAATATCTTGGAATCCGTGCTGAATGCCACGTATAATATGCGGAACAAAGTTAAATACACTACCACGATCACGAATCGTTGCAGAAACTCCCTTTAAAAATAAAAATCAATAAAAAAAATCATTTTTAATATGTTCTATAAAATTATGAATTATATTAATGCTTTTTGTGATATTATATCGAATATATATTTAAAACCTGTGCAATTTTAATCGATTCATCAGCGGTAAAATAACGCTCTTTGCTTGCCGCATGAGCTTCCATGGCGTCCAATGATCCCATTCCGCGATATTTTTTCAAACGCACGCCATTAGAACCCCAAAAGTATTCGCCTGGCGCCTCGTTAGTGCCGGCCAGCAGACTACCACACATTGCAGTTGAGGCACCAAGCGCCAGCGCTTTTGTTACGTAGCCAACGTCTCGAATGCCACCATCAGCAACCACAGGAACTCCGAAGCTGCGAGCATATCGGGCAACATTGTACACAGCCGAGCCCTGCGCTCGACCCACAGCCATTACTATAAGACGAATTAATTAATAAAAAAATTTTTTTTCTTAATTACTATGTTTTTTGTAATTGAATATTCAAATTTAGCTATTTTTTACTATACCTTCTTGTGTAATACAGATGGAACCGCTACCCATTCCAACGCGAAGTGCGTCCGCACCATTCTCAATAAGAAGTTTAGCTTGTGGAATAGTCACCACTAAAATATAGTTTAAAATAATGCATAAGTTTAAAAATTCCTAACCATTTCCAGCAATAACTTGAGGTGACTCTGGATACGTTTTTTTAATCCATCTTAGAAGCTCCAATTGAAACTTGCTAGAGCCATTTGAAGAATCCTGAAAATTTATAGTCTCAAGAAATTATAAAATAAATCTCGTGGCACTTTTCAATAAATCAATTAGTATCACATTGTTGCAAAGTGAAGCATACTTTTGCAAAAGTATATTCAAAATAAAGCTTTTCTAGTATTTTTTTATGCTCAACTACGAAAAAAGTTATAAAATTTAAAAAACTATGTTCCATAAAAAGAATTCAAAGTTTCTGTCGCGAACGCGAAAAAAATCTAATAAAATAATTTCAGTATATGTAGCTTAAGCATTAGTTTATTATTTAAACATTTGTTGGTTTCACCGCGAAATTCTTTTATTACAGTACTTCTTTTTATCACAATAATTTGTTCACATATAATGTTCTAAAATGTTTAGCTTTAAAGGACGCATGCCCTTCAATATGCATTTTCTGACAACATTTTTTGACGCCAAAATGGCGGAAATTTAAAAATATTTATGAAAAATTTTTTTTGCTATTTTTCCTGTTTTTTTATTTTTTTATATTTTATATGATTTAGTCCAGTATATTTGGAAAAACTCGATCAAGCACATTGTTGATGACACCATTGAGGTTTTCGAAGAGTTTCGCAACATAGACTTGAACGAAGAACCAAATGATGATGAAAAAATAAAAAACAGGAAAAATAGCAAAAAAAAAATTTTCATAAATATTTTTAAATTTCCGCCATTTTGGCGTCAAAAAATGTTGTCAGAAAATGCATATTGAAGGGCATGCGTCCTTTAAGTCTGAGAGCGAGTTTTGCTTCAAATAAAATTGTTGTAATTCGTGCATTAGCACTTTTGTTGAATAAAAAAGTATAAATTCGAAAGTTTATTAAATTCGAGAAATAAATAGAACTCGAAACACAAACAAAGTAAAGTAAATTTTAGGCAATCACACAACAATAAACACAAGGGCCATAAGAAAAAAAAAGAAGTGATTGCCACAGTTTCACTTTGCAACACGAATAAAGGTAGAAGATAACATACAATGACTAGAACGTCAATACCAGCGCGAACAAGTTCTGTGACATGTTGTTTAGCCGTCTCGCGTGTGTTTACTGCCGCACCAACCATCAGCTGATTTTTTGCGTCATAAGAGCTGAGCGGAAAATCGCGAGCCTTTTTTAAATCTGTTCGTGCAATTAAAGAAATTAGTTCGTCCTTTTCGTTCACAATAGGCAATTTGCCTAAAAATAAATTTCTTAATTTTTACAAATTTTAGAAGGTACATAAGTAGCCATCAAAAATAATTTAAAATTTCAAAAATCGGAAAAAAATTGACCAAAAACCTCGTAAATTGGAAATTTTTATAATACAAAAAAATTTATTGGGTTGGAAGGTTGAAATTTGTAGTTTTTTCAAAATGTTTCTAGTTTTTTCCAAAAAGTTTTATAATTAGGGTGTATAAGGAGGGCCTATCGAGCTATCCTGTAGAGTGTTTTAACTGTAGAGTGTTTTAGGCCTAACGAGCTATCCTGTAGAGTGTTTTAAATTTCTATAAGATCATTTCTACAAAGTTCAAATGATTTTTTAGTATTTCATTGCAAACCTCATTTGCAAGAAGCTTTATTTTCCATTTTCAACCTCGAGAAAACTTGAAAAAGTTATACGAGAAAGCGTGAAAAAATTATAAAACTCCTGAACAAAACGTTTTGCCAGCTTTAGCTGCATTTTAAAAAATAGAAACATGAAATCATAGTCGTATACCTAATAATCCCGTAAATTTTATCCTATTTCTGACTCTCTTTAATTTTTATATTAGGAATAATTAAAAAATTCTGAATACTAGGTTTTATAGAGCTAGAAAAGCTCTATCGATAGGTACAACTTTTTCACGTTTTCTCGAGGTTGGTGCAAAACGGAAGAGAATATATTCACTTAAAAGTCTAAATTCAATTCATAAAACCTCGCTTCTCTTCTTCGAGAATTGTATATGCTTCACGAAGAGTGAGATTTTCCTTGCCCACAATAAGACGATTGCGAGGAACCATTACATCCGTAATTTTTGTATTCGCATACAATTCTTTCTTAATAAAGTCAACATCGCGAGAAGTCACAAGACCTTAAGCATAATATGTATTCTCCTTTTAAAAATGATAATAAAAATAAAATAATCATTTACCTAACAGTTTCCCTCCAACAGCGCCAGTAGAAGTTACTGGAGTGCCTGTAAATCCGTACTTGACTTTTATTGCCATCAAATCAAGAACCGTCGCGTCAGGGCCAATGCATTGTGGATTAGAAATGAAACCTTGCTTATATCGCTTCACTTTTAGTACTTCGTTCACTTGCTCAGCTAACGTAATAAAATTTCCGTGAATTATGCCAATTCCACCGTTCAACTTTAAAAAATACATGTTCATTTTTTTTCCACTAGCCAAAATTTTCTATTATTTATCTTATTTGAGCACTTAAAAAAACTCCAAACAAAGATCTGATATCAAATTGTTTAGCTCAGAGATTAATTTCATTTAATTTTCTTTATCATCATTTCTTTATCATTATTTTCTTCATCATTATTTCTACTATCATTATACCTGATATTATTGGATTGATGCATAATTATCCGCAGTTTTTGTTGACGCGTTTTTCTTCTGGAGACCGACTGCCAAGCAAACTGGAAGCAGTCCATTTGTTAAGAAAAACTGCGGATAATTATGCATCAACCCAATATTATTGTTTTAATTATAACCAATAATAAATTCTCGTAATCGGACAATTACTTTTTTCTAACTTTCTCACTCTTCGATTTTTTTTTTATCATAAAGTTCTAAGGATATCATAAATTATTAGCTCATCTCAAAATTTATTTAATGTTTCAAAAGAAAGTATACCGCCATAGCAATGGCCATGTCGCTTTCGGTGACAGTGTCCATCGGCGAAGAAATTAACGGTGCTTTTAAAGAAATATTTTTTGTCAATTTTGTCGTTAAATCGACCATTTCTACTGGAAAATCGATAAAGCCAGGAAAAATATTAAAATCTCTATAACAAAAATTAAAAAATAAATATTGAGAACTGAAAATTTTTTAAAAATTGCTTACTCGTAAGTAAGTCCCATTCCAGATGAAAATAATTCCGCACAAGTTTGTCCGTCCAAGAAATTCTCGTCACAGTCCCCATTTTCCTGAACGCAATTAATACTGTCGGTATTCATGCTCATCAATGAAATTGAATAAAACAATGAAAACTTGTAAAGCTCTAAATTTTATATTTTAAAGATTGATCTAAAGATGTTATTTATTTATGTACATATGTATAACTCCAAAAAACAATTATTATATATAAATATTTAATTAGTTGCCATGGAAATAAATTTTAAAAAATGACTTTTATAAATATTAATTTTTAATTAAAAGAGGTTTATTAAAATAATTTTGAATTTTTTGTTAGTAAATATAGGCCAAAATAAAAAATAATAAAAATACTAAAGATTGTAGGTAATAAAATAAAAGAAAAAACAAATAGAGCAGTGTTTCCAAAATTAAAAAATTTTTAACTAAAAATCCAACTTAAATTAAATTCATTCAATTGAACCAAAGTTAAAATCAAAATTAAGTACTTAACTTAATTTAGTCAAAGTTAAAAACAAAATTAAATGCAAATTTTAATTTTACAAAAATGAAATCAAAAATTAAGCGGTAATTTCAATTTACAAAAGATAAAAAAGAAAATTAAGTCATTCATTTAATTTTGCCAAAATTAAATCAAAAGTTAAAAACATTTTTTAACCTTGCCAAAATTAGGTACAAAATTAAGTCGCTAATTTTGACAAAACGAAAGTTAAGCCAAATTATCAAAAGTTAAGCCAAACCACGATGTTTCCAATATTTTTGAATTTTATTTATATTTTTTGTTTATTTGCTTTTATATTTGTATTTTTTGCTTTTATATTATTCAAATTTCATTAATTTTTCCGTTATAAAGTATAGTGTAACAAAAAAATCCAGTATTATAAAAAATCCAATTGAAAGTTTCATTATGAAACAATAATATATATAAAAGCAAAAAATATAAATAAAATTCAAAAATATTGGAAACAAATCATAGTAAAACAAAATTGGCTTAACTTTCGATAATTTGACTTAACTTTCGCCAAAATCAGCGACTTAATTTTGTACCTAATTTTGGCAAACCTAAATGCTTTTAACTTTTAATTTAATTTTGACAAAATTAAATGAATGACTTAATTTTCGTTTTTATCTTTTGTAAATTAAAGTCACTTCTTAATTTTAATTTTTGTAAAATTAAAATTTTCATTTAATTTTGCTTTTAACTTTGACTAAATTAATTCGATTTTAACTTTGGTTCGATTAAGTCACTTTAAGTTAAGTCTCATTTAATTAAAAAAATTGGAAACACTGAAATAGAAAATAGGAAATGAAAATAAATTTTGAATGATTCTAACGTCAAATAGGCGGAAAATTTACATATGGGTCGACACAAAAATTATGCCATTTGATTCCCAATGGTTCAAAATGATCGGAACTGAAAAAATTAGCCGTCGCTCGTACGAGTTAAGGGGCAAAAAAAACTTGGGCCATCACCATCCCCTGCCCATTTACCAGCGATTTTTCAGCTTTTATAGGTTTGTAATGGATTAGTTGACTCAGTCATTAATAGGAAAAAATCATTTTTCAATATTCTCTTTAAAATATAAATTTTTAAGCTTTGTTTAAAATAAATTTTTAACCTTTAATTATTATTATAAACTTATATATTTATTTATCCGCATCAATTAATTGTAGAAAATGATTGGAAAAAAGAACATTCAAATGCATGAAAAAGATTGTAACGTTCGATAAGATATTTTGATAAGGCAGTCCGCGTTTGCTGATATACACAGATAATAAAACAAAAAATTGCTTTCGAAATCAAACGCAAAAAAGTAAACAAAAGCACGAAAAAAATAAGAAATTTTCTTGAAAAAGAATGTAAAGCCTTAAAGAAAATTTTCCAAAATAACACTTTTGATATGAGATGTTAAATTACTTTTTGTGTCCATTATGAGAAAAAAAAATCGCGAAAAATTTAAAATTGATCAATAGCAAATAAACTTCAAATTTAGAAAAAATAACAAAAAATCAAACATAAATTGTAATATTTTTTAAGTAAAGATTTTACAATAAAAAATTAAAATTAAATAAGGTGAAATGACATGAAGAAATTTGAAACATCGTTTGATCAAAACAATTTTTTGAGCCGAAATCATGCCGGAACAATGCTTGATTGAGCTACACTTTATGCTGGAACATTATTATTATGAGATTAAACATAATAAAATATTAAATAAGAAAGCAAAAGTTAAGCGAGAAAACGTACGCTTCGTAATTTCCTCGTCAAATTTTTACTTTGAAGCTTCTTAGGAGTTACAGACAACAACTAAAAACAAATTAAATTATTACATTTAGAAAACTAAAATAAAAAATAAGCAAAATTATGGTTGTTGTGTATGTGAAAAAGGTGACTTCCGTGGCAGGACTTAAACCTGCGACCAACGTTTAACCGGAGCGCTGCTCTACCTACTGAGCTACGCAGACCTTGGTCACATACTTAGAATTTCTTCTTATAACTCCGTCACAACAATGGTTATTTTGAATTTTTCAGAATGTGCTTAGCATTTACAAAAATAAAATTAATAAAAAAAGAATCCGGTATTTTCTTCGCTTATCAAAAACGAAACTATGCTTATATCAGATTGTCAGACATCCGCGATGCCCAAAAAATTGCTCATTACAACATCATACATTCTTAAACTGTTCAACTGTTCTAAGATGACAACAATTCATGTAATAACCTGGTTAAAAAAAGAAGATGAATGACTGACCGGGGGATTATTTAATTTCATCATTTGTTTTTGTCGCTGTTTTACTTGCTCGAAGTTTAATTTAAAAAACCGTGGATAATTATCTGACAACCCAATATATTTACGTTTAAATCAGTATTTAAGTTTTTAATCCAAAAATTCTAAGATGATTTAAATTTTTTAACTCATTCGAAACCACTACAGCGACATGTAATTAATTATTCGAATTACTTTTTTTTTATTTTGTTTTTAGTAAAAGTAAAAATATTTATAGGGCATAACTGAATGGACTAGTTTGCTGAAAGTTTGAACGCTTTTTTGATAACAGCCTCAAAAATAAAAAAACACGAAAAAAAGAATGCTCTGTGTTAAATCAATAATAAATCCAATCATAAATTTAAAATAATTCTTTTTACAATAAAAATTTATATTCACTTTATCAGACCCTTCAGGGTTTTTAAGAGGAATTGAAGTGCTACGTGTGTCTGGCTTTTTCGATCTTGATGAATTCATCGCATGAAACATCTGCAAAAATAAAACATTAATGTGTAAAGCAAATTTATGAACAAATTATTTTAATAGAAAAAATGAAATCTAAATAAAATCTAAAGTAATATTTTAAGAATTAAAATTTTTATTAAATTTTTTAATTTCTACTAATAGACTAGATAAGATTCTTTAATATTTTAGAGATCTATTGATTCAAATAAAATAAATTCACAATTACCAACAAAAGTAAATAAAGATACTTAATTAATATTTTTCGAAATAAAAAAATACGGAACCTTATTAATTTTGAGAATGCGAACACGTGTCTTATTAGAATCCTCAGGTGCTGGTGTAGGTGAGCAAAGAATTGATGAGCCAAATTCTTGATATAATAAAGACTTTTCTTGTTTGTGTATAGCTCGAATAAGACTTTCCTCGTCCTTAAACGTGCAAAAATCTGAGTCGAATTCCATCTAGAATATGAATGCTAAGTAATGAAATATAAAAAAAGAAATACATAATCAATTTCGCTGCCTAATTTTTAAGACATTTTTCTTAAAATCTAACATTGTCGTTCTCTAAATTGTAAACTAATCCGGATGAGTTACGGCAATATTTCTGTTCGATCAAATCAATATTGAATTTAAAGCGCTTTTGCGCAATTTCTAATGTAGATCGCAATTCGATATCTGTCAACACTGGAACAGACAAATCTTTCTCTTTATGGTAGATCTTTCGCTTGTTGGCCATTTTAGTTTAAATCTAAATTATGATTATACAATTAAAAAATAAATATTAAATTTGTGGAATAAAATTTAATTTTTACACTGCGGTAAAATATATATCAGCATCAGAGACGCACAAAACTTTGCGTTTTGCGGATCCGTATTTAGCTAATTCATCTTTTGCGCACTCGGAATATTTTATTTTTTAAAAATTTTATTAAATATTGTTCTGTTTGCCTAAAGTTGTTGAAATGTGTCACAAAAAATTAAAAAATTCCAAGTCCCAAAAGTTTTAATGGAATCCGCTAAAGTAGGATCCGCAAAAGGCAGTCTGCAAGATTCGGGTTCGCAAAGCGAGATCTATCAGATTCAATACGCGATATCAGAAGCATCCGATATGAAATTTTATACAATGCCAAGAAGCCAAAAAATTTAAAAATTATTTGAATGTCTTTAAAAGATATACAAAAATAATTTTATCAAGGTACATAAGTGTAAAAATAAGAGCTTATTATGGCTTATCAATTAAACTAATTTATGCCACTCCGCGTTGTAATAGAGCTGGTTGCAGTAGGCAGTAGGAAACTTAAAAAACTTTATCTTAGATTCTTTTCTCCTCAGGATTGTTGGCTTTTCCTAATTTGTTTGTGTTTTAAATAAATATGGCAAAAATAATTTAAAAAATTCATAAAACAAAATTTTTTTTATTTAACTTGTACACAAATAATAAATGAAAGTGAACTATTAAAATAATGATTAACTCATGGTATGAAAAATTTTAGAATTATTTGATAGGCTTTGAAACCTATTTACCGGTTTAAGTTCGAAATGATAATGATATAAAAATTTTTTTATTAAAAATTTAATACAATGCGGGATCGAAACGTTGTATTTCGCGTTAATGATTTTTATTTAAAGAAGAATAGCCGTCCGAAGTGCGTCTTCTGGATGAATTTCAAGTATCACCTCGGCGCCACGATTGAACGGAATTGGTGTTGAGCCGTCTAGAATCAAATGAGCATGAGTACAGCGTGATTTGAGCCGGATACGATGAGCAAAACCGCGCGACACCGTTTTTGGAAACGTAGCATTGAATACAGGGTCACGAATGCTAAATGCCATCTCTGAAAAGTCATAATATTAAACATTTCCATATGGAGAAAACGTATTATATATTTAGTAAAAGTTAAAATGATAATTGAAAAGCTAAAAAATTTCCTCCCATTGAATAAATTTTGAAACAATTTTTTAAAAAAAAAATCTATTAGGCAAAATCATTAAAATTTGTAACATAATGATGAACGCATCTTAATCATCAAGCCTATATTGAATAATTCTGAAATTTTGGTTCGAAATTGGGATAAAATTATTCATAATCTACATTATTTAACCTATTAAAAGAAATTTTAGCAAAATTCAAATTGAAAAATTGAGTTAATTTCAAGTCAATTTTACCCATTTTTCACCTTTAAAAATAGTCTCAAAAATGTTCGAACGAACATAAAATTTCTATATGGACAAGTTTAATGTCAAAAAATTCTTAAGGAATTGTGAATCGAATGTAAAAATATTTTTACAATTTGGTTAAAAAGTAAAAAGGTTATAACAAAAATACAATCGGGATGAAATTGCGCCACCTTGTACGAATTTTTGTGAATAAAAATTTTAAAAAAAATGGGAATTTCAACTTTGGCATTTCTTTATTCAATTTGAGGAATGGATAATTATGATAGACATTTTTTATATTTTAAACTGGAGCATACAACTGCTATTTTTACTTTTAGCCTCGGGCTCAAAGACTAGACGATCGTTGTAGCGTTTACAAATTTCATCAACTATGGCGTCGTCAAATTCATCAGCGCATTGTCCACCGGAAGCGGATGCGAAAGAGAAGCCCATTTGGCCGGCAATTTCGAGGATTTCTTTCAGGTTAAATTGTGTCAGCCGATTGATGTTATAGTGCCTAAATAAAAAAAAAAAAGAAAAACGCTTACCAAACATTGGAAAATGGATTTTTGTAACCAGTATAACAAAGTACGACTGTTTAAAAATAATTAAAGCTTTAATAAATTCCTCTTTTTGATAAAGAATTTATTATAAAGTATGAATACTTTCACTTTTTCAAAAAAAAGTTTCTTGTTGTAAATGAAATTACAATTATTTTTTAAATTGTTATAATTATCAAATCTGATGACTCTTTGAAACAACGAAAAAATCTCTCACCAATAAATGCTTCATTTTTTAAATTACTTAACTTAAATTGTAAATATTAATTAAAATATAATAAATAGAATTTTTAACAGTTTTGGCCATTTTTGATTTAAAATATTAATAAAAAACCATGAGGTAGATCCTGTTCCAGTACAGACAGTCATGCCGCTGCTTTTCTGCTTAATTAATGGACCGTCATCTAATTGCACATCGTAGTAACTAACACGGGCCGCGTGACTTTCACCAATAAAGACTTCATTAAGCGCCAAATGTGGTATGCCGGATGTAGTGTCAAGCTCGCTGCTTTTCTCTGGCTCCGATTCGTCCTCAGAACTGTGGAAAAGAAGATTTTTGCAAATAAAAATACTAAAATAATTGCTATTAATTAAACATTCAAGTATACCCACTTGAACTTGAATTTTTTCAATTTTGTACGGGCATCAGGCGAGTCGTTGGCTTCGGTACTGTGAAAAGACGATTGTGATACAGCCCTACAAAGGCGTTCGGAATCGTGTAAATTAGTTTCTGGATCGATTTGCTCCTCTTCTAATTGATTCGTGTCATCCGCCGATGAAGAGGAAGACGAAGAAGTAGACAATGCAGGCTCTTGTTTTACCAACGTCACTCGAACACGTTGGCGATACATCCATCTAATAAATTAAATTAATTATATTGAAATAAAATAAGATTTTCAATTCAACAATATAAAACTTGATGCTAGGGCGAACTGACTTAAGGTAGACAATGGCCAAAATATTTATTTGCTATTGCTTAATATTATAATCAGTGCTATGTTATGAATCCGACACTTAACTTTTTCTTGAGTCATTCTAATTTAAAATATTTATTTAAAATAAAAATATACGTCATATTTTTTAAGAAAAATTTTTTTTAAAAGAAATTATGCACTTAATTTTTTAGCTTAAACTTAACAAAAACTTAAGCATAATATCAACGCGTTATTTTGGCCATTGTATGCCTAACGTTCGCTTTGGCTATTGCTTATTTAACGCCCATTTTGGCCATTGTCTACCTAACGCACGGCGGCGCGATAAAAGTTGTAATGCATATTTTTATTTCTCTAAAAAGTCTCTAAGAAAAAGAGAACTTTTATTTATTTAAATTTAATGTAAAAAGTACCGAAACTTATTCCTTAAAAAGTCTCGAATCACTTCATCGGCGGGTCGATTGGATTTCCCCGTTAGACATAAATGTCCCTCTGATCTAAATAATGATAGATAATAAATATAATTTTTTTTTGATAGAAATAGGTTCGCACCCGGCGGGATCGGTATTGATGCCAATGACCGGAACGTCGGACCGAACTTTTGTAGCTGCCGTCAAAAACGTGCCATCACCGCCTGCAGAAATAATCAGATCACACCAGGCGACCAGTTCACTGGTATATGAATGACGACTCACCACTTGATATTCAATACCATGAGTCCTTAATATTTTTATAAAAATATTTTACTTTTTTTAGGTCTAAATATTGATGCGAGATCTCGGGACGAACTATTCGGGATCGGAAGTCTAAGTTCAGCCTAAAACCTGTGTCCATTCCAAAATATTGTCCCAAAATGACCGTCCCGAAATGTTCAATTCCGAATTGTTCGTTCGGAAATGCCCCAACACCATTAAAATATACTAACGAATTGTAAGCTACCGAAGTTCCTTGCAAATTGTGGCTACATAATCCTCCTGTTGCTTGTGGCGCTTCTTCAAATCTTCAACGTTTTGATAACGTTTCCTTATCTAAAGTCTTTCAAAATTCTTTTAAAAAAATGAAATACATTTTCCAATTAATTTTTTTTCTAAAGACCTCTTTAAGAAATTTATGGTCATCGACGTCTGTAAAGTGTCGGCCAAAACGCGTGCAAAGGCGATGTAGCTCATAATCAAGCATAGACTGTTTTGAAACTATGACAACACGACGTGGAACTATCATCATCAATAAAATCAAGTATTTGTTAAAAGTTAGTGAAATTTTTTTTAATGAAATCAGCTGATGTTCCGGTTCAATGAGCGGAAAATGCACATTTTCTTTAATTAAAATTAATGAATAAAAAAATATTAAAGGTTATGAGTATGCATGAGAACTAAAATTTATGCTAACTAAAATCTATTAATTTATAGATCATTTGATATTTTAAAAATAATAGTATATATAATGGTATATAATTTTTAAAGAATTTAATAATAATTTAAACTATATGTATATAAACAAAGTAATGTAATTTTAAGTTTGTAAAACATTTTCCACCCGAAAAATAAAATATTTATAAATAGTGCATATTATGAATGAAATATAATTTATGAAAATTGTGAAAGAACACACCATATGCAAGGCAATTTTTATTTGCGATGGAGGGAAAACGAAATAAACGTTAAAAACATAATCATTTAATTTAGTCAATGTACTGTTCTATAGTGTTAAATCAATATTTGTGAGTTGTTAATCGAGAAAATTAAAAATAAACCGTCAAATATTTTACTTTTCACCAAAACTAGAACATTTAATAGAGAGCGATCTTAGCGCATTCAAACTAAAATTCCAATTATTTTATTGGGCGATATAATTATTTTGTAAATCACAAATCATAAAGAAATCGCATTAAATTTCAAATAATCGTTTATTTTAAGTTCGCAGCGAGAATATTTAACTACAATCAATGTCCCTATGTTTCTTTTAGTGTTCAGTAAGTTTTTTTTCTTTGTTGAATGACGTCGACGGCACCCAGCCTTCTACTTTAGGTCGTGTCGTTGAATATGGTAAATATTTCTCCTTTCTAAAAAAGGTGGCTAAATAGATAAGAAAAATTTTGTTTTTTTAACCCATAAGTGACGACGTGTACACTTTTGTGTACACGAATTTAAATTTGTGCAATTATTGGCAAATGTGTTCATTCTGTTCTGTATGGATTTATAAACATAAAAAGAATTTGTCGTATAAGAAACCTCCTAGGCACATATTTTGAGTGTGGTTCCAAAGCTTTACCCAATTAAAAAACAGAATGAAGGCAAACGCCAATTTGCGCGCAAATTTGAACTCAAAACATTCATTGTCACTTATGGGTCAGACATAAATTTATAGTACACTTTTTCAACTAAATTACAACTAAATCCGAAAATTAATGATTAAAAAATTAATTTTTTGAGTTTAAAAAATAGAAAGTATTTTTAAACTAATTGCGTGTCCATTTGAGAAAACAAAGAGAAGTCTAATATTTTTAAATCTATATTTAAAAACAATAAAACATATCTTTTTAAAGTTTATTATTAATAGAAATAAAAATTAAATAGAAAGTAAAAATTTTCATTATTTTTGCCATTATATAGTCTTTTAAATTTCAAAGTTTATATTTTTACAATGTAATTCTATTAATAACACATACAAATAAAGCGTCTTGTTTTCCTGGTGGGGCAATGTCCATTTGTATTGAACCGGCGGTTCTATTGTGGGCGGTTTGTCACAAATGTGATGTAACCAGCGATGCCTTTAACTTTTTGTTCTTTCAAACTTATTTTAAAAATATTACATGTTAATTCTAAAATAAATAAGTAAACGCCTAACAATTGTTTATTAAATTTTTTAATGTTATGCAATTTTATTTACAAAAAAAGAACTAACCACTCTGGCGGAACCTGTGAACCGTCATAATCAAGCCAGACACGATCCGGAAAAACAACGTACCGATTGCGCGGCATAAAATAGGTGTTGTCCTAAAAGTTAAATTACATTACTCGAAAATTTTCGCGCTTTATTTAACATACGGTCATTTAAGTGAAATTTGAATTGATCTTTATTCTGTTATTATTTATAGGGAGTCAAAATTGAAGAGCTCATTTTCTAGTGTAATAAAATCAGAATCAATGAAAATAGAAAATTTGTTTGAACATTCGCGTTTAGGAAAACTTATATATTGACGATTAATTTTAATATTAATAATTTTAATTACCCTAATTTCGCGTGTATAAGGCCGATGTTTTGAACCAATAATAACAGAAAATAAATAATAACAGAATAAAGATCAATTTAAATTGGCTCTAATGAGTTCATTCTATTCGTATTGGATCCAAGCGAGTCCAAATTTTGTACCCACTTTTATGAAACCGAGACAAAGGCGGGCACAAAATTTGGATTCGCTTGGATCCCATACGAACAGAATGAACGCATTGGCGCGAATTATACGCGCGAAATTAGGATAGATATATTAATAATTAAATTTAAGTAATAATATAATTTTTTTAATATCAAAAAACAAAAAAAACCTCATAATATTTATTGCCAAATTGATCCGTTCCTACCAAATCGCCAGCACGAGTTTGATCCATTCTAAAAAGTAGTTACATATATTATCAAATAACAAATAAAAATATACTACAAATTGTTAAATATGGTTATATTTAATATTGTCTTGACTGGAATGCTTGAATATTACTGTGTAATTTCTATGTAAGAATTTATTGGGAGTCTTTACGACTCGCTTTTTGTCTGGTTATTATTCTCTGATTTTATAAAAAGTGTTTTGACCGTCTTGGCTCGCATTTATTTTATTTGATTTCTTATTCTTCAATTGTAACCCGTCAACGCGGTTACAACACAAATCCATTCCCAAAGCACAAATTATATATTTATAAATTGTATTGGAACAAACATAGTGAATATCACTCGAAATAAGAGTTAAAATATGCAAATGTAATTTAAGGAGTATCTTACAAATAGCGCTGCTTAATCGCCGCCCTAAAACCGCCGATTTTCTTGATGTTGTTGCGAAGCTTGATCAACTTATCAATCATAAAATATTCTTTTAATGTGGGTGGCATTTTTCACTATCTAAGAGCTACAATTATTAATCAAAATTTAAAATAAAGTTCATATATTTGATTAATATCTTGATTAAACCTTTAAAAATTTTAATTCAAAAATATTTTTTAGAAATAAACAACCGGATAAATTATCCGCAAAAAATAAAAATTCAATAAAATAATTATTTATTTCATTAACAAATCTTTTAGACATCATTATTCTGCTTTAATTAACATCATTATTCAGCTTTAATTATAATACGTTCATAATTCAGAAATAAAGAAGACAATTGCTTGAAAAAAAGATGCTGCAAAAATCAAACAAATTTAATATTGATCACGGAATTGAGAACGCCGGCTTCTTTGAGAGTCTGCGATTCAATCTCAATCGGCTTTGGAGGATAGGCAGTGACAAGCTGAAACGGTTGAAAGGCGAGATTCGGTCTAGCACTGTAAAATCGACGATAATTATAAAAATCATTAATTCTATAAAATTAAACAGTGGCTATAATTAACTTTCTTTTTATGAAAATAATAATTGTTAAAAAATTTTAATACACTAAAAAATTAAATAAAAAATTTAAAAATATGCTACCCCCTTTGTATAAGGTCGGGTGTTTTGAACCAAATTTAAATTGGCGCCAATGAGTTCATTCTGTTCATATGGGATCCAAGTGGGTCCAAATTTTGTACCCACTTTTATGGAATCGAGACAAAGGCGAGTACAAAATTTGGACTCGCTTGGATCCGATACGAAAAGAATGAACTCATTGGCGTGAATTTAAATTTTGCTCAAAACACCCTGTTAAATTATGTATGGTACATATAATTTAAAATTTTTTTGAATAAAACATACTTAACAATAAAGGTGCGCAAGTCAACAATAGTATGGTTGTGATTAAACGTTGCAATAACCGGCTGATTTTCACCGGGCAGGCGAATTTGTACGCGAGCTGTCGGTTCGCCATCACGCACGCCAACCGAAGTTTGCGCCTTAGCTTGCAATTCTTTCAATTCTAAGAATTATGAAGAATTTATAAAATGAAATATTGTTAGCTTTTAATGGAAACGAAAACTTTTTTTAAACAAAGTTGAAACAAATTTGAAATAAATTTATAAAAAATGAAATGAAAACGAAGAAAAAGACAAAAATGTAAGAGCCATGAACGCAAGCTGCACGAATCGGCTCTTTATTGTACAGTCAAATCACGATCTAATGACACCCTCGATCCAATGACACCTAGGCTCGGTCCCGACGAAAACTAACGTAAAAACCTTCTTTTAATGACAGTTGTAAGGAATCCAAACCTCGATCCAATGACACCCATTGCGCTCAGCTAGCCATTTTTCTACCTTGGTCCCCCAAGGTAAAAATGCATTGTCTGATCTCAAATTTCTTTTTTAAATTCAAATTTTCTTTTCGCTCATCTTTTCTTGGCATTATGTTCAAATTTTGCCACCAAAAATGTTTTTTCTTTTTATTCATTCTTAAGTTTTTCGCTTGCTTGATCGATCGTGTTCCTCTCTCGCTTATTGTTTTCGTGTGATAGTGTTGAAAAAAAAGCTTTTTCGTCATCTTTTGCTCTTGGGAGCAAAAAGTTATTGGAAACATTACCGATTTTATTGTTTTACAGTTTTTTTTGCTTCCCTAGTCTTTTGGCGAATAAAGTGCATTGACCGACAGAAATTGAGACAGAAATTCCTCAGTGGTGCTAGCTAATTTCGAAAACCTTGATCTAATGACACCTAGGCTCGGTCCCTAGGGGTGTCATTAGATCGAAGTTTGACTGTACTAATTACCATCATTGCTAGGTTTGTCGAGTTCGATCGTCTCAGTAGATGAATTGCCAACGACGTTTGGAACTACCGAACCAAGACGTTGGCCTTCGCCGGAGAATGGCTTCATCTTCGGTGCTACATAAGGAGCATTCTTACGAATTATGTGAAAGTCAATTTTGCGATTTGGAAAACGTTGTAAAAGCTCCTGTGGAATTTGCCTAAAATAAACAAAAGATTTAAAATTTGTTAAAATTTAAAATTAATACATAAACGCCGAAAATGATAACTTTTATACCTACATATTGCCATTTTTTATTTCTTATTTGCATCTTTAAAAATTCAAATATTAAATTTTTTAGATTAAAGTCAAAAAATTAATTAATATATTCCAAATGTTGTAAAATTAAATACTCTATAAATACCCGCGTGAAATATTTTCCAAGAAAGCCCGGTTTTCAGGATTGGCAAAATCACGCAATGAACCATCATCAAGCGAAAAACCGTTTTCCCAAATGTTGAAGTTTACAATTACCTAAAAAATATTTGATTAAATTTCTAAAAATAGTTGAAAAATTTATTTAAAAGTAATTACGAACAAATATAACAAAAAAAAGTAACGTCTATAGGGGGGGGCACGTTTTTTAATTGATTAACTTTTTCTACTCTAATTTCCTGTGAATTTGCCGTACCGTATTTCTAGCTGACGTAGCGTTATCTGATTCAGGTGTTTGGGAAAAAGAAATCTGTTCGCTGGCTTGTCCGTGCCCGCCCAGACGATAAGCCCCACCCTGAAAGACGGTCGACGATGAATCCGCAGTTTGGCCGCCAACTGTTTCTTCCGGTGAGATTTCCTCAGCGCCAGCTCTACGAGCTGCCGCAAAAAGTCGATTGGCAATGTCGCCGCCAGTCGGACCAAGTACCTGTTGACCACTAAAATATGAAATAAGCATATAAAATATTTAAAAATTGAGAAAAGAGAAAATTCAATTTTCTAAAAAATTTTGTAGATATTTACTTGTAAAAAAACTGAAAAAAAACCTGTGATCGCTTCCTCCAGCATAAAAGGCTTGCCGATCATTCTCATCAGATTCACTATCAGAAGCTTGACCGCCATTAGCAGCATTTTTTTTCAACGAGCCAAGTCCATGAATGCTAATAATGTAGTTAAAAAGTTTTTTAAAAAGAAGGTGAGTTCGAAATTTTTGTTTTAAAATTACTTACTTTGACATTGCGAAAAAGGAAAACGATAATTCAAATTTACTAAAATTATTAAGAATTATAAATATAAAATTAAGAATTATAAATCCTTCCCAATTTATTAGTAATTTTTTAAATTTCACTAAAAAAATATAGTTTTCAAACAACAAAAATACTAATTGAAAGAATAGTAAAAAATCAGTTCTCTTCAACATAAATAAGTAAAAAAAAGTATCGAATAATCAAACCAATAATTAAATAAATAATAATAATTTTTTCAAATATTTATACAAAGCATATCAGTTAAATTCTATAGACAAATAAAAATAAAGCTAAATCGTGTCTCAAAAAACTAATGAATAGGCCAGCGCCATTGAGCTTCGGACTGTCGTTCAATAAGAGGCTCCCATGCACGGCTGTTTAACAATTCGCGAGCCGTCTCCAGCTCATACTCTGCCTAATAAGTAAAAAACATTAAATTATATGTTAAATTTTTTTTAATGTCTAAATTATTTGCTTAAATGTATATTTAAAAATAATATTTACCTGTAAGCGCACTTCTTCAATTTGTCCCATTCCAATTTGCTCTTCCAGTTTTTCTACATCTTTTTCCTAAATCTTTTCTACACTTAATTGGCTATAATTAAAAAGTACAAACAGTAAATTAAAATAAATTGAAAAAACATTTTTTAAATCTAATAATTATATAATCAATATTTTTTATCAATAAATGTTAAAATTTAATGTAAAATTAAGTTTTGAACCTTTTGCAAAAGCTGAAGTCTGTGGTACACTATTTGCTCAGTATTTTGTCGATAAACATAATTCTCGGGCATTTTTTCCAGAACTTTCAATAGTCGCTTATAAACAGCGTTAAGGTTGAAATGAGGATTCTCATCGACAAAAAGACCTGTCAAACCAGTGGTCTATAAAAAGGCATATAATAATAAATATGGATATAATTAAAAAATATTTAATTATAAATATTAATTAAAAATATTAATTATAATAATATTGATAAAATAATTAATAAAAAATTAATTTTAAAAAATTAATTATAAAAATATTAATAAAAAATTAATTATAATAAAAAATTAATTATAAATAAATAATAAAAAATTAATTATAAAAATATTAATTATAATTAAAAATATTAATCACCTTCTTAGCTACATTGCTAGGTACATGATCGCGCTTCTGTTTGTAATATTCAAGATAAGGATGTTCGTACATTGAACAAGTCGAAGTAATGCGCACATTTTTAAGAGCACATTTCAAAATTGATGAACTAAATTGAGCAATCATATCTAAAAAAATCAGAAATTAATTAGGTTGATTTAAAAGTCCTGCATGCCGTTTGAGGCTCTATATCTCAAACTGTAGCTGGCCAGGGAAGGGTCCGATCCAAAAACGGTTTAAGATTCCCAGAGCTCACCGTCCAGAATGTTTGATCAAAATCGGTTCAGTAGTTTCTGAGATCAAACAGCATGCATCGACGTAATATTTGCTGTACAAAATCATGTCCATGATGAAAAAATAATGCCCTCCATTAAGATTTAAAAAAAACAATATATTATATCTGATTGAGTCCAAGGCCAAATCGCAGCCTAAGCCTAATTCAGCTTAAAATCTGTAAAATGATTATGACCACGTATTTTCTTTTTGGATTATTTCATTTCAATTTTTTTTTTGGCCCGCGAATTTGAATTGAATTATTTATGATTTTGTGAAAGCTCTTCCATTTCTCTGGTACTGTAAATAAGTTTTGCCGTCGGATCCAGTAATTACTGGATCCGACTTACCAGTAAGTTAAGAAATGTTGGGAATATCAGTTTCTATTTCGTTTATAAACAAAAATATTTTTTTGCAAATTTTTTAGCTACATATTTTTTTATCAGCAAAATTAGATTTATTTTTTCAATATCATAGTCGTACATGGTTATTCTTGCACAAAATTGTATAATTAGTGATCTTAGGATTAAAATATAACTCAGTATGGATATTAAAGCACAAAAAAAACGCAAGCAAAATATGCAATTGTGTCAAAGTAACTTAATGATATATCAATTGTCTCGTTTACACGTAATTCCCTCACGCGCTTTTTGCTGTCTGCCTTGCATATGCACTTTATCTCTTCTACTTTATAAATAAAATAAAAAAATCCTAATTATAGAACAAGCCATACAATCTCTTATTTAGTTTTTAGTCAATTTTTACTTTTCAATAAAACAATTTTTGATTAAATTCTAAATCATTTTTTTAAATAGATTAATTTATTTAATAAATAAATGTACAATTTGTTAAATTTAAGAAATTATTTTTTTAAAAGTTCAAAAACTCCAATTTATTCCATAAATTGATAAGAAAGTTTCATAACAACATTAGATATTTGATTTGACAACGCGCAATGCTGTTATGTTCAGTTCGAATAAGCACCGAACGGCCACCGTTGTCCTCCATGGAGTTTGGTTGTGCAAACACCACCTATTTTATATTAATGAAAACAACTAGTTTGATTCTTATAGTTTTATTAAAATAATTACAAAACTAAAAATGCTAAACTTTATTCCATCTTTCATATATACAAATTCACTTATGCAGTGTAAAATTAACGTGTGGTATGAGGTTCGGCCTTAACTCTTAAAATTGTTTAGTTTACTACAAACTACTGCATTTACCTGATCACGATAAAGTCGCAAACGGCTCTCAACTATGTTTACATTCTGAACAAGTCGCATTGGCTGTTCACCTGCATGAATGGCACTAATACATGATCGTGGAAAAATGATCAGGCGTTGCTCAATGTCGCCTGCACGCCAACCATGCATCCAATCAGGATCACCGTTATCCATTATTCTAAGTCGGTCGCCGATGTGTAATGCTATCTCGTTTGCTGAATCATCATTTTTAGTCGAACAACGGTCCACATAATCGTGCGTGCATACATGCGTACCTTAAGCGACTCCAAAATGATTGTTTTAGATCAAATTTTTTTTAAATAAATTGATTTATTTATTTTAATCGATTAAAATTTTTACCATGAATAATAGCAAGTGAGGATTTACGATTTTCGCCATGATTATGTTTAATTTGTTCGAATACATCGCCGGAACCAGCAAATGCTCTTTGAAGACCAGTAGCACTCCCGCCAGCATCAGAGCCCAAAGTTACGTATATTAATTTAGAGTTTAAATTATTAAATTTTATAATTTTTGGAACTTTTCTTAAAAATTTATTAAGTTATGAATGTTTTGGATATTTTATTTCCAGGATAATGTAAATGTGAATGTTTAAAAAGTTTTTTACAATTTGTTGGTGGAAGAATTTCTGCACAATCAAGCGATAAACTTTTCATCTTTTCGGAAAGTTTTGGTCGATGCCGGCCACCTTCCGAACGGGTTATTTGGGTGGATTGAACCGCGCACATTGCACGCGTCGATGAACCGTTACTCATTCTAACTTAAAATAAACTTTTTCTTAAGTATAATGTATTATAAATTGTGATTTTTTCATTTATTCTAATTACCTAATATGTAGTAGAAAATTTGCTTTACAAGAATTCAAATTCTTTGTTCATAATATATGAGTTTTTTTTTAATTTACAAGGGAACTTTAATCCATTATAAACTCAAATCAAAAAGAGTTATATCGTTTTAATTAAAATATTTTCTATCTAAAACAAAAATTTCAGTTGATAACTCGTAATAGTAAGCGAATTATAAACTTAAGTAGTATTAAATATTTTTTAATGGTTCCAATTTCCGAAATTTGAATTTCTTCTGAAATCTCAAATTTATTTTTGCGACATCCGGGTAATAATGCAGAATTATTAATGCGAGAAATAGAGAAAAATATTCTCTTTAAGACGATATACAACTTTTTTATTTGAACTTAAATCGGATTGAAATTCCCTTGTTAGTTATTTCATTTTTTTGACTTATGAATTTGTTGGGGGAGGGGAGAGATTTTTGCGGAGCTTGATTCAAAGAGTAATCAGGTAAATCATATTTTTGTCTAGTAAATCATTTGTATATTGTTAACTATTGTTTATTGCTAATTAGGAATTAATTAACCTAACAAATAAGTTTTAAAATATACCATAACGTTTTGTTGAATCATCAACTGCAATTGGATTAGAAAGCTGAGGCGTCGAACCTAAAAGTTGCGCACGGCTGCAATCATATGTTTCCACATAACCAGAGTCTTGAAGTGATGTCTAAAATGTTATTTAAAAACTAGTTTGCAAAGGAATTAAGAATAATTTACTGCACCTGTGATAGATTGTGAACACTTGGCATGGATGATTCCGCTTCAAGAGGACGTGCAAATGTGACTGACGAACCACGCCAACTTCCGTTGGAGCTACTATTACCATTACTGGCACCGTATTTGTTAGTGGCTTGCTTTAGGGCCAAGTAAACAGGATCAATTTCCGATTCTATATAAAGTAGTCGTTATATTTATGTACCCATATGTTACGGGAATATAAGATTTCCAGCCATATACGTATATTCCAGATCGACGAGCATATTTCCCGGCCATATAAGATTTCTTCTTCATATTCAACTAAATTTCGTTTTCTTAATAAAAATTCACTTTAAACAACACATTTTTACAATGCAACACAAAAAAAATGAAAATGCAACTTCAAAAAGTCAAATCGACAATGCAATAGTCATTGTCATCAGAGCCGCAACTGCTCCAATAAATAATAACATTTCATTGGTTTATGATTTTTTATATGTATTATTCATTTTTTTAAAATAAAATTACTTAATAAAATATCTGGTAACATAATTAAAAAACATAAAACATTATTTAAAAAACATTACTTGATTTGCTGACATTTTTTGTTGTATAAATGAATTTTAAATGAAATTTAAAAAAAAATCAAATAACTTTAAAAAACATTTTTGTCAATAACTTTTAGATCAAAAAAATTGAAAAAAAATTTTTTGTTGTTTAAAGTGAATTTTTATTACCGAATAAATAAGGCGCGGTCGTTCGAAGAATTTTCGGTATTTTATTTTGACTTGGACTTCATTCTATCATAAATGAAGTTTAGCTCAAAATTTTTAAATTACAACTTGGGCCTGCTTTTATAAAGACGTTCATTAAATTTTATGCTTAACCAACACAACATAACAGAATGAAGGTCAAGTCAATATTCACAAATTCGGTTGCCCTAAGAGTACTATTTACCCTAACTTAGAGTACTAAGAAAACAAAACTTAGTTAAAAATATGAAAAAAATCTTATATGGCCGGGAAAATACGTATATGTGCTAAGAGCAATGAAAAGAAAAGCAATCGGAGTGCGAATTATGGACAAAATTATGGATACGTCCCCCACAAATCGAGTACGCTCTACAAAATGTAACAAAAACCCACGCCTCTATCTATCGTAGAAAAAAAGTTGGAACGAATTGTGTGGAAATCTATATTGGTGTTCATGCGTCCTTTAAAAAATTAAAAAGTTACAACAAAAACAAATCCCGCGCTAATTTAGGCCATCCTGTATATAATATTAAAATGTAAAATATGTTTATAATGATACAATTTCATTTTTAAAAGTACATTTTTTGAGGAGCAATATGAGTAATAAAAAGGACTGTAACTAACCTTCAGATAGCCTGGAATTGCTTGAATTCAATGCGGTATTCTGTTCGAATTGCTTGGAGAAACGCTGAAATTGAATTAGTCGATGACTTAGATCCGAATGGGGACGATGTTTTAAAACACTAATTCGTGCAATTTTTGCACGTACCGAATTTGGCGAGCCACAATTATTATTTTTAACGCATTCCGTGGGGTTTAAATATACAAAACCGTTATTATTTATGAAATTAGATAATTTTTGCATTTCAAAAAGGTTATGATCGAAATTTTTAGTATGAGTCGTGTATTTTTTATATGATTCGGACGGAACACCACTCGAAACGCCCACTATATTTGGATCAGGATCACTATTAATGCAGTAGTCTAACGCAAATCCAACAACCCCATTACGGAAATTCCAAGAACACGACTCGCCATCGACCAAATTCGTTGTAGACTTCGAATAAGTTGGGTGTCGAATATTTTTCTTGTGGATGTTAAATTTCGACTCTAACCCAGTATTTTCAAGACTTTCGCTATGCATACAATATCGTTTCTCATTTGCACAGGTGCATCGATTGGGCTTCTGGTTTCGTCGGCTGCGATTATCGTAACTGCTTAATTAAGACGTGACGGGTGAAACAATGCTCGAGTAAATTTTTTCTTTGGAGGAATTATTTCTTTGAATAGAATGTTGAGATTTATTTGTGCTGATAGAGAAGTATTTTTTGGGGTGGCTTTTGGCACAATATAACAGTGATGGTTGGGAATTTCGATGTGTTATTTTTGTTTCGATTTGATGATAATTCCGTAAATTTCCAATACTAGTCGACAATATGTCATCGATATGAGTTATATTTTTCGAAGATACACGACTTGCGGGAATTGTTGATATGCTAGAAGAAAGATCATTAATCATATTCCCATTTTCAGCAATGAACGAAAATTCTGGATATTGTAGGCTAGCACGTCAACGTTCATTTGCTCGCTCAAAAAACCCATTCACGTCGACTGTAGAGGCAAAAACTTCAGAATTGTAAAACTTTTTTGAGTCACAACCGGCCGAGTTCTTCAAGAAGGACATTCATTCTTTGCATAGACGTTGACGATGAGTTATAAATCCTGATGGAAAATACCTCTTGGATTAATGTGTTGTAGTTTTGTTTTTCGTTCCATATAAAAACCGACATTATTTTTTTACCTCATAGATATATGCAAACAAATGACCGAAATAGAAAAAAATAGTAAGAAAATGCTAGACAATTCTAAATAAAATATAAAAAAATAAAAGTACAAAATTTGTTTGTTCAATATTGGAATAGAGGATAAATATAGTATATAATTAAGCGTATTATAGAACAAATTTTTTACTTAAACCATTTGAATGTTTAAAGAAAAAAAACCATGCCTAAAAATCGATTATATAGCTAATAAAAAATTAAATTTTTTTATTAAAATATGTCGAATATTTGAGTTCTTATAAAGCTAAAATTTGGTAATTTTTTACTTTATTTGAAAGAAGGTTTTGTCACAAAAAATAACTTTTCTTATTTTTCATAAAGCCAAATATAACGAGTAAATTTAGATTAATAAATAATTTAGTCAATTTGTTTTTAAAAAAGGAGATATTTTAAATGAGAAAATAACTAATCGTAAAATTTGTTCCTTTTCACCATAAATAATAATGGAAAATATAGTGTAATTCTGTAGGAAAAAAAAGAAAATGAAAAGGAAGTATAAGAAAACTTTAAGAAAAAAGAAATGAAAATGTAGAACTTTTAAAATAAACGACAATGTGAAAGCACCCTTGAAAGTTAAATTTTTATTTTTACGATTTAAATAGCCAATTTTTTTAATAGAAATAAGACCCAATGAAAATTCGAAAAAAAGAATTTCAAAAAAATTAGAAAAAAATTTAAATAGGACCAAAAATTTCCGAATGAATGAATAGTAGACGTAAAAGAGAAACTTATTAAGGTTAAAGAGGACTTTCAAACCCTCAATATATTTTCTTTTAAATAAATATCTAGAAAAAATTAATTCAGATTTTTTATCTCCATTTTTTAATTTTAAAACAGTTTGAAAGGTTTTAGTAAATTTAGGTTTTAGTAAATTTATACCTAATAAATTCAGCAATCTTTAAATATCTGAAAAATCTCTTAAGATTCCTTAAACGTAAAAAAAATTTTCATGTACCTGAGGATGAAACATTTCAATTAATAAATTTTTAGCAAATATGAAAAAAATTGTATTTACAAGAAAACTAATCATATAAATTGGGATTCGTAATCTGCTATATATCAGTATTATTAGATTATTAAAAAACGGTAAAAGTGCCAATATCAACCTAAGCAGCATTTTGTTTGCATCTCTTTAGTATATTTTATTTTTTTAACGTTATTTCACTTTATTTATGATATAAAAAATAAATAAGCTATTTTTTTTGTCAATTTTGCGAATAAAACATCGAAAAATGGAATTAACTAATTAAGAAGACGTTATTTTTATCAAAAAATATCCAATAAAATATTAAACATACGGAATAATTACCTTAATTTCGCGCGTATAAGGCCGGATGTTTTGAGCCCAATTTAAATTCGCGCTAATGAGTTCATTCTGTTGTATCGGATCCGTTGGGGTCCAAATTTTGTGCCCGTCTTTGTCTTGGTTTCATAAAAGTGGGCACAAAATTTGGACTCGCTTGGATCCAATACAACAGAATGAACTCATTGGCGCCAATTTAAATTTGATTTAAAACACCCGGCCTCATGCACACGAAATTAGGGTATACCAGAATTTAAATACATTTAGGCATGTTTGAATGGGAGTTTAACTAAAAGACTGATATTCTATTTTTCAAAAACAATAAACATTTTTTTTAATTCAAAAAGTATAAGTTTTGTGCATTTCTTTTTTTTACTCTAAATTTAATCAACTTAAGGAAAGAAACAAAACTAATGATATATCGGTAAAGACTATTTGGCACGTCAAAAATTTGCAAAAAAAGAAAAAAATGGTATTGAAGAAAGAAATAAAAAATAAAGATAAATAAAGTAGGCAATTTTTAAGAGATGAAAGAAAAAAATAAATAGAATAATATAATATAAAAGTAAAGTGAAGTTAAGGATAAAAATAAGTAATTTTTGCTTTTTCTTTTTTAACGGAAGATTCAACTTGCCACGTTATTCACGATATCAATGAAATTTTGTGACATTTGAATGAATGACAAAAATAAAAAATGACGTATTTTCTATATACCTATTCGATCTATAAACAAAAGACGAAAAATGTACCAAAACGCAGAGTGAGAAATGTGAGAAGAAAAGCCAAAAAACTTAGTAGGTTATATTTAAAAAAAACTGAAATTGGGATAAAAAATTAGATTATAATAAAAATTTAATGCAGGAATGTATCGAAAAAAAATATCGAAAAAAGTACCAATTTTTCTTGTTCATTCAGCATATAGTATTATTCTATATATACATTTATCAATTGGATATAAATTGTCGAATTAAGCTCCAATTTTTCCGATTTCCAGGCATTATTAGTTTATTAATTTCCCATTTAGCTTAAATTTTATAATAGGTAATAACAATTTATTACATAAACACAGGGGAGCAGTGGCCTAGCGGTTATGCGATAGGTTTCACTTTGCTTGGGACGAAGTTCAGTTCCACCCCCGACCTCACCTAGGTGTTTCCATATTTGGAAGACAATAGGTACCACATTGCACAGTGTGGGTTATACGGCGGTGCTGACCGGGCCTTGCAAGCCGCATCAGCGACACCGCATGTTTATGCAGCAAGCCAGCCAAGATTTTGGTGGCTGGATGGCCCTCATCCAAACCCACGAAATGATTAATTCCAAGGTCATTTCTAATAAAGGAGGATTGATCTGGGGCCTTCACGTATCACATAAACACAGTTATATAATTAAAAAAAATAAAATTAAAAAATTAAACAGTGCAAAAATTTAATAAGAAATAGCACTAAATGTGACGTGACTAGAAAAAATAACCAAATCGGATCGAAAATTGGGATTTGGAAGTAGACAATTCGACACATAAAAAAATTGATAAAGGAAACAAATAAAAAATTAGATTCCCTAAAAGTTTTTTTATTATATTTTTTAAGGTTTTTTGAGCAACACGACATTTAGGGATTTTTCAACTTTGGCTAACTTTTTAAGAATCCAAAAAAACATTACTAATTTTATGTTAAATATTCCCATATATTTATAATATTATCTTTTCGCTTTCATTATTAGAAAATTTTTTATCTACTTTTTCAATTTTTTTTTCCATTTTCCAAATATGTATATTATTTTTTCAATTTTTACATTTTTCCCTTCTATTAAAATATACAAATTCTAATTATGCCATAGCAACGTCGCGAAGCAGTATAATTTATATGATGTATGTATATTTTCTTTTTTTATTCTTGATTACTTCCTTTATATGAAAAAATATGTACATATTTATTATCTTTCATCAATGGTGATTCATAATTTATATTTTGATAATACGTGATACGTGAAGGCCCCAGATCAATCCTTCCCCGTTGGAAATGATCTTGGACTAATCATTTCGCGGTTTGGATGAGAGCCATTTAGCCACCGAAATCTTGGGTGGTTTGCTGCATAAACATGCGGTATCGCTGATGCGGCTTGCAAGGCCTGGTCAGCACCGCCGTATCACCCACCCTGTGCAATGTGATACCTATTGTATTCCAAATATGAAAACACCTAGGTGGGATCGGGGTGGAACTGAAGTTCATCCCAAGCAACGTGAAGCCTATCGCACAACCACTAGGCCACTGCTTTCCTTATATATTTTTTTAGGGATTTTGATAATAATTAAAAAGAAATGTTTAATTTAAGCAAAATTTTTTTTTCATTAAGCTATTAAATATTCTGATTTTTAAATAATTTCCATAATAATAGTATTATTAGGTTGTAATATAAGTTCGTAGAATTTTAGATTTTCCTTTATTCTGTACCGATTTATTTTGTTATCAAGAACAATATTTATTGTATCTGAAAGAACTCCTTCTGCTCTACAAATCTGCGTTATTTGTTTTTTTTTGAATAATCTAATTTTTCTTTATTTTTCTGGTTTAAAAATGGAATATTTAAAAAGCAAACTCCATACATCTGCAGAAGATTTCATAAACATGTTTATTGGATAGAAACAGTTTACAAAGCTTATAATAGTCATTTTTGACCTAAATCATCCGCTTAACGTAGATCAGAAAAACAAATGTCGAAATCGCTAATTTTTACGTCTGGTATATACTATTTTTAAATCTGAAAAAGCATAAAAAATTAATTCAATGGAAAAAAATGGTAATAGTTTTGCAGAGAGGGAAAAGCTTTTTCAAATGGTGTAAACATTATTGATTAATTTATTATTATAGTTATTCTTTTTTGTTCAAATAAATCTTTATTATAAACTCTACGAACTTGAACTTATGTTACAACCTAATAATTAATATCACATACCGATGGCCCGTTTTTGAAACGTGTTATTGATTGAGCGACTCGAAACGCGAAATTCCACTTTTTACGCATGTGATTGGCGTGTGGGGGCGCGGATATGGTACTCATTTTTGCGTTGGAAGCAACTTGTGGCGTATACATTATCCCGGTTGGCGTGCAAGACTTTGTACGTGTGCTGCGCGAGGGACTCGAAGACTTTGTGAAATCCACGTTGTCACTCTGAAAGCGTGAAAAAGATTGAAAATTGAAATAAATTTTAATTTTTCATTTTTTACAAAGCTATAATATATAAAAAAAATAAAAATGAACAAATTTTTATACGTATACAAAAATGTTGCATTAAATTTATATTTATAAAGTTAAAATAAAAAAATGTTATAATCTTTTATTAAATATTCATTAAAAAGTATTAAATTTGGATTTTTTATAAATCTCATTCAAAAGCTAAAATAATGTATAAAAAACTTTTATCTTTAATTTTTTAACAATTTTATAATTCATGTTAAGATGTTTAAAAAGTTAATAGCATCTTACTTGTACGATTTTAATGCGCAACTTTTAAAACATGCCAAATTATTATTTTCTTTGAGATGAATTGTGGCAGCCGCACAAGATATTGTCGATGACGCATCGCGTTGACTCATCGGCCTTTGTTCTGTGTTTATTTGCGCGAGTTGTGCGGATGAAAAAATTGCCGCACTATTGGCGCGTCGTACGTGGTTTATGATGCGATTTGCTCTCGTTGGCGTACTTATTTGAACTTCTTCGTTGTGGTAAAATGGTGTACTATGATCACCAGAAAAAAAGTGTATCGCCTGTTTGTACACACTTTCTGTTGAATGTACGACTTTCTGTTGAAACATCGCAATTAAATTCTTTTTGAAAAGTCCATTGTATTGTCATACTAAAGAAAAAATTAAATATTTAAACCGATACCTTTAATAAAGTTTAAACAGTTTACAATTTACCCTAATTTCGTGTGCATGAGGCCGGGTGTTTTAAATCAAATTTAAATTGGCGCCAATGAGTTCATTCTGTTGTATCGGATTCAAGAGAGTCCAAATTTTGCGCCTGCCTTTGTTTCAGTTTCATAAAAGTGGACACAAAATTTGGATAGCTTGGATTTAATACAACAGAATGAACTCATAAGCGCCAATTTAGATTTGACTCAAAACACCCAGCCCTATACACGCGAAATTAGGGTAAAAATTTATTTATTTATTGATAAATACAAATTAATAAACAACTTTGCAACTTTATAAAAGTGATTAATAGTTAAATAATTATTTGAATATATTTTAAGAACGTAATAATTTTTGAGCATTTTTGCCTTTTTTTAAATAATTATTTAATTTTTTATTAAACCCCCCCCGACCCGTAAATCAGGGTCTGGGATGCCAAAGTTGAAGTTCGTTTTTTGTTCCAACCTCTCTGAAACCCTATGCCGAATCTTAAATAGGATCCCAATTTTTTTGAGATTATAATGGAATGTGGGGTAATCAAATATGGAGAGTCCGAAAATCGAGGTCATTTTTTGATTTTAACGTCAAACAGGTAAAAAATAAATTCTTATAAAAAATATAATAAATTAAAAATATATTGTTTTTGTATTTCAAATATTTTCCAGTTAGTTTTTCATAATTATATTAATTATATTAATTGAAAATTTTCATTTCAAAAAGTATGTAATAAAAATATTTTTCGCTTATTAGCTTTAAAAAATTTTTTTTTAATTCTGACGTCAAACAGATAAAAAATAAATTCTTATAAAAAATACATTGTTTTTGTAATTCAAATATTTTCCAGTTAGTTTTCCATAATTATATTAATTGAAAATTTTCATTTTAAAAAGTATGTAATAAAAATATTTTTCGCTTAGCTTTAAAAAAAAATTTTGCAATATGTTGAATGGAATATTAATCTACTTGTGTTTTATCCATTTATAAAAAATTTCATTTAAACGTCTAAAAAGTTAAAATTAAAAAAAAATTATATATAGGAATAATGCAAGAAAAAAAATTAGTCAAATAAAGTTATAAATAAAAATATTCTATTTTATTATAATTAATATGATTTAAAAGCCTTTATAAAAAAAATTCTATCAAATTTCAGATTATATTTTTGAAAAATAATAGGAAATCATTTCCTATTTAAACATTCCTGGAAATGTTTAAAAAATTCAAAAAATAAAGAGATAAAAGAGAAAACGAAAGTGTATTTTCTTGTGCATTTTGTGTCCAATTTTTTTGCTTTTTTGTTTCATCGAAACTCGCGTATATGAATTTTTAATTATCTCAAACTCCAAAATGTTCTTTAAAAACGAATGTAAGCAATTATTGAGATCTTATTACTGAAAGAAAAATAAAAAAAAAATGAAATTTCATAATGCCATAAAAGTGTGTAAAATTTTTAAGTGAGAACATTAAAAAAAATAAAAAAACAAAATTGGATTTAACGCAGCTGGATGCTATAAGAATTAAATTCAAGCTTGAAAATTCTCTCCTTTTGTATTTTTTGAATAATAATAGAGATTCGTTTAGGCTTTTGATAATTTTAGTAAGTAATAATTATAAATTATTCACCAAAAATACGTTAAAATGCCTCATGTCATCTTAAATTTAATACATATTATCCAGAAAAAAATTTTTTTTTCGTAAAAAGTATGTGATAAAAATATTTTTCGCTTAGCTTTCAATGTGCTAAAAGACTGAAACTAAATCCGATTGCATAAAGCGTAAGTGATGATGTAATAAATTGTTCAAGATCTAGGATTTTTAAATAAGGAATTTTTCATCCTCAACTCTTATTTTTTTCTCATTCATTATTATCCACACCATAATCCACCTCCAACTTCGAATTTTTGCACACAAATTTATGTGTCAGTTGTAAAAATAAGTAAGCTAACCTTAAGAAAGATACGAAAATAAACACTAAAACAGATATACAAGCACACGTACTTCAGAACAAATGCATTTAATAATTATATGTATATCCATGCGTATTTTCAGCTTATTTATGTATTATGTATAGATTTATGAATGTTATATAGTATTTCGTAAACGGATTTTCAAGTTTTCAAGCGGGTTCCTCTTATCACATTTTTTCGTAGTTTGTCTCGCGAATTTGGGAGTTCTTGTCCCGTAACTTCCCTGCGCGTTAATGTTGCTAATTTTTCCACTTTCTTTCTTCAAAAGTCCTCCCAGTTCGTGACAATTTGTAACCTTTTATTTTGTAACTTTTTTCATTTTTTTTGTTTTTTTCTTTCTCCTCTCTTTCAATAGTCACTTCAAATTTTATTTAATTTTTATGCATTTCTTTTCTTTTACAAATTTTCTCTTTTTATTCATTTTAAACAATTTTTAGTTTTTTTTTAAATTCACTTTCTCATTTTTAAGAAAAATACGTTATTAAGCTTATCGAAATTATTTCGAAATAAAGTCTCAATCTAATATAATCAAAAGCATTTAACTTTTGTTCTTTTAAAAAAAATATTATTTGTAAAATTCAACACCTTTAAACTTATGTGAGAACGCTTTTGAGCTAAAAATATGGCAGTTTAGAAAACAATTTTTTAGCTCAATTTTTCGTTATATTTTTAAATGTAAAAAATGCACCTTAATGGAAATATTGAATCAAATTTTTTTATTCGAATTCTAAACTAGCCTTTTATCAGTACAAATTTGGATAACCAAATCACAAACAAAATTTTAAAAAATTCGTATAAAATTTGAAAATTTTTAGAAAATACATCAAAATTTTGAAAATGGGACATGTTAAAAGTGTACTTTATTGGATGTGTTGGATCTCGATTATTTTATATTCGGATTCTAATAATCCATTAATATATTCTGTATAAAATTCTTACATTAAATTAAATTTAAATATTCAAAATTTTTTGGAACTTATATAAATTTTTAAAAAAAAGAAGCATTCATGTCAGACATTCGATTCCTATCCGGTTTTTTAGTTGTGCGATCTACTCATCAAAGAGAGTCCTTCCGATGGCCAGAGAATAAGAAATCACAAACTAGTTAACAGAGCCAAACCTGGATGGAATAGAATTAATTGTGAAAGAACTCACTATTAATTCTTTGAGAGAACCACAAGATGGTTAATTGAATTTTTTTTTTCTAATTATTTAGAAATATAATTTAAAATGTAATAAATTTTAAATTCAAAAATCAAAATTAATTTTCTTTAAAATCAAATTACCGATTAAAGTTGTAAGTTATGTCAAAGTTTATAATATGAACGCGCAAATATTATTTAAAAAATTCACAAAAAAATTTTCTTTTTAATTTTCAAGCGAATTTTATACGAAACTTTCTCCCAATTGCCTCATTTTTTGAACATTTTCAATATTGGAAAAAAAGCATGAAAAATTTATTGGAATTAGAATTTTAAAAAAGAAGGAAATTTAAAAAGCAAAAGATGGAAATAGAAAATTTGAAAAGAAGTAAAGATGTAATACTGCGCGAAATTTATGACAAAAATGCATTTTAGAAGAAATAGAAAAATTGCTGCAGTGACATTATCAGCTCAATATGCATTTTTAAGTGGTAAGCACTTTTAAATGAAATTTATTGCTTTTATTAGATTTAAAACACTCATGTGCCAAAAAGTCGATTGTATTTTTTTATGTTGCTTATGTGTTAAAAAATCTTTTTTAATTTAAGCTTATGCAATTTTACCAGGATTATTCATCAAGTTTTCAACAATAAATCCAATTTGAAATTCACTTTGATTTCCAATTTTTTTTTTGGAAATGTTGGCCATTTTTATTTTTTTGGAAAATATAGGAAATTTTAGAAATTGAAAAATATTAATTTTTGTAATAAAAAAATTTTCTATTTGTCATTTTTGACATTCCGATTTTTGACTTACCAAATTTCCAATTTAATTCCGCAATATCGCTAATATATATTCCTAACGTTGAATTTATTTTAATTTATTTTTATAATTTTTATTTCTTTTTCTCCCATTTTAAACAAGTCGTAAAATTCGCGTTTATTAGAGGACTCGCTGTTACGCCAATCTACTCCCCAAATTTCCCCATCGCCATCGCATTATTTATATTATTAATGTTAAAAATTTTTTAAAATTTATTTGCAAAAATTTTCTATTAAATTTTTACTAGCATTATTTTCCCATTCCATCCTCCCAATTTTATTTTCGAACTATGTAATAATGCGCAAAAGTTAAATTCTTTTCCATGCAAAAATTATAAGTTGAAATTTGGAAAAAATATTAAAATTATTTTCAGTATTGTAATGATTCTCACCTTCTAGACACAATAGATAGTTGAACAAATTCTTTTAGTCTTACGTGTCGAACAAAAAAAATTTTTTTGCAAATCGAATCCAAAATAAAAAAGTTATAACAAAAACAAATACTGGCGCCAATTTGAAACACTCTGTATTTATATTGGCTAAAGATTGATATTTCTAAGATAAAACTATTTTCTCCTATCTATCTAATTTTTTTTTATTAGTCTAAAACTTATTATTGAAATAAAAAGAATACTTTTTTTATCAAAAGAATGCTTTCATTCAAGAGAAATATTTTTAAAAAAATAATAATTTATAATCATCGGTATATTTTGATGTGAATTATGGAATTCATTTCGCTATTTTCAAATATTTTTTTTTTTGGAAAAAAATTTGAATTTGAAAATTTATTTCGTTTTTGTAAATACAAGAAACACGCTCATCTAATGTTTCGAAAATATGAATACATAAATGAAAAATATTATATCGAATTAATTTTATGTTTAAGGGTCGAAGAGATTGTTCTAGAATAGACGCTTCATAGGCTTACAAAAATATTAATTTTGCGGATTGCTCTTTGTGGATCATCTTTGGTAGTTTTTAGCCTAACCATAAATGCGCAAAAACAAGTTAGAAGCATATACATTATTAAAATATTTTTGGATCACTTTTATTATTAACCGCCCATTCTAGATTATTCTTGAACAGTATCAGGGCAGATCGACAACTTTCATATGCTATTCATCTTTTTTTAGCAATAAGATTTTGAATGAAAATAATTGTATAGTAATCAAGTTATGGACCATAGACACAATGCGTTATTATGCATGCGAATTCTTCATTTTATTAGAATTTGTAACAAATTGTACTAATTATTTAATAGAGTCCTCACATATGAACATATGTACATATAACATGTATCTTGAAATTTTCAAATCAATTATCTCTCCAAAAATATTATTTATATTTGAATTTTCATGCACATATTTTCCAATTATTTCATTTATTTTATTTGTTTAATTAATTTTCAATTTGTTTTTAAATATTGAAAAAATTCAGTGAAAATTAAAATTTTTAAACGAATTGTTTATAAATGTTATGGTTTTTTTAATTGGCTGATGGTCAGGTAATCCTCGTTTTTTTAAACTATATTGAAATGGCTTCAAGTAAACTATAATTTTTTTTGTAAATTTGGTTGATAATTCTACTAAAGTATATCTTGGGCGAAAAAAAAGGTGTTAGCACATTTCGGGATCAAATTTTAAATTGAATTAAGCTTAGCCTTTCTCTTAACTATTATATCTCTTTGTTTTAAAGCTTTTTTTCTTTTTATTCTTTCACATTTTCTTTTTTATATCCATTCTGTCATTTTTTTTATTTTGTTGTTAGAAAATGTTGCCAAACGATTGTTTCGCAAAATGTTTCATTCCTTACATCTGGCAATTATTCATTCAGTTTTTTCTTTATTATTCTTAGAAAAAAATCTTCTTTTTTATAATTTTTTTATATATTTCAATTTTTAACATTACAAATTCTTATTTATTAAAAATTTGAATCATTTTCATTATGTAATTTTATATAATACAAAGCTGGTCAAAAATAATAATTCTTAATGAGCCAATTTTTAATATTTTTTGAAATTTTTTTCGAATTATTCATTATTTTTTACATACAAATGTATGTATGTAAATTTTTAGTTATTATTACAAAAATTTTAAAAATTGCTTTAACTTTGAAAAAATTGGTCGTATTCAGCCATAAAAAATGTGGTCTTGTAATTTTTTTGTGGTTTTCATTTACCATATTTTGATTCCATGTATTTTTGTCACATTTTTTTTTGCCAAAAAAACCACCTGAACGATGTCAGAGCGTGAATTGTATCTAAAAATGAGACCTCTTTGCCCGTGGAATGTGGAATTGACTATTTGCCAATTAAATGAAAAGTAGTTATTGAAGTTAATGATATGCCCTCGCCCTTGAACAATTATTTAAAAATGTTATTGTTGAATTTTGATGTTACTTTTATCATAATAATTTTTTTTAGACTGCGAATAATTATGCACCAACCCAATATTTTGCAATGCAAAAAATCAAATTACAATAAAATTGTAAAAACTTTTTAAAGATTATTTTTATGTATATTTTGAATAAAATTTTTACCACTCATCAATCTTTAACATTTATATATTCGCAAAGGCTAAATTTTTATATTCGCAGAGGCTAAATAAAAAATTTTCTTTTATTCAATTTATTTGTTTTTTTTTCTCTGAAATTTTCAAGTTTTTCGAATTAAAATGAAAAAAAAATTTTTAGAAGAAAAATTAATTTTTTCCAAAAGTCTTTCTCTGGGTTTTACAAAAAAAAAGTTTTATTTTTTCGATATTTTTGGGTCAAAAATGCCGAAATAAGAAAATAAGAAAAAAAGTGAGTTTAATCTCAAAGAAAAAAGAAGAAGCGGTCATTTTGTCCCGACTTTTTTATATTCCCATAAGAAAATAAAAGAAAGTGAAAAGTGAAAAAAATATATAAAGCAAAAATGAAAGGCAATATGAAAACACAAAAATGGTCAATTTTGCCGGAATATTTTAATTGCACATTACTTTAATTTTTTCAGATTCAAAATTTTGCGAATCCTTATATTATTTATTGATATTTATGTCGATTTATAAAATCATTTTCATATATTTAATTATAAGAGATAATCCACAGGGTTAACCAACTTTATCCTCGGTTGTTTTTGCTATAATGTTTTTATTTCGCGACCAATTTTGAATAGTCATTAAATTGATTGTAGTTCATTTGTTATTAATAATCAGTTATAAAATTACATACACATTTTTTTATTTGTCAAATTGTAATTTTTTGAAAAAATGGTGAAATTCCCGCAATTTTTAATCTGACAAAAATAACAAAAACCGACTTCAAAGGAAAAAAACAATGAAATGCCGAAAGAATTAATTCCATGTAAGATTTGCTTTTTTCATTCTTTTTTCATTTTGCACTTTCATTTAAACTATAATTCATCAATAAGAACGTTTCAAATGGATCAAAGATAGGGTATGCAGGGTAAAAGAAAAGGAAAAAAAATTAAATTTGACCTTTAAAATGTCTTTCTTCTTTTTTGTTTTTTCTGTACATTAAATTTAAAAAAGGAACTTAGTAATTTTAGAAAAAATAAATAAATTTTTTGTCTTTTTTATTTTATTAGGTAATTAATCCATTTTCTGATACGTTTAAAAAAGCATACGTGATACGTGAAGGTCCCAGATCAATTTTTCCGCGTTGGAAATGATTTTGGAACTAATCATTCCGCGGGTTTTGGATGAAAGCCATTCAGTCACTCTCGGCACGCAACACTGCTGATGCGGCTTGCAAGGCCTGGTCAGAACTGCCATATCATCCACATTGTGCAATATGGTACCCATTGTCTTAGAAATATGGTGGCATCTAGGTGGGGTCCGGCGAAACCGAATTTCGTCCCTAGCAAAGTGAAGTCTATCGCATAATCATTAGGCCACTGCTCCCATTTAACAGAACATAATTTATTTAAATGCCAAAATTTTTTAAAATTATTTTTTTAATTGAAATTATTCCAAAATATGCATTAACTTTTTGTTATTCCATTCTAATTAAAAAATGTTTGTTTCTATCTTCGGCCTTTCAAATTGAATTTAATGTTTTCTTTTAACATTTTACTTTTGATTTTTAATTTTATCATTATTTCAAATCTAGAGTTAATATTTTATCCAACAAAAAATTTAATGTGTTTTATTGTATACATATTAAAAGCATAAATTTTTTATATCTATATCGGAATTTATCTGATGGACTTTTTTTTATTATCTAAAAGAGGTTTTTGAGAGTGCTGAGTTCGAATTTTTCGGTCCAAGTATACTCCTTCTGTTATTCTAGTCTTAATTTACTAAAGCTCTGTTTCCATCACCAAAAAAAGGTCCGCTACGCTTAACGAATCTTTTTCGGTCTCTAATTTAAAAAATGCCTAATCGACTACCCAAATCGGAATCGGGAAAATAGGCTACTTTATTTTTTGATCCAACATTTTAAAAAGAAATGCCGCGCATGCGGCTTTTAAGGAAATTTCTAGTTTTTGTTATTAATGTCCGTCCAATTTTCTATTTAATTTAGGTAAGTATTTTTTTTAAATTTAAGTGTGTTTTTTAGGGAAAAAGTAATTAAAATATTTTAATTTTGTTGAAAAAAATGAAAAAATATTATGAAAAAGAGTAAATAATACATATTATTATTGCTAATGCGATTATTAGATTATTATTATTTATAAATGCAAAAAGAATAACAATAATAATTAAATAATATCTTTATGTCTTTTGAGATAATATGCGTTTTGAAAAAAAAATTTTGTAACATTTTTTGACAAGTCGAGTAAAGGAATAAAAAAGAAAGAAAAGATAGAAGTTTATGCTTGACCTTCTGATTTGTAATTAATGTCTTTTTGCCGCTTTTAGTTCCCCCATCCCCCCCCCACGAATTGGGAATATTTATTATAATTATTTTTATCATGTACATATTTATTATTATTAATTGCTGAGTTTTTCAACATGCTGAATATGAAATTTATTATTTTTTTCATAAAAATGTTCCTATAGATCCTAAAATAGGACAAAGATTTCAAAATTAAAAAAAAATCTACTGCAAAAAAAAATTGGGGTCTGATAACGGAAAAGAACCAAATTTTGTTCGTTCATTTACGGCTACGCTAAATCATTACACCAGTTTTAAAATGTAATTGTAATTAAATATTTATTCATATTTTAAAATGTAAAAAGAAAAAATTTGAAAATAGAGTTAAAAGGAACCAAACGAAATAAGTGAAAGAAAAAATAAAACAATTACAAAAGACTGAAGAGAAAAATGTGTTCAGACGGCAAATTTCAATCATTTTTCTATTTTTTATTGCTTGCTCGAAAATGCCATAAAATGTGGAAGGGAAAAATAATAAAAGGCAAAACAAATGCGCCAACACACAGAAATACAGTTACTATTCCAAATCGCCTAATAAATATAAGCACGATTGTACATATTGTTACATATAAATGCTTGTGTGTATGTGTGTGTGTATGTGAGTGTGTGTATGTGTGTGTATGTGTGTGTATTTGTGTGTGTACTGTCAATCGCTGAAATACAAACTTGATGGCCGAAAATTCGACGATATGACGACAGGATGGAAAGACGAATGAAAGAAAAGGTTTGAACAACGGCAAAATAGAAAAGAAAATACCTAATAGAATTTTTTGGATTTTTATTTATGTATTTATTTATTTAGTTTTATTTATTTAGTTATTTGTTGTTTCTTCTTTTGCACAGTTTTGTACGATTATTCAGAATTTTTAGTTGTTAAGTTCTTATTTCCATTAATATATAATTATCTTAATCTTTGCCAGATTTAATCTGGACAGCTACTCAATATTTAATTGAGCGAAAATAAGCAAAATTTATTGTAAATTTAATTTTTGCATACTATTTTTATTCGTTTTTATTGTCCATTAGCCAACAAAATTATAAATTGTTTCTCCGGTAATAAAAATACTAGAGAATAAAATCTAACAAAATTTAAAAATCCCTTTTTCAAATCTGAATTTCGAATTGAAATTTAAAAAAAAAGAAGCATATCTTTATTCTTTTTTCAATTCAAAATTGCCAAGTGATATATTTACTATTTATTATTGAGATTATCAAATTTGTTGACAAAATATTCACTTTTTCGTGTTATTATCTTCTATCATTTTCTATCATTACTTTCTTTATTTGATAATTACTGTCTCAACGATTATTCTACGCCTTTGCATAAAAAAGATAAAATAAATAATAAACTACCAAGAAAATAATACAATCGATAAAGTCGAGAATAAACTAGAATTAGGAACACTTATAGACAGAAAAAATTTTAAATTGATTAAATTATTATTTTTTATTATTCCATTTGAATATATTTTAACAATTAGCATTTTCGGCGTTCAGTTGCTGAAAAATTAATGTACATACCTATGCAGAGTAAAAAAGTATTTGAAAAAAATCACTTTATTTTACATTATAAAATAATGAACATCAAATTCTGAAATTTGTTCGAACGGTTATAAGTAGTAAGGGTACCAAAGATGCAACGAAAATAAATTTTCAATTTCGAAAATCAAAAACTGAAAGGGCTTCGAAATTTTGAAAAACAAAAATCGAAAGGAAAAATCATCGAAAATATTTTTTTCTACAATTTTTTTTAAGATTTCGATTTCAATTTTGTATGTAAATTAAAAAAAAATCCTAAATTTTGCTAATTTTTTTAATTTTATGAAAATTATGAAATTGTTGGAAAAATATCATATATATTTCGATTTAATCAAGTTTTTTTCGAAATTTTTGAAAAATGAGCAATTTTTCGGAAATCGAAATTTGTTACACTTGGTACGTACATCATAAATTACAATATATGTAGTTATTTCATTATGCCATGTAGATTATGCCACGCGACACGTTTTTTGCTCCGCCACCACCAGCACAACTTGCCACTACAATTGTCGGCATGCCTACATGCACTAAGAATATTATTGGACGTCATTCAAACGAATATCGACATCATTACAATATAAGTGACGACGATAGCGGCTGCATGCTGGACGAGTATGGTTGGGTCCCGGCTGATGTAACTCCTAACAATGTAATCATTTTAAATTATATATTTTTTTGTTTGTTTTTTATTTTGTCGTTTAATAAAAAAAGTTATAAACTTTTTTAGTCATTTTATTGATTATGTTGATTTATCTATTATTTTACTTTTTCTTATTAAATAGTTGATTTAACAATAATAAATTATTATTCTTGTAGATCCATAGCTACTCTGCATTGCCCGAAAACCGAGTACAATACGTGAATTCTGCGGGTGAAAAATGGCGTTTTCGTCAATTAACACTAAAACAACCCGCACATGAATTCAACGCACACCAATGCAAAGTTAATAGTGAGACGGAAGCTTGCGAACTACCCATTTTTTCAGCAATGCGTATTTGTCAAAACTCTGGACACGCTCAAATTGCGAGACAAGTTGACTCGGAAAAATTTTATTGTCATCAGGTAAAAAATTTTAAATTACGCTAAGTGCTTATACACAAAACTTGTCTTGAAGCGAATTTTAAAAAATAATATTTTTTTAGATTTTTATCATGAAATTGTAAATTTGTGGAAAAATGTTTTTATTTTGTTTCAATTTTTTTTAAATTTGACAAAATATATCACAAAAAAATATGATAAGCAAATATTTGAGTAAAAATTGAAAAATTTGTAAAAATATTACAATAAATTTCCATAGGTAACGGTGATTTTTGGAAAAATAAAAAATGTTAAAATTTTTTGCATTTTATCATGATTTGGACTTATCATTGGTCGCAGGAACTTAAAGTAATAATTATTTAATTTGTTCATATAATTTTTGATCAGAGCTTTCAAATGAGATATCACATGTCCCGATTCGTTCCAAAAATTATTTTCTGGTTAGGGGCATTTCTCTTTAAAGTCATAAAAAAAGTTTTAAGTTTTAAAACTCAAAATAATCCCGGAATACGGTTAAAAGATTTTTCTAAATTTTGGTCTTGGAGGAGGTAAACTTAGGGACATTTTAATAATTTTTAATAATTTATAAACGTATATTTGTGTTTTCAAACGCTAATATTTCAGTGCAAAAAGGTCATTAGCGAAAATGAAGTAGTGATTACAGTGCCAGCACATTTCAACCCGAATTCAGGAATAGTGTCGCCACGATGGCATGCACACTGTTTTATCTGCGTGGAATGCAGAAATCTTCTCGTCGATCTTTTTTACTTCTATCACAATCAAAAGTTAAAATTTACATTTTTATAGTTTAAATAAAATCAATTTCTTTGGAGAAATTTCTAAAAAAGTGATTAATTTCTTATGACAAAATTTTTTTAAAGCGTATTTTGCGCTCGTCATTACGCCGAGATAATAAAACAGCGTTGTGCTACTTGTAATGAGGTATGTTTATGAATTAAATTACCCTAATTTCGAATAAAATGCGGCCGTTCGAAAAATTTTTGAATTTTGACATGATCTTCATTCTGTCATAAATGAAGTTTAGCTCAAAATTTTTAAACTAGCTTTGGGCCTATTTTAATGATGGTTGCTCCTTAAATTTTATACTTAACCGACACAAAATAACAGAATGAAGGTCAAGTCAATATTCACAAATTTGGTTGCGTCTTGCCTAACTTAGGGTAATTTAACAAATCTATTAATTGTTTTATATGTTTTATATAATTAAGATTTTAGTTGAGCGTAAATGAGAAAAACATAGAGGAAGAAGAGCGAGTCTGGCACATTCATCATTCTTCGTGTGCATTGCCACCTCTACCATCACCTCCTCCACCACCGCGATGTCCCCTACCGCGCCCGCCAACAGATGTGATATCATCTGAAAATGTTTACGAGACCGTACTAACAACACCGGTTAAAGTTATGCCTCCATTTTTGAAAACATTCAGCACATCTTCATTTATCGACAATGAGAAGTAATTTTCAATCAATTTAATATAATTTTTTACGCCACGCAAAATCTTTAGACCTTTAATTAATTCGCCCAACGATGTAACGACCATAGTTGATTGCTCTTCATCGTCTTCGTCACTGACTCACAGTATCACCTCTTCAGTTCATTCGACGCATTACTCACTCAAATCTTTTTCACCTTCTGGAGCTAGCGCATCGTCACTTCAACGTCGCAGAATCGAAATGAAGGCAAGGCGGCAATTTGAAAACAATCAGAGAATGCACTTAATTAATGTTCACAGATCGACTCAGAATTGTTTACCAAAAAGTCAAAAGGTCTGCAATCGATTCGTCTCCACGGAAAAGTTTGAAAACGCCAATTGCTATGGTAAAGAAGTGACGAATAAAAGAATTGATAATTTAATTGTAAAATTTCTGTAACTGATATAATTATTAGTATGTATTAATTCACGTGAGTATTTTAAGCCGTTTAAAATTTTCAGATTCAATTGAATCGAAAAGTGAAATAAAGCAAAAAGTTCTTATGGATGACATGGCTTATGGCATCGATCGGTTAAATAAAGTACAGCACACATCAAAACGATATTCTAGTAATAGAAAACGACGAATTAATGATTATAAAGCATATACTAATTGTCGGCCACGTCACTATCGACGCAAACATTTGACGTCCGATACAAGCGAGTCATCGTCGATGAGCACTGCCGATGAGGCAGATGACAATGAAGACTACACCTCAAAGTATTTCATGAAACTTACATCCGTGATACGAACCATCCAGTCGCCGAGGAAACGCGCGCGAAGCGCTGACGAACGCGTCATGCGTCGCCGGCGTTTAAATACTCGAAGCGCCCAACGAGTGGCGGCAAATTTTTCAGATTCACCACAAACTTTATTATTACAAACTACGGATGACGGGAAACTTGGTTAATTCATTTTTTTCTTTTTTTATAATTTTATTTTTGTGGCAATCACTTCTTTTTTTTCTTATGGTCCTTGCGCTTATTGCCGAGTGATCGCCCCAAAATTTATTTTACTTTGTTGGTGTTTCGAGTTTTATACTTTTTTTTATTCAACAAAAGTGCCAAAGCACGAATTAACAACAATTTTTATATGAAGCAAAACTGAACTTAAACTTAAAAACTAAAAATTGGAACTAGGACATTATATGCGAACAAATTATTGCAATAAAGGAATTTCGCGGTAAAACCAACAAATGCTTAAATAATAAACTATCGCTTAAACTACATATACTGAGATTATTGGATTTTCTTCGCGTTCGCGACAATTTTTTTACTAAAATTATTTTTATTTGATTATAACATAAACTTTTTTGTGACTTTAAATAAACGAGTATAATTTAAATTTATTTTAGAAATTTACAAATCATCTAGACTGGTATGTCGAAACACACAGGCCAATGTGCATAATAATTTAAGGCAATGTACACGACCACTCATAGACAATTGCGAATTGAAAAATGTTAACTCATTGGATGTTGCTCGATCACAAAATTTTTACTCAGTAATGCCGCCACGATCTTTTGATCGTAATCACTCCTCTAGTTATGCTAATTGGTTTGTACATATTTTATTAAAAGGAATATCCTTTGTTTTTCATATAATTGGAATATCCTTTGTTTTTCATATAATTATATTATTATTTATATGTCTGAAAAACATTACAGATAAAAAACATTTACTCTAATTTCGCGTGTATAAGGCCGGGTGTTTTGAGCCAAACTTTAAATTGGTGCCAATGATGAGTTCATTCTGTTCGTATCGGATCCAAGCGAGTCCAAATTTTGTGCCCGCCTTTGTCTCGGTTTCATAAAAGTGGGCACAAAATTTGCGATTCGCTTGGATAAGGAGGGGTACAAAATTTGGACTCCAACGGAGTCCCAAAATACAACAGAATGAACTCATTGGCGCCAATTTAAATTTAGTTCAAAACACCCGGCTTTATACACTCGAAATTAGGGTATTATTTTTTTGTATATTTTTTATTATTTTTATAGCAGTATTTGGTGTGTTTCAACCACAACGACGGACTCGTCAGACGACGAGTTGTGTGAAAAGCTGCTTGAAAACCGCGCAGTGCGCTCGTGCATTGAGTTTCCTCGACGTGTGGCAAATACAAAATTAAACTCGCAGCGCATCGCAGTCACCTTGCCCAAACAAATTTCGCAGGTAAAAAATACGTGAAAAATATATGTAGAATTTAAATTCCGAATATACACATATAAAACGGTACTTTTCTTCAATAATATTTTTATTTAAAAATCTTTTTTTAAAGGTATCAACAATTTGCACTTCTCGTTCATCGCAAGATCTTTCCGCTTGCGCGACATTACCTCCACAAAATTTTGAGGCAGTAAAATTTCAATACGGACCAAGATCTACAATAGAGCGACTCTCAAAAAATAAATCAGGCTCAAATTGCATTGTGTCTTAACAACTGAAAATAATGTATAAATATATACTACGATAGAGTTCTGGACCTTTCTTAAAATAGTCTTTATTAATAAAATCCATTTTTTTTATTTTTTCGTTCCCTCCTCCTTTTTTGCTATCTTCACCTTTTCAAAGTGCTGCTTTATAAATGTATTCAATATTTAAAAATCTTAATACATAAAATAATTTAAAAAAAAACATTTGAGAATATGTATATGTATATTTTTATCGATAAAAATAAATGTTTATTATTGTTGAAAATTACATAAATTAATAAATTTGATTTTTACCAAAATAAACTATCTCCTCCTTCAGGCATAATAAATTAACGATAGCCTCATACACAACTTTTCTAAACACCCTGACGTATTATCCAGCACTCTTGAAATGTTTGGTGTCGCGCGAGCTTTAGATAACTCGGTACAAAAAAGGCTTGAATTTTGTTACTTCTTGCACGCGAAATATATTAACTATATGTATTTATGCATACACTTTTTTTGTATTATGTAGAAATTTTAATATTAATCTATGTAATTTTATTTTTCTCAGGTTTTCTTTAACTTTTCTATTTTGTTTTGATCGCATTTTTCTAAATTTTATTTTTTCTTTTACACTTTCTATTTACTTTTATCTCTTCGTTCCACTTTTTGTTTTCAACATTCCTTATCTTATAATTGTCAATCGGAGAAGAGATTTTTTTATCATTTTCTCTAAACTTCCATCACATAATGAAATATATTTTAATAACAACATATACACACAAAAAAACTTTAAAAGATTCATTTTTTCTCAAAAAAGTTTGTAACAAAGAAAAAGGCATAGATTCGTGATAATAAGGAACGTTTTTTTTCTATCTACAAAAACAATTCAGCGCTTTCTGTTAATTTTAATTTTTCTGGCCGCAAATATTTTTTGTAAGTAATTTCATACATCTAATTTTTGGATTATTTCTCCAAATCAGCAATTTTTTGTTTTGTTGTCATTGATATTATGCATATTAACAATAATAACTCATTTTCCACTCGTATTTTGATTGATATCAATCGGAATTCGATTTCGAAATATTTTTTGCGGGTAATTTGTGCCGTTTTAATGAAAAAATGCGAAAAACTTTTAGAAAATGTATTTTAATTTGATAGAAATTTGAAAATAATAATTTGTAAAAATATGAAAGAATTGTTTCCAATCTTTTTTTAACTACTGCTAAAAAACTTATCTATTTTTTCATATTTTATCTTAAACAGAGACATTAACTAAAATTAAATTGACCTAGCAAAATTGTGTCTAATAATTTTTTTAAAACAAAATATTCTTTTCTAACAGGAGAATATAGAAAATTTGGCTAATTTTCTAATTTGTTTTTATTTGTTATGAAATGCCTAGATATATAATAAATATAATAAAAATGGCTCAAAAAAGGACACACTTGGCTAAAGAAAAGCTAATGACCAAAATTCGAATTAGATACTCTATATAATAATTATTTACAAAATATTATGTTTCAAAAGTTCGGAAAAGTCGGAGCATTTTGAAAATTTTAAATCTAAACCCGAACCGAACTTCTTATTTTTTTCGAACCCGGAACTTTTGAATTTTTCCTCGTTTCATTACTAATAATAATGCATTTTAATAAAATAGTGCAATGGGTCAGTTATTTGGTTAATACCCAAATCAATATTGAAAGGTTATATTTTTTTCTTTAAAATGTTTTAATTCATTTTTTATCCAAATATATATTTATAATATTTTTTGTTTAGTCTTCGTTTTTTAAAATCTAACACCGACTTTAGTTTGAGTAGTTGGTTAAAAATGTACTTTTCGATTGATTCTAGCGTGTAATTTCTTCTAAATTAATATTGCAATTAATTTATTCGTTTTTTATTTGATCCATTTGACAATTTATTAATTTCTTCAATGCAAGGCCGCTTGATCAATTCGACTCGAGAGGAGAATACACCTTCCGACAACGACATGCCGCGCGGATCAAATACCGATTCTTCTGAATCCGTACATGATACGAATCAAGTAATCATTTTGATATTTTTTCAAATTTATTTTATCTTATTTTAAAAAAATTTATTTAAGCGAAGGTTCTTTTCGATTCCCGTCCATCAAAAAATTCTTTTCCTGCTTTTTTAGATTTTTGAGAATTAAGCTTCGGCTTTAGTATAAATTTTCAACATTGATTTTTTTAAGTTTAAAAAAAAGCTAACATAAGTAACACTAAGCTTCGTGTAAAAATATCCAAAAAACACAAAAAAAAATTTTTTTTACAAGGCGAATATAACCGAAAAGAATCAAGAACGTTTACTTTTATATTTTGTATTATATTTGTTTGAATTTTTTAGAGAATATAAATTACTAAAATTTATATTTTAGAATATTCATAAACAAGCATTTATCTTTTAGGAGCGGCCAAGTTCGAATGCACTAAGTCGCTCAGGCGATTTGGACAAATTAAGTCTTTGTTTAAGTGAGGTCAGGCAATTATCAAATTTAAAAAAAATTACTATAAAAATTGAATTATTTTATTCAGAGAAGTTTTCCCATCAAAATCATAAAATTTGAATTAAGCTTGGCTCAATTTTAGCTAATTTGAGTGTAGAATAATTCTACCAGGATTTATTAATAAAGCCACACATCATCTTGAAATAAAAAAGTGCTATTTAATTGAAATGAAAAGGAAAAAATATTGAGTTTATAAATTTTTTTTCTTATGTGTTAATTTTCGTTATAATTATTTAAATCTTGGAAACATTTGAAATTATTGTTTTTTCATTCTTTAAAATATAAAGAGTTTTTTTACAGGTTTCCTCTAACGCAGACAACTCCGGGAATACCTCCCTCTTTAGTGATATTGTGCAAGCTCAATTGGCATTTTGGACGTTGATCTTTTCAGTGCTTTACACGTATGCGTGGCAACAGCATCGGAAGAAATTTATTTTATCTATGGTTTGTTTTAAAATTTAATTCAATATTTTTTAAAATTGAAAACTTTTTTACATTTTGTGAATCTTAGATTAATTAGATATCTAAAATTAGGTTTAAGTTTTTATAGTACCCTAATTTCGTGTGTATAAGGCCGGGTGTTTTGAGCCAAATTTAAATTGGCGCCAATGAGTTCATTCTGTTGTATTGGATCCAAGCGAGTCCAAATTTTGTGCCCACTCTTATGAAACCGAGACAAAGGCGGGCACAAAATTTGGACTCGTTTGGATCCGATACGAACAGAATGAACTTATTGGCGCGAATTTAAATTTAGCTCAAAACACCCGGCCTTATACACGCGAAATTTAGGTAGTTTTTATCTTTTTTTTTAAATTTTGGAAATTTAATTTCAATACATTTTAGACTTTTGAATAAGTCATTAATAAAACGATGTTGCGAGAAAATATGTTGCATGTCCAAATACGTATTTTCCCGGCCATATAAAAAAATGTTTTCACATTCATTTAAATTATCGTAAACTTTTATCGATAAAAGTTTACGATAATACGATAAAATTTACGATAAAAGTGTACGATAATTTAAATGAATGTGAAAATTTTTTTTATATGGCCGGGAAAATACGTATATGGCCGGGAAAATACGTATATGGCCGGGAAAATACGTATTTGGCCGAAAAAATACTTATATAGCCGGGAAAATACGTATTTGGCCGAAAAAATACGTATATGGCCGGGAAAATACGTATTTGGCCGAAAAAATACGTATATGGCCGGGAAAATACGTATTTGGCCGTGCAACATATTTTCTCGTAACAAAAGAAGTTGAATTTTTATTAAAAATTTATTTAGGTAATGGTTGTGCCGGCTGTAACATTGACTTGTCTCACAATGGCGGCAATGCTAACATGTATCGTTGTATTAGGACGAGTGTTTTCCACGCCATTGCGATTAGACGATGTGCTTAAACTTCACTCCAACGCCGACGACGATCAAGGTTTAATTTATAATAAATGCTGATAAAAAAATCCAATTATTTCGATTGGATTGCTACATAAATTTTCGGCGCTTTTTTTTTTAATTTGCTTTTTAATGATTTTTTTCAAGTGTTTATATGCACGCCTATTTTAATTTAACTCAATCCAAATAAAAACTATTATTTTAGACAACACGAGTGGAGTAATAAGTGCGTCTCGTTCTATGTTGAATCTAGCTGGCGTGAGTGGCATTCCGATGCCGTCAAATATGAATAGTGGTAATACTGCTGGCGTTTCAGGTCTCACTGCTAACGGCTATCGACATCGCACTTTCTCAGGTAATCGTGGCGCTATTTCAACTGCTATTACAAGCGGCCAATCTCTTACGACGCGTCGTTTTGAGCGCTCCGGTGGCAGCGGTTCACAAGTTCGGACGTTGCGTTCCTCTTCGTGTGAGGAATTGGCGCTACCGACCCCAACATGTCGTAAGCACTCCAGCCAATACTATTCCACATACGGCATTGGAAGTGGTTAGTATCTTTTTATTTTATTAACAATTTTAAAAAATAAGTTGGATACATTAGCAACTTTTTTAGATTTTTTTTTTGTATTTACCCGAATTTCGCGTGTATAATTGGCCGGGTATTTTGAGCCAAATTTAAATTCACGCCGATGATGAGTTCATTCTGTTCGTATCGGATCCGTTGGGCTTCGAATTTTGTGCCCGCCTTTGTCTCGGTTTCATAAGAGTGGGCACAAAATTTGCGATTCGCTTGGATCCGATACGAACAGAATGACGATTTAAATTTGACTCAAAAATCCGAAATCCAAAAAGTTTACCGGCAGACCAAATCTAAAAATTCACTAATTGAAGAAAATAATGAAAATTTAAAATTGCACTATTAAAACATTAAAACCATAAAATATTGAAAATTTTCTAGACTCTTTCGTCCTTTGCTGACATTTATCCAATTTAAATAAAAAATTATTCATAGAAATTATAAATTTAAAAAAATAACACCCTAATTTCGCGTGTATAAGACCGGGTGTTGTATCTTTGTAAGTGGTCGAGAATTTGTACAACAAACAATATTTATTTATTCCAAGTATGAAGAGTAATCTCCACAGGACAATTAATAAAACTTCAAGCACACGTCTAGAAAACAAGAATACTTAGAGAACAAATTACTGAACATAATAGTTAAATACGATAACACGCGTTTACACATATTTCGCTACAAGACAAATTATATTTGAATATTTTGTGAATAATATGACACCACAACGTTGGGTGTTTTGAGCCAAATTTGAATTCGCGCCAATGAGTTCATTCCGTTCGTATCGGATCTGTTGGGCTCCGAATTTTGTGCCCGCCTTTGTCTCGGTTTCATAAGAGTGGGCACAAAATTTGCGATTCGCTTGGATCCGATACGAACAGAATGACGATTTAAATTTGACTCAAAACACCCGGCGTTATACACGCGAAATTAGGGTACTTCCAATATAAATATATTCTTAATTTATGTAAGAGTGTCAATTTGGTTTTTAAAATGTTTTTAAATTTCAATTTTTTAATTTAGGAAAGTTTTATCATCAGAATGGCGGTTGTATTCATACGTCAACGGGAGGAATTTCATCGCCTGTATCATCCGCAAGCACAACGCCATCGAGCCTGAACATTCACACGGCATTAGCGAGTACGGCCAGCTCGCCGCGGGCTACACACACGTACAATCGAAATGCTTCCGTAGACGAAACGATTCCATCGCCGCCAGCTAACGCCGCCGACAATACCAACCGTACGGGAATTCAGCCGACTTCCACATCCGTTTTTGACCCCGAAAATTCGCCAATGAAAAATAAATGACTTTGACAAAAAAAATTTCTTGACGATTTAAATTTTATTCTTATTTTTACCTCAATGTTTCAAATTTTCGATGATGCTGCATATATTTTAATTAAAAAAATTTCATTTGTATATTTTAATGGACATAATGTGGCTAGCTAGTATATTCATATAAATTCAATTTTTTATTAATATTTTTGGTTTAGCATAACAAAAGAATTGGTTCTTGTGTGATATCGGACCAACAAAAAAAAATTTTTTTTAGTAATTTTTTTAGGTTTTCTGGCACGGAGAATTCGAATTTGATAATGGTTTTTACCGATTTTGTTGTTTTTGTGCAGTTTTTGACATTTTCAACTTGCATGTTTAACTAACCTTATGTTCAGTTTGCTAACGTAATAACATGAATTTTACATAACTAATAGGTCGAGTGAACAGTGAAGAGGAAACAGTGCGTTTCTTTCAAGAGTATCACATTTTGCCGACTGAAATGATGTGTGAAAACGGTCATCAAATGAAATTATCGTTTGGCGTGAAAATTCGTTGGAGATGTAGTAAAAGAACCTGTCGCGTTGACAAAGATAATGAGCTTGAATTGCTTATGTGATCGTTACGCTTTGTCTGTTTTTAATTTAAGGCATACGTATGTCTAATTGGCTGGAGGAATCGAATGGGGGTAAAAACCATTATCAAATTCGAATTCTCCGTGCCAGAAAAAACCTAAAAAAATTACTAAAAAAATTTTTTTTTTTTGGTGGTCCGATATCACACAAGAACCAAAGAATTTAAAACAGAATTTTAAAAAATGGCAATAAGTTTTAATTTATAGTAATTTTTTATTTTTTAGTTGACTTAAAAATATATAAATTCGAATATGGCAATAGCAATTACAATGTTCAATGATTTTATTTAGCATTCTAAACATTATTTTTATGTTGAGATAAATAAAAACTTGATAATTTTAACAAACTTTTTTATTCATAAATATTTTTTACGAATTAACAAAAAATATTCATTGATTCAATAGAAAAAAACGAATTGATTAGAAATTTCTAGTTACATAAAAGGTTACAAAAATTAAAATTGACTTGAACTCACTCAGAGAAAATGAGGACGTTTGCGATTGGAACGCTCTTCTTCGCCGCGCCACCATGTCAGAATATCATGCTCGGCATGTTGTCCGATGCGAAATAGCCGACGCTCTGTCACGTCCATTTGGGTAGGCTTGCCAATCGTGTCTACACATCGCCTCAGCAGCCAGCCGATGCGTTGCGTGAACGCGACAAGCATCGCACTAGCAATTGCCCTCGCTTCCATAGTGCTACTTAGCAGACCGCATACGCATGCGCCCAATGTGTAAAAATGACGTTGCATGCGCTCAAAGTTTGCGACCTGCGCGCCTGCGTGAATAATATCTCGCGTTACAGTGTTGAACGCCGATGGAACTGTGATCTGTGAAAAAAAAAATTACTGAATTTTTTTTTGTATAGTGTCGGGGATTTTCTTGAAAAAACATACCGAACAATTTGAATCAATTCCAGAGACCATCCATGATGGAATGCCCGTTCGAAATCCTTTAACACCTAGTGAGTCTGGAGCACGTTGACCAACCAAAGAAAAGAATTCTATAGTTTAGTTGAATAAAATTAAACTAATATTACTCTAGGTTTGTTTGATACCCGGTGGCGTGTTCCTGTTGAAAGTACAAGTTATATTCGAATTTGTCGCAATAATATTTTCCAATTCTAAGTGAATATCGTCGAAATAGGCAATCTTCACGCCGGGCCGTGTCCCTTCATTTTCCATAATTTGATAATTGGCAGCTAAAAAAAATCCGAAATCAATGAAAATAAAATATACTTTAAACTTTGAGCTTTTGCCACAACTTCGGTTTATATTTATGATCACAGCAAAATTCTGAAAAAAATGTTTATTTAAAATTGCATGTACGTATAATAAATAATTTCGATTCTTATTTTTTTTTCTTTTTATGATTATAACCATAATTTCGAATAGTTTGATAAGTTAGTCAATGGAATTCAATTCCAATGTTATTATAAAATTTTAAATGAGCAAAATTCCGCCATTTTTTTCGAAAATTTTTATATATATCTGCACGCCAATTTCAAAATGACGATAGACATTAAAAAAATTTTCAAAATTGAAAAGAAATTCTACGTGAAAATAACGTTAAAAAATTTGCTTGATATAGAATACGTACATATATATGTTATGGCCAATATTAGAAATCGGCCATTACTAATAATGGCCGGCCAAAACTAATAATGGCCAGCCAAAACTAATAATGGCCGGCCAAAACTAATAATGGCCGGCCAAAACTAATAATGGCCGGTCAAAACTAATAATGGCCGGCCAAAATAATTATGATTAGCTAAATTTAATTTTTATCAAATTTTCTTTAATTTCTCTATCACGAATTATTTTCAGTTATTTTTTTATAAATTGTTAATGCAATTTTTACACAAGATACAAATTCGTTAGTATATATTTTTTCCGTGCAATTCCTCGTTTGTCTGTCGACGAAGTAATCCAAGGAGACTTGACTCTTCGATCAGCAGCAGGTGCTGCATCTGTGACTGGAATGTCACAAGGCTTCGTTCACTGTTTATGCCACAGAAATTGCGATACAAAAAGATGCGGCTGCAAAAAGGCCGGTTTGCAATGCAACAGCAAATGCCACTCTAATAAAAACTGTAATAATAAATGATTTTATAATGAATTAGCGTATTAGCGGAAAAATATTAATTTTGTTGTCTTTGTTTTTCGTTATTTTATAAATAAAAATATATACTAACGAATTTGTATCTTGTGTAAAAATTGCATTAACAATTTATAAAAAAATAACTGAAAATAATTCGTGATAGAGAAATTAAAGAAAATTTGATAAAAATTAAATTTAGCTAATCATAATTATTTTGGGCTGATATTGGCCGGCCATTATTAGTTTTGACCGGCCATTATTAGTTTTGGCCGGCCATTATTAGTAATGGCCGACATCGCGGTCATTATTAGTTTTGGCCGGCCATTATTAGTAATGGCCGACATCGCGGTCATTATTAATAATGGCCGGCCATTATTAGTAATGGCCGATTTCTAATATTGGCCGTAACATATATAAAAAATAGCAAATTTAATAGCGAATCTAATGTGTATAAACACATGATGGTAAAAATAAAATTTTACAAAATAGTTTGATTTCTATAAAATTAGTGCTTTTTGCAGACAGAAGTTTTTTCGGAATTTTCCAACATTTTTACATAAACAGTATAAAATTTATTTGAAGATCTTGTTCTCCATTAAGTTCTCCACTAGTGTGTGAATTTTTAGAATAATTGGTGTTCTACGAAAAAAGTTCTTGTCCAAAGAGTAAATTAAGGTCTAAATTTAACATTTTTTATTTTCAGATGAATTTGTCTGAGGTATACTGATATATCTGTATATATTTTCTTTTTTTTTTGAATTCTTATAATATAGAGGGTGCAAAAGTTTTCGTACTCATTCTTTTAGTCATAACTTTTTTTATTTAAAGACAAATTTTTGGAAACGAACATTTAAATGAAAGCAACAAAATTCTCTAGAAGTTACTTTAAGAGGTGCCCAAAAAATGTCCTTAAATAAAAAAATTGATTAAAAAAATGAGTACGAGAACTTTTGCGCCACTCTATATTTACAAATTTGTAATAGGTAATTGTTTTTCAATTTTTATTTTAGAACATACGCTTCAGTGAAGTTCGAATTTATCACATGTCTTTTAAGGTATGTATTTGTTTGATGTGCACTTTATTAATAATATGCATTTCAGATTGGAATTATTGGAGGTACAGGATTGGAAGATCCGCAAATTTTGGAAAATGCCCGGCAACTCCATGTAGAAACGCCTTATGGACCGCCATCAGATGTGATTGAAGGTACAATTAATAGTATTCCTTGTGTGCTGCTTTCTCGTCACGGCAAGAAGCACACCGTCTCTCCGACCGACATAAATTATCGAGCAAATATTTGGACCCTCAAAAAACTTGGTATGTTATTTGTTTAATTTTTATTTAATTAGATTTTTTGAAATTGTTTTACAGGTGTCTCCGTAATTATCACTTCCTCCGCTTCTGGTTCTTTAAAGGAAGAATTAAAACCAGGTCACATTGTTTTCTTAGACTCCTTCATTGACAGGTACAATTTTGCCTGATTTACTTTTTTGTAACAATTTGAAATTTTCATTTTTATTACGAAATTTTCAAAGCTCCCAAAATTTTTATTTTTTGCACTTTTTTTTATATCTACAAGTAGCGGAAATAAAAAAACAAAACGTCTCTTAAATGTGTTTACATTTTTTGCAACTTGACGTGAATGTAGTGTCCAACGAATAGCGCCATCAGCCGATATATTGGATAAAAAAATTTACAAGAATGGAATTTTCAAAAAAATTCAATTCATGTCCTGTTAAAAAAATTTGAAAAGATATTTTTGTTGTGACGGAGTTATAAAAAGAAATTCTAAGTATGTGATCAACATCCGTGTAGCTCAGTCGGTAGAGCAGCGCTCCGGTTAACCGTTGGTCGCAGGTTCAAGTCCTGCCACGGAAGTCGCCTTTTTTGCATACACAACAATTTGGCGATCAGGATGAGACGGCGCGTCAAGCGTCATCATCTCGAACTCCGTGCCGCTGGGTAGCGCCGTAAGCCGGTATTTGGCCGGGAAGTTAGTGGTCAGCTTCCCTTAGGCCGCGCGTAGTGTTGAACCAAGCATAAGTCCGGAATTTCTATTCCAAAAAACCACTCCGGCAGTTGGTCGCGCAATTCTATTATGCTTGTATTTCAATGTACTGTCATTGGTGCTAAGCTGGTCCGGGGATCTAGTCCTGTGACCTTCCACATCTTCGTGGTTGCATCTATTAACATTTTGAACGGGGAGATGTTGTGACGGAGTTATAAGAAGAAATTCTAAGTATGTGACCAAGGTCCGCGTAGCTCAGTAGGTAGAGCAGCGCTCCGGTTAAGCGTTGGTCGCAGGTTCAAGTCCTGCCACGGAAGTTACCTTTTTCACATACACAACAATTTTATTTTTTATTTCTGCTACTATAGATTTACAAAGTCTGTGAGGTTTTACATTCACGTATTTGCTTGAAAATTTCTTACAAAATGGACATGGAATTTGTTTTTTTAGCATAAAAAGTACAAAAAAATTTTCTTTATTGCGAGACTTAATCTATCTCTAGTCTTAAGAACTACTAAACGTATGCAAACATTTTACGACGGCGAAGAGGGACATCCTAAGGGCATATGTCATATTCCTGCACATCCACTATTTAACGAAAAAATTCGAATGGTGAGTTTAAAGGTGAATTAGTGGGGCGAAATATTAAGTTGAGGCAAAATTTTTTACCCATCCGTAAAAAATTTTTTTTCTACGATAGATAGAGACGTGGGTTCTTTTGCATTTTGTAGAGCGTACTCGATTTATGGGGGACGTGTTTCAGCGATTTTTAAAATTTTCATTTTTAGCATTTTTATAGAGGAAAATGCAACGAAAAAAGTGCACGTGGCTGAGCATTTTTTTCGGAGAGTGATCCGATGGACTTGAAACTTTTGCTATGAGCTCCCCTTACATACACTATTACACTCTATAAATTTGAACCTGATCGATTGGATAGGAGCCGAGTTATGAACCAACGAAAAACGGCAGAAATGCCGAAAAACTGCAAAAAATGACAAATTTCGGCATTTTTGACGTTTTTTGAAGTTTCATAACTCGGCTCCTATCCAATCGATCAGGTTCAAATGTATAGAGTGTAATAGTGTGTGCAAGAGGAACTTATAGCAAAAATTTCAAGTCCATCGGATCACTCTTCGAAAAAAATGCTCAGCCAACTGCACTTTTTTCGTTGCATTTTCCTCAATAAAAATGCTAAAAATGAAAATTTTAAAAATCGCTGAAACACGTCCCCCACAAATCGATAACGCTCTACAAAATGCAAAAGAACCCACGTCTCTATCTATAGTAGAAAAAAAAATTTTTACGGATGGGTAAAAAATTTTGCCTCAACCTAATAATTAAAGGTGAATTAGTGGGGTAAAAGGTGAATTAGTGAATTTAACATTTACAATCGCATTGTAGATTTAATTTTAAAAAATCTTTTTATCGTTAGGTGTTGATTCAATGTGCCAAGGAGCTGGGTATAGAACATCACCCAAATGGAACGAGTGTTTGCATTGAAGGACCTCGTTATTCCACTCGTGCTGAAAGTGAGCTTTATCGCAGTTGGGGCGCTTCTCTCGTCAACATGACCGTCTGTCCGGAGGTTATAACTTTCTTTTAGGCAAAAAATAGGATTTGTTTACTTTTTCAATTTTTTTTTATTTATTAAAGGTTATTTTGGCGAAAGAGTTGGGTATTCCGTACGCGACAATCGCTTTAGTTACCGATTACGACTGCTGGAAGGATACTCACGAAATTGTAAGTTTTAAACTACAATGTGAATATGTTATATAATGCGGGCTAGAATTTTTAAAATATTTTTTTTTATGAATTTTTGAAATACTTAGAATTTTCTCAATTCAGGAGATGAAAAAAAATTAAAATTTTTCGAAAATTTTTTCAGAGTAAAAAAATCGATTTTTTTCTAATACAGTCGACGCCCCCATTAACATAAATTCCCATTAACATAAACCTCCCATTAACATAATCGTTTTGGCAGCTTGGTTGGTTTTAAAGTAAATATCAATAATTAGCATAACTTTCCCATTAACATAACGCTCCCATTAACATAGTTAACGCGCAGTCCCTTGGCGTTATGTTAATGGGAGCGTCGACTGTATATTTTCTAGCCTAGCATCAATTCCTTATAAGCATAGACTTAATTGTTTAGGTTTCTGTTGATTTGGTGGATAGGATTTTGCGTGAAAATGCACATAAGACGAAAGTCCTTTTTATAAAAGCGGTTAGTGAGCTCAACGCAATCAGAAATGATCTTTTAAAAGAGATCGATGAAGCCAAGGTATATTTCTGGATTCCATTACTCTAATTTCGCGTGTATAACCGCGCGACCGTTCGAACAATTTTTTAATTTTTGATTGGACTTTATTCTGCTATTAAGTATTGAGTATCGACCTTTATTAAACAAGTATTTTCTTTGAAATGGGATCAATGTATAGGGCAAAAATGAAAAGCTCATCTGCAAATATAACGGAATAAGTTCGAAAATCTAAACATAGTTCAAAATTCAAAAATTCTTTGAACGGCCGCGTTTTATTTGCCTGAACTTAAGGTAATAACATTAAAAAGTCTGATTAAAAATGATTACATTAAAAAGACATTGAATTTAAAGAATTTAAATTTAATGCATTTACTGGATCGGTCGGATCCTTTTTAATTCAATTTAATTTTTAGAAAGTTGCACGCGCCGCTGTAATGCCAATTGATCAGAACATCAATTTCGATCACATTTAATATGGAGAATAGTTAATGGCATTTCAACCTGATTAATTCAAATTTTTAATTGTTATAAATAAAATTTAAATTGATTTTATTATTTAAATAATTTCTATGTTACTTTATTATGCCATATTTGTTGATCTTATTTTTAGATATAATAAAGCAAATATTTTCTTAGGTTGGTAGGGAGGGTCATGCAATTTGTTTAAATTTTTATTTTCGAATTTAAATTAAAAATAAATTATGAGCAATTTCCACAAAAACTATATGTGATAAGGGAAAAATTAGAATTAATTTTATCCACGAAGCATTTTCGCAGCTCGTTCCTCCTCGATTTTTTTTAGTTGTTCCTCGACGACTGTGCGTCTTTGGTCAAGAAATGCTTTCAGTTCAACATGGTCAAGATCTTCGCGTTGGACGGCGATTCCTAATCGTCGTGCCTCATCCACAATTGATACACAAATATCCTAAAAATAAGAAATATGGGCTCAACAGAAAATGGAAAAATGCTAGAAAAGTAACCTTTAAAGGGACTCCAATAAGATATTTATCCTTTGCTTTAATTTTTGCAATTTCATATACATGCTTTACCGTTATTTTTCCGGCTATTTCGCCTAAAAAAATATGCTACCACTTTCTAAATTATCATATGGAAAAAATAGAAATTTTATGTGCATATAATGCATACAAGATTCCTATTTTTTCGGGAAAGGGTAGGGGACGGATCAATATTGAACTGAGCATGATCAATATTAAAGAATAATTTCTCCATTAACTTTTTGTAGTTATTTTGGTTTTTTCTTCATCAAATGCTAAAAAAAATTTTTAAATGATTTTTTTAGATTTTCTGGCACGCAGAATTCGAATTTAATGTTTTTTACTGATTTTGTTGTTTTTGTGAAGTTTTCGACATTTTCGAGGCACAATTTTATAACATAATTATAATAGGCGATAAACAAAAAAAAATTTTTTTGGCGTCCGATAAAGAAAACGTTATTTTTTGCTTTCAATTAAACTAAAATTAAAGTCATCAAAAAACTTAATTATATCCGATAAGTGCCAAAAGTTTAAAGAGACATATGAAAGATTGCAACAGAAGCTTTTGTTAAACCTTCTTTAGCAAATTGGGCAGGTCTACGGATTCCTGCCGCCATTAGAAGAAGATAACTGATATTTGGCGATGGAATGTCAATATCATATGATCGGTCGGGTTTAACGTTTATTTCTACCTCAAGCGTAGCACCTAAAAAGATTGTTCGAGATTTTAGTTTAGAGAATACAAAATTAAAAATTATGCAGTCAAAATTTGTAGTAATGTTAGAAAATCAAAGTATAAATAATTTACCAGGGATGATATGTGATGTGACCTTATTGAATTCTTTACAAAAATTAACAACGTTAACTCCGCGTTGCCCAAGAGCAGGACCTAATGGGGGAGCTGCACTAGCAATTTGTGCTCTGAAAATATTATTGTTTAAAAAATGAATCCAATCAAGCAATAAATAAAAACTGACCCAATTTCAATTTTAAAGAAAGGATCAAGAGCCGTTTTTACGACATCTTTCACATTTTTTCGCATAATCTTGCTCCCCATTTGTAAAATAGAATATAGTTTGGCTTAATTGTAAGATATATATACGTCGATATAATAACCAGAAAACAAAAAAACTTGAAATGTTTTCAAGGTTTTGACCGTAACCGCATATGCGACAGGAAACTGAAAAAATGTGAAAATTTTATTTTATATTAAAAATTTCCAATTTGTTTTAAACAATTTTAGTTTTTAAGCGACATTTCTGAAAAAAATATATTGAAAAAAGCCAGAAACCATACTTCAAAGATTGGAACATTTTTAATCTTTTTATCTTTGGCGAAGTGATTTTTCAAAAAAAGCTCCAAAATTTTTCTTTATACTTGAAAATGGATTTGGTTCAGGTCATTCCGAATGTTTTTTGATTTCTTATTTAAGCGATAACAGATCGCTTGATTTGCTCTTTACTTCCTTTATATAAATGATTTTATCATTTTTGGTATTTTCTATTTTTGCCCAAAATTGAAATGATTCTGTTTTTGCAAAATATACTAATTTCGGGTGTATAATATTGGTCTTTTATATGGATGCGGTCCTATTTATGATGTTTTAAGGCCGTATTAATGGCAAAATTTAGTGTTGTTTTTTTAATTTTTCAAATTTGATTTTTTTTTTCTTTGTTTATATACGATAAACTGAGTGTAAAAAAAATTATTTTCTAATTAAGGATTTAGTTTTTAATAATTGTTTGTTTTTAGATTTATTCTTTCGAGTTTGTTACTAAGAAATGTGTTTCTTTTCAAATGTAAAAAAGTATGTATTTTACACAATGCTGTTATATATTTCAATTTTTAAATGTTTGTAAATTTGTGAAAATTTTTTTTTTATTGCTTTTCTAAAATATTGTATTAATATCAATTAAAATATCAATTAAACTTCTTAATCTGTAATGTTTAATTAAACAAACATAAATATGCATAATAGGATAACTTGAAATTCGTTTTTGCTATAACTTTTGGCTAAAGTGGCGAACATGAAAACAGTATAAATTATTACATATTGAGGGCGTAAAAAGTTGTGTTTGAAAGTTACAGAATTTTAAAAATCATTCAACACTCATTGAAAAACTTATTTTTTTGCTCGTCCTCTTTTTTGACTTTTATTTTTTCTATTACAAGTTTTATTTTGAACAAATCGTTAAAATTACCCTGCTTATTAAATTTTTTTTACATATGATATTTTCTCCAAGTGCGCGTTGTGACTTCGCGCTCTGAAAATGGTCTTTAGTACTTTTAAAAACAATGAAGGGGGTCTTCCTTGCTCATATATAGTTCGAATTTTATAATCATTTGATTTTTTTAAACCTACAGGATGAGTAGCTCCTTTTCAAACGAATTGTGGATAATTTCTGCTCCAGGTGAAAAGACTCCACAAGAGACGTGGGATCGTTTACAAAGTGCAACATCGAGTTTGTCTTCGAACAGCAAATTCAATGTACCCGATCTTAAAGTATGCAATTAAATTCGTATATTAGATTTTAAAAAATTAGTTTTAATTTAGGTTGGCACTCTAGATCAACTTGTCGGTTTATCCGATGACTTGGCGAAGTTGGATACTGCTGCCGAACAGTAAATAAATTTTTATTTTTATTTCTTTTACGCATATTAATTTTGAGATTTTTACAAAATGATTCACTTAGCTTCTTCTAGAACAACTCGGAAATTGGTACAATACTTCGCGGAGGTTTTAGAAGAGGAGCGTGATAAATTGAATGATAATCTCATGATTGGAAACAGTTATAATTAATTTTGAGTTTTTTTTCGGTTTTTATAACTAATTTAAATTTATTTCAGAAGATATGCACACTTATATTACAAAATTCCAATGGGAGGGCGCCAAATATCCGCTGAAACAATCACTTAAAGTACTTAGTGAACTAATCGGGAAGGTATTTTTTTATATTCTTATTAAATAGAAGAGTATCTATTTTGTGTTTTTTGATTTATTCAAGTTAATATGATTATGTTCGAGAAGAGGAAGAATGATGATTTGAGTAAAAAATAAATGAATACATAAAGCGTGGCATAAATTCGTATTTAGTTTTGTTTTCGACATAACTTTTATTTTGCAATCAATTTTCGAAATTTTTTAAATTAGATTTTTACTTCTATTTTTAACTAAAAAGGCAAATTAATTTAATATAGACTTAGTGATTAAATTTTTAATCTTTATGTTACACATTTTAAAAGCCAAACTAGGGAATAATTTGCGCCATCCTGTATATAGTTTGCTTACTTTCTTACTCTTGAATTTATGTACCCTAATTTCGTGCCTAAGGTCGGGTGTTTTGAACCAAATTTAAATTGGCGCCATCGAGTTCATTCTGTTGTATCAGATCCAAACGAGTCCAAATATTGTGCCCACTCTTATGAAACCGTGACAAAGGCGGGCACAAAATTTGGACTTCAACGGATCCGATACAACAGAATGAACTCTTTGGCGCGAATTTAAATTTGGCTCAAAACACCCGGCCTTATACACGCGAAATTAGGGTAACTCAAATTATTTTCCATTAAAATTTTTTAAGTTATTTTACTTTGGCATTTTTTTAAATAATAATTTTCTAAATTTTTTTAACAATTATTTTAGTTATTTTTTATAGCAAATAACACAAATTGACAACGATTTAAAGGCTAAAGCTATAGCGTACAATAATTTAAAGAGCAGTCTTGCGTCTATTGATCGTAAGGCAACGTATGTTTTACATATTCATTTTTGAAAATAAATTATAATTTTTTGAACTGTAATATTTTGTTATTTGAATTTTTAATATTTTAAATAAACCTCCATGGTTTTTTAGAGGATCACTTATTACAAAAGACTTATCTGACATTGTAAAAGCGGAAGATTTTGTGCGAGACTCCGAGTATTTACAAACTGTTGTTGTAGTCGTGCCAAAGTATTTTCCTATTGATTTGTTTAAGATTTTTTAATAATTTTTTAATTTTCTAAAATATTTAAACATATTAAGCCAGGGTTGCCAGGTGTCCTTTTTAAAAAGATTTGTTCTTTTTTTGAGGGGGTCTGTTCTTTTTTATTTTTTGTTCTTTTTTTGAGATGTTTGACTATGTGATGAAGAATGGCTCTCTTAGGCACAGGGCACTACGCCTTAGGCTCAGGCTCAAACAATTGGGGCCTCGGCTTAGGCTTATGTGCCATTCCATTTGGGCTTTAGGCCAGGGTTGCCAGATGTCCTTTTTAAAAAGATTTGTTCTTTTTTTGAGGGGGTCTTTTTTATTTTTTGTTCTTTTTTTTCCATGAAGAATGGCTCTCTTGGACACAGGATCAGGAGTTCCGGGAAGTATTAATTGTTGAGAGAATAAAGAATCTGATCCGAAAAGTTAACGAAATAGCCCCAATTCAGATATTTTTAGAAAAATCTTTTTTTGTTGTTGGAAATTATCAATAAAATTTTTTTCGTGCCCAGCGTTCATTTTTATTTTATTTTCATCTGGCAACCCTGTATTAAGCATATTTTTTTTTAACATATTAAGCATATTAAGTACAGTCAAACCTCGATATAACGTCACCTCGCTTTAACGTCAACCTCGGTATAACGTCACTTAGGCCCGGTCCCGATGATTTTACTATGCCATAACGTCACCTTCAATTATATGAACCCTCGCTTTAACGTCAACCTCGGTATAACGTCACTTAGGCCCGGTCCCGATGATTTTACTATGCCATAACGTCACCTTCAATTATATGAACCCTCGCTTTAACGTCAACCTCGGTATAACGTCACTTAGGCCCGGTCCCGATGATTTTACTATTCCATAACGTCACCTTTAATTATATGAACCCTCGCTTTAACGTCAACCTCGGTATAACGTCACTTAGGCCCGGTCCCGATGATTTTACTATGCCATAACGTCACCTTCAATTATATGAACCCTCGCTTTAACGTCAACCTCGGTATAACGTCACTTAGGCCCGGTCCCGATGATTTTACTATGCCATAACGTCACCTTCAATTATATGAACCCTCGCTTTAACGTCACCCTATGTCGTGAACTCTGGTTTACGAAAAGTTAAAAAATCTTTTTTAGATTCAAATTTTTTCTCTTTTCGTGCTTATTTTCTTGGCATTCTGCTCATTTTTTCTCTTTTCGCGCTTATTTTTCTTGGCATTCTGCTCAATTGTTATCGTTAAAATATTTTTTGCGTTAACGTTGTTAAATTTTTCACTTTTTTTTCCCAGTTTGTGACACTTTTTTCTCTTTTCATTTTCTCTTTAAATTAAAAAATAAAGTATATTGTAAACCTTTTTCTTTGTTAAAAGTCATTCAGAGACATAACAGTTTCTTACTCAGACTTTGGGGCAGTTAATATACTCTGCTTATTAAACCCTCGCTTTAAAGTCAACCTCGGTAAAACGTCACTTAGGCCCGGTCCCAAAGGGTGACGTTATATCGAGGTATGACTGTATATATTTTATTAAGTAATCATCGATTTGATTTTTTAATTAAATTTTTTTAATGCGACCCTTTTTATAAAAATACAATTTTTTAACTTAATACAACTCTTTTTTTTATTAGAAATTGTAATAGTTTGGATTTTAATAATTGTTACTAATTATAGAATTTATACCAAAGAATGGGAGGCAAAATACGCTACATTTTCAAAAATGGTCGTACCTGGTTCAGCAAAGCGAATAACCGAAGATCATGAACATGCGTTGTACACGCTAACTTTGTTTCGCCACGTCCTCGACGAATATAAAGCCACTTGTCGGGAAAACAAGTAGATTATTTTTATATTTTTTTTGTAGATTTTTTTTTAAATTATAATTTACAGGGCGATTTTTATTTTTTATCTTTTTATATATTTATTGTAAAGGTATATCGTCCGTGACTTTGTTTACGACGAGAACACACTTAAGGCAGGAAAAAATGAGCGCGATAAGCTGGTTCAAGAAAAACAACGACAGTATCCACCATTGATACGCTGGTTGAAAATTAACTTTGGAGAAATTTTTTCCGCCTATGTGCATGTTAAAGCACTTCGAGTCTTTGTGGAATCAGTTTTGCGGTAATAACAATTTTTTTTGCATTTTCGTTGTATAAATTTTAAGTACCCTAATTTCGCATGTATAAGGCCGTGTATTTTGAGCCAAATTTAAATCGTCGCCAATGATTTCATTCTGTTCGTATTGGATCCAAGCGAATCGCAAATTTTGTGCCCACTTTTATGAAACCGAGACAAAGGCGGGCACAAAATTCGGAGCCCAACAGATCCGATACGAACGGAATGAACTCATTGGCGCGAATTCAAATTTGGCTCAAAACACCCAACGTTGTGGTGTCATATTATTCACAAAATATTCAAATATAATTTGTCTTGTAGCGAAATATGTGTAAACGCGTGTTATCGTATTTAACTATTATGTTCAGTAATTTGTTCTCTAAGTATTCTTGTTTTCTAGACGTGTGCTTGAAGTTTTATTAATTGTCCTGTGGAGATTACTCTTCATACTTGGAATAAATAAATATTGTTTGTTGTACAAATTCTCGACCACTTACAAAGATACAACACCCGGTCTTATACACGCGAAATTAGGGTGTTATTTTTTTAAATTTATAATTTCTATGAATAATTTTTTATTTAAATTGGATAAATGTCAGCAAAGGACGAAAGAGTCTAGAAAATTTTCAATATTTTATGGTTTTAATGTTTTAATAGTGCAATTTTAAATTTTCATTATTTTCTTCAATTAGTGAATTTTTAGATTTGGTCTGCCGGTAAACTTTTTGTCTGCGATTTTGGAACCACAGAAAAATGCACAGAAAAAGTTGAGATTAGAGTTGGGCAAACTTTATCAACATTTGGATGGATCAGCCGCAGGGCCTATTGAGGTACCTTTTGGAAGATTTAATATCAAAATCTTCACTTTATTTTGTACTTGTATTGTTAGTAATTTTAAATTAATTTGTTAAGGCGTTCGACGATGCGCCAACTCTAGTTTCTCTTGGTGTACATGACTACTATCCCTACGTCTTTTTCAAGATAAGTATGGACTTTGAAAAGAGATTATGAAAGGCTGTCATCATTATGAATGCGAATAGACAATCTAACTTAATTCAACTGGTTACTTAGATTTAGTCATTTGAGAACTCTATACTTGTGAAAACATTCAAAATGGTTAGTGACTTTATAATAATTCCTCATTTTAAGCTATGACATCTGCAATTTTTATATTTCTATTTCTATATTTTGATTAGAAAAAAAATGGTATAAGATATCAAAAAATTTGTTTTTTAATTACAACTTTATTGAATGAATACATAATATTTTTTTAAATATTTCGTAAAAAACATTTGTATTTGTAGTAGTAGATAAAAAGATAATAAAGATATTAGAAGCTTATTTATCTATAACACCATAAATATGTATATACAGTCAAACCTCGATCTAATGACACCCCTAGGGACCGAGCCAAAGTGTCATTAGATCGAGGGTGTCGTAAGATCGAGGTTTTCGAAATTAGCTAGCATTACTGAGGAATTTCTGTCTCAATTTCTGTCAATAAATGCACTTTATTCGCTAAAAGACTAGAGAAGCAAAAAAAACTGTAAAACAATAAAAGTTCAAATAAATAAAAGTTTCAAATAACGCTTGGCTTTCGGTGTCTCCATTGGTAAATTTGTTAAGTTGGTAAGAATGTTTGTAAAAATGAATAAAAAGAAAAAAAATATAGTGGCAAAATTTGAACATAATCCCAAGAAAAGATGAGCGAAAAGAAAATTTGAATTTAAAAAAGAAATTTGAGATCAGACAATGCATTTTTACCTTGGGGGACCAAGGTAAAAAAATGGCTAGCTGAGCGCAATGGGTGTCATTGGATCGAGGTTTGGATTCCTTACAACTGTCATTAAAAAAGATTTTTACGTTAGTTTTCGTCGGGACCGAGCCTAAGTGTCATTAGATCGAGGGTGTCATAAGATCGAGGTGTCATTATATCGAGGTTTGACTGTACTTTAATAAAAATAAATTTATTTCGAAACAAAATTTGTGATTTCAATTCAAGCTGCTTTTTAAATATAAACAATATAACTTTCAATACTAAATAAGTAACATATAAATTTAATATAACATATAAATTTAACATATAAATTTAAATACACAATGTCCAAGTTAAAGTTATGATTTATTTTCATTATAATTTTTGATAGGATCAATAAATTTGAATGAAATTTCTGGAATCGATTAATTTCGCTGAAAATTTTTTTGGGATAAATTTTTGCGCGCGCCATTTTTGCGCGTGACATTTTGCACTCCCGATGTGCCATATGTCATTCGACGCAGAATTTCACGGTGAGTTCAATACAATAAACCACATATATCTAGCTGTTCTACAAAAAAAGTTATGGTGTGAAAAAAGGAACAAAAAAATAAAAATTTTATAATAACAATTTTTCCATAAAACCAATTGCGATTTTATTTTTATTTTTTGTTTTTGTTCCTTCTGCACGCCATAAATTTTTAATTTTTTTGCAAAGCAGCTAGAGACGTGTGTTTTACTGTACCGAACTTATCATGAAATTGTGCGTCGAATGACGTATCGCACATCGAGCGCGCAAAAAAAGCTAAGCGCAAAAAATTTTCATTCCAAAAAATTCTCATAGCCAAATTAATCGATTCCTGAAATTTCATCCAAATGTATCGATCCTATCAAAAGCTGTAATAAAAACAAATCGTAACTTTGAGCTTTGGAATATCCTGTATAATTAAATGAAATTATTTAATTATTTCGAGTCATGGCTGTGAATTTCTGCTCGAAGCAATTGTTGATTGAATCGATGAATATGTTATAGTTGTAAAATCTCTAAATTTCATAAATTAAAGTGGAAAATAGGCGTAAAATAAAATTTGCTGACTATATTTACATGAATAAATTGAATTAAGACTTTATTTTTTGTTCAAATAATTTTTGCTAATTAAACAAAAATTAACAAATAATTGAAGTTAGTTTTTAAATGACACTTTAAAATGAACCACATTTTTATGTGTAAAATGAATGAAAATTATTGTTGAATTTTTGTGAATTGACAAAAAGAAAAACTTTATCTGTACGCTCATTGGTTCCTTTTTTAAATAAATTACTGTGAAAAAGATTTCCGCCTTATTATAAAATAAAAGATTGCGCAGTAGGTAGGTCTCTTTTTATTTTTCGAAATCTATATACATAAATTAAATTTTGAAAAATAAAATATTAATGTTATAAACAGTGGTTGGATTTAATTCTCGTGATTCCTGACATTTTTTTTCACGATATTGTCAAAAAAAAAATTTAATTTATCTAAGAGCCGGCTATACAAAATTAGAGTAATTAATTTTATATAATTTTACTCATCCTAACCTGAAAGTTAAAACAAAATTGCCCTGATATTTTACAATCCATTTTCATTTTTCCTCAATACAGTTGTCATATAAAATTTTAAAATTGAAGTGCATTTTCCGAATTTATTATAAAAGAGTGATAAAAGTTTGGTGGTGAAAATTTTTGAAAAGTGAAGAGAAAAGGGATCTATAAATGAAACGATAAATAAATAAAATTATATGGAATAAAAAAGGTAAAAAAAATAAAAAAATTTTAATTTCATTGAAGCGAATCCGACAAAATCAAATGTATATGATATGAAGGAAAGAATATATAAAAATGATGAAATAAAGAAAAAAGGAGAAAAATTATAAAAAGTTGAATATGTGTAAAAAGAAAGAGTGTGGCGAAAATGCTAAAGAAGGTAAAAATAAAAAATATTTTTCTTTAAAGGTTGGAGGAATTGAAAGTAATAAAGTGTCCAAAAATTGAGAAATACAGAAAATAGAATAGAACAAAAAATTAAAGTTTATGAGAAAATAAAAAAGAACTTTACGATGATGCACATGTATCGTCTTCTTATTTTTTATTTTGTTTTAACAATTTAAATTCAAATTTTAATTCACAGCATTTTTATTCTCAACATTAAAAAATGCCACATTTTCTGCTTTTTGTTTTTTGTTTTTTTTTTTGATTTTGTGAGCTTTGCAACATTTTAATACAATTTTGAATTATACAAATTCAAAAATACAATTAAGCACCAGGAGTTCAATGAATTTCAATTTCGATATTCGATTTTTGAAAAATTGCTGGTTCTTTGAAAATTTTGAAAAATCGATTTTAATTGAAATTAAATGTTTTTTAAACTACTTTTTGACCTCTTTGTGGCTTTATAGCTCACTTTTGGTTGTGCATATTTAAGTAACTCTCTAGAATTTGACAAAAAAATATTAAAGTGTTTTTGAAAATCGAAGGGAACAATCTTTGAAAATCGATTTTCGAAATTGAAAAATTATTTTTGTATTTTTGTTTGGTATGTATTAATGCTGAAACTTAATAAATAATCATACATTGTATTTTCTATATTATATTTTCTATATTGAAGCATCGAATTTTAAACTACGGTACCGCGATATGAAAACTATGCGAAAATTACGGTATATTTCGTTAGGCTCTTTTTTTATTTCATTCTTCGCTTGTATTATTTATGTGGAAGGCTGGTGGTATGTTTTAATTTTTTTTAATTATATTAATTTTACATCCTTTTCAATGATTTTGATTTTAACATAAAAATTCATACATGTATAAAAAATTAATAAAATGCACGGTTTAATAGGAAAACTGGTTATTCTTTAAATATTAGGCTAAAATGCAAAAATTCGAATTTTTAGTATAAAATTTTTTTTAAACTATCTAATAACACAAAATTTATTTTTTGACTACTATTTTAGATTAGTGAAATATTCCAATAACATAAATCAAACATTTAATGATTTTAAAAAATTTTCTTTAAATAATCAATTCGAATTTCAATTTGTTTCTAAGATATTTTAATTTGACAGGTTTATTTGTTTTGTCTCTATTTTTATAATAAAACATCCTTATTTATTTTTGCATCTTTTTATAAAAATTAATTTAATTGAGATGAAATTCTAAAACTGTAGGAGATTTGCAATTTATTTTTCATGTAAATTTCAATTTGAGTTTTTCAGGATTTCCGATTTTTTATGTGAATTTTTTTTAAATAGACAAATTAATTAAATTTTAATTTCTTTAATTTTCCTTTTTTAGCTTTAAAATAATTTAAATTAAAAATACATATTTATTTTTAGACAAGTCAGGTTTAAATCTGAGGCTATATTAAATTTTTTATATATTTTAATTTAACCCTGTGTTCAAAATTTCTTCGTTTTTTTTTATTTTTACGATTTGTTTTATTATCTTATTTATAGGAAAATTGAAATTCGAATATAAATTTCTTAAAAACGGCAATTTTGAAAGAGAACTTTTTTTGAATTCCAATTGATATTTGTAAGATCATAAATGTATTTAAAAGAAATCTTTGATTTTTTTAGAGAATAAAAGCATTTTTTAGAATATGTAAAAAGAGTCAAGATCAATATTATTGTCATTTCATTTGATGAATAGCATAATTTTAAGAGATTATTCTTATGAATCAAAATTAATTGGTTTGAATTACATAATTCTATGGAATTCATTAAATCATGATATATTTATTATTTCTAGGAAAATATACGCAACACTATTTGAAGGAATTCTAATAGGATCCAAAAATTTGTTTTCGAGATAATTATGAAATACGGGATAATAGGTTATGTGGAACAAAAAATATTAAGTAATTCTTTGTGAATGATCCATCTTCGGTATTTTTTCAAACTGTTTCACCTGAAGGCAAATACACGAAAAGTACTCCATTGTGCGGAAACGTGTATTGGCACTCCGATCCGATTCATTCGATAAGTCCGTTACCCAAATAGATGGCAATTTGATTAAAGTCTGATGGAACTGTTAAAAAATATAAACATAAGTATTTCATATGATTATGCAATTTAAAATAATTGAAAAAAATCACCCTATATAATTCCAACTCTATGCACAAAGCCAGTTATAAACTATACATGTAATGCATGCATTTTAAGTGAATTATAAATCTCAAATAAGTTTTTGCAATTTTTGAAATAAAAAGTAGAACTGTTTTGAAAGAAAAATGGGAAAAAAAGTAAAAAAAAAGGTTTTTTATGACAAAAATTGAAAGAAATGAATAAATTTTTAGTATCACAATAAATAAACCTCTAATTATTTGCAGGTTTATTGTGAGAAAAATTTAGTACAAAAAATTTCTAATTGTTAAAAAAAGAAAATTGTTAAGGAATTTTGATAATTTACTCCTTAAACAAAAATTTTAAAAAAATCATATAAAAATTTAGGGCGATGGAGAAATATGCTTTTATAATTTCTGTGTAAAACTTTTAGATAATAAAATAATTTTTATGGTAGCCTGAATTTATTTTTACAGGCTAATGGCACAAATGTCGGCATTGAACGCGCCGAGCACATATTGTAGCGCAACACCAGGTTTATCACGTCGTCAACGTGCACTATGCTATCGATATCCTCATGCTACACGAGCCCTTCAAAACGGTCTGCGTGCAGCATTTGATGAATGCCGTATGCAATTTTCACAAGAACGGTGGAATTGCACTTTGAATAACGCCGGCGGTCTATCGCTTAAAAGTCATTTTTTTAATAAACTAATTAACACAACTAAGCCAGAATTGCTATTTTCAGTAGCTCAATTTTCATTCTGATTGATTTAAAATTATTAGCTGAATCGATTAATGTGAGAATTAATTTAATCCAATATAAGACAAAATTGTAGAGTACTAAATTTTCTATTTAAGATGAAGTAAAATTTCTAAATTTAAAAATTGCCACTTTTTAAGAAACGCGCAGCAATGCCGAAATCATGTCGATTTTTTAAATTATTTTTCGTTGTTATTAGACAAAAGGAGCGAAACCAAGCGCCAAGTTTTTGAATTTTTCCCGTAGACTTCACAAAATTGCTTCTGTAGAAGCTAAAACAAATAATAAAATGTTTTTAAATTTAACAAAGAAAAACGCCGTGACTTACGCATCAAGCCAATAATGTTTCAGTAGCAAGTGCGGAAGTCGCGTTCCTCTATGCGATTACAGCGGCAGGGGCGAGTCATGCATTAGCGAGAGATTGTGCACGCGGCATTGTGCCCGATTGTGGTTGCGGCGATAATCCTCTACGCGTGCCGCCGCTTGCGTCTACAAATCCCCATACTGTTGTGGAGCCTGCAACTGGTTCGTACATCACTTCCTCATATTTATTTGATGATCGAAATTTTTATCGTTCCGATAATAATTATGATTCTTCAATGACTTCTTTACGAGCCCACAATAATGTGGGCTCATCCGAAATGCTACCATATTATTCGCCAACTTCAAGTCCGCCAATCGATTTCACGTGGGCCGGATGCTCACATAATGTAAGATATGCCAATGCATTTGGCAGACGTTTTGTTGACTCAACAGAAAAACAACATATGGATGCGAGGTTTTATTTATTTGTCCATTTTATACTTTTTTAGCAAAGTTTTTCCTAATTATTAATTTTTCGAAAACCAATTGATTCTTTCGATTTCTTTTTAAATCGAATCTCTCGCTAATTGGAGAAAAGTTACAATTATAAAAATATAAAATAATTTAACAAACTTGCAAAAAATCAAAAGTGACTATTTTATCAACTATAACTTTTTAAAAACTTGATTTGAAAAGTAATCGAGAGAGAAGTAATTTTTGAATCAAATTGTTAAAATTGTTTGTAGTATCTATATAAAAAAAATGAAAGTACGCAAAATTTAGGAAATTGCATTAATATCACCTAAGATGATATATGATGATTTATCTTTGAAATGATTTATATATTTTTTAAATTAATATGATAAATAGGGCATTGATGAACCTGCACAATAATCGTGTAGGCCGGCGAGCTTTGGCATCAAATTTAAGGCGTCAATGCAAATGTCATGGGGTATCTGGTTCCTGCGTAACAAAGACATGTTGGAGCGTCGTACCGACGATGGATGAACTCGGCACAGTACTTAAACGAAAACATGAACGAGCTCAACGAGTATAGATTCTATTAGATTTTAAGATTTATTTGATAAGAACAATTAATCCTTTAATCGAATAAAATTAATTTTTGAAGGTAATTCTTATATCGGATAGCATGGAATTAGCGCGCGCGCAAACGTTAACTAAAACGAATGAAGGTACGTTAGCTCGCGCGTCAGATTTTTCGCGGCCGCATCGCTCATCGACAACGAATAGCGTGGCAGCGAGCGCACATCGCGGTGATTTGTACGTGAAAATATTTTTTCTGGCTTTATTCTAATTCTTGCCGATTTCATCACAAATCCGACATCCATTTTCTCCTATAGGATGCCATTGGTCTTTTACGGGACTATCTGGTCTTAAAAAAACTCATCAATTTTATGCTGTTCTTACTTAAATTCATAGATTTACTCTTAAGCAAAATTTCTAAGTTTTAATTTGAGAATTAAACAACAAACAAAAGTTAAATTATTTTCTCTTTTTCAAGTATTAAAATTAATGGTGCTTTAGAACCCATTGTTTTAGTAGAAGACTAACAGTATATGGTAAACATAATTTCGGGATGGGATGGACAATTCGGGATCGGACATTTTGGAACCACATTTTGGGAGACACAAATTTTAGGCTTAACTTAGACTAAGGTTTAGCCACCTCGTTGGCTTTAGGCTTAGGCTAAGCCTAACGTTATGCTGTTTTCACCATAGTTATTATAGTATCTTTTCGACTTCCTTCCCGAAATGTTCATCCCGAAATGTCGCATCATCGATGAAAATGTACGTCTGATTTTTTTTCTGATTTTTTATTCTTATATGTATTTTTAGCCAAAAAAAAAAATCGAAAAAAAAATTTCAGGATGAAGAATATACAAATTTGATATCAATTTTCTTTGCATACAAGTGGTTTGATTTTTTAGAGTTTTTTTGGACTCGTCGCCGGATTATTGCGAACGCAATGACTCACAAAATGTGCCGGGTACGGCAGGTCGCGAATGCGTTTCGTCTACGTCTTGCGCCCAGCTTTGTTGTGGTCGTGGCTGGCATATCGTGAGGGAATTTCGCGAAGAACCATGTCGTTGTCATTTTATTTGGTGCTGCGAGGTCAAATGCGATATGTGTATTCGTGAAATCGAACGATTCTTTTGCAATTGACACCAATCAGATATTATTGTTCTTAAAAAATCACAATTTTAACTGTATTAAATGAATTTATTCAAATTAAAATCAATTTTTTTTCTTTTTCACTGAAAATTACCCCAACTTTATTATACACATACATAATTCTTATTAGAAAAATTTGATTTTAGTTCAACTTGAAGTTATTTTTGGAACCTCGTGTATAAATCGCAGCTCTGTAGGCAATTTTTTAAATTTTGACTGAAAAACTGCGAAAAAAACTCCCATAAAATATAAAAAAATTTATTTTAAATATTAATTTATTTGAAATTTTATATTCGAAATTCATGATAAATTACTTTAATAAAATTTGTTTAATTAAGCCATCTAGCAAAAACAAAACTAGCTGATATCCGTGTTGTAACTTGGCTCTATAAATGGCTTCGAGTTATTTGGAGCCATATATGGCTCCACTGCTGAGCCAATTTCTTGAGTCGAAGCCATCTGGAGCCATTTATGCCTTAATGGCTCACAATTTCTGGAGTTATGAAAAAAATGGAGAAATATCATTCGAGTGTCTGACTTGTCTGACCGGTTTGCGAAGCCCATCGCCGTTTTTTCGCCAGTGCAATTCCGGGTATATAAGCGAAAAATTAAATTCCATCCACAAGAATGAATCAATCTTGTTGTATTCACCGATTGCATGATTTCGATTACGGTTTGACTCAGCCAAGCTAGAGTTAAGTCAATACCAGTGTTTGTGGTTCACTGGACCCTCTGGGCACCATTCCCAGTGGCCTCTTCGGAGGTTCGGTACGTCCCACAGCTAACTGAGTCAGCCGGATGAGAAAGTATTGTGATGGTGCACAACTATGATTCCACATGACACAACGAACCCGCAATTACGCCGGTGTGCGGAACGCGAATTGTTGGCTTGCTTAGCCGATCCGCTCTCTTTCGATGAGTCCCATTGCCCATATATCGCGGCATAGTCGAATCGAGGATTGAGCAATGATCCCGGCCGCACCAACCTTTTGCCATTTTTAATCTATCAGAGCTGGAGTCATCTGGATCCATTTTTGTCTTAATGGCTCGTAATTTATGGAGTCATCAGGCTTATCGTGGCTTTCGCCTTTTTTTGAAAAAAGCTAAAAGAGTCGCTAACGAATCGCGACTCCGGAGTCAACCTAATTCACAACACGGATTACCTATTAATAAATAAACATTTGTCAAAAAATTAATGTGATTTATATTAGAAATGAAATTTTAGCAAAATTTAGATTGAAAAAAATTGGATCAATTTCAAGTCAATTTTGGAGAGAAAGGAGGGTTACAAAATTTGGACCCCAACGGATCCGATACAACATAATTAACTCATTGGCGTCAATTTAAATTTGGCTCAAAACACGCGAAATTATATATGCGAAATTAGGATATATATTAATTAAATTAGGATATTAGGATAATTAGGCGAAATTAGGGTTATGTAATTTCGTTTATGCAGAATTTTGCTTTTTTTGTATTCTTTTGACCTTGAGCAAATAAGTTTACATATTATTTTTAGTAAATACTCCTCTTTTCTCAAGTTGATAATCTTATTCTTAAAATTGTTAGCATGATTTTGAAAAAAAATTTCAAAATTTTTTTGTTCCGTTCTTTTTTTCGACATGAAACTTTTTTTGTTTGTTTTTTGAATTTTCTTTCTCTTTTTTCATTTTCTATTTATTAAGTGCTGATGACATTAAATCTTTCGTGTTGACTTTAAAAAACGGAATAATAAATTGGTGTATATATAAAAAGATAAGCATAATTGTAGAAAAGAAAGTTAATCACAATCTGATAAGAAAAAAGTGTAAAAGTCAAAAATTAAGCAGCAGCTATTTGCAAAATCCATTATTAAAATAAATAACAACAATTTTACTTGTAATTTTTTAATTTTTCAAATTGAAAAATAAAATAAAAAATACAATGGAAAAAGTGATTGTTTTTTAAAGAAATTGCATTTAGATTAAATTGACTTTCTTAAAAAATTTTTATTTTACTTGTTTGCGCAAAAAATTTAGTGCAAATTAGAAATTTAAATTTTAAATAAAGAAAAATAAAAATAAAAAATATTTTAAAAATGGAAAAAGAAAAAAATGAAAAAGAAAAACATGGAAAAGAAAAACATGAAAAAGAAAAAGAAAAAAATGAAAAAGAAAATTTTTTTGGTCTTACGAAAAATTTTTTTCTCATCAATATTTCAATATTTTTCCACATCACAAAAATCGCTCTTGAAATTTTTAAATGTAAACACAAAATCAAATACACGTCTGTCTGAAAAAAAATACAACAATACATATGTTCATATTTAAAGAAAAATTTCAATGAAGTCCATTTGTTGAAAAATTTTTTCAAATGTTTTTTATCAGTTGAGTATTATACATATTTCTTGAATTTTTTTATAATTTTATTCAAATACATTTAAAATCATTAATATATTTATCTATTTATACTTTTTTGATCTTAATTTAATTAAATTTAAACTTTTAAAAAATGTTTAAAAAAATGTTTTTACATGAGAAAAAAAAGAAAGAAGAAAAACGTGATTAATCAAAATGGAATTTTTGTCTTTTAAAAAGAGAAAAAGAAAGAAATGCATTTTTCATTTAATTTATTTACAAAAATGGCAAAAACATACGTAGTACATCAAATCGAATGACTAAAAGCGTTTAGTGTATTTTTGTTTTAGGAGTATATTAGAAAGGGTCTTAAAATTTTGAAAAAAATGGGAATTGAATTTGTAAAGAAAATTGAAAAATCGAAAAATCGAAAAAAATGCCTTAAAAATTTTGAAATTGGAATTTCGGTACACCTTTAGCATGTAAAATGTTCTAATTTTCTATTTCCAATGTTTTTTCCTTTTGATTTCTGAAGTTTAAAATTCATTTCCATTGCACTCTTACAGGCGGAATTTGTTTTCCGAGATTTTTATCCATCCATTTTTTACGATTTCCGAAGTTTTTGACCGATTTTTTTTTGATTTTGAATTTTAAATTTTTTTCAGAATTCCGATTTTTAATTTTTGAAATTTTAAAATCATTTCCTGTTATGTGGATAGTAGCAGTGGCCTAGTGGTTGTGCGATAGGTTTCACTTTGCTTGGGATGAAGTTCAATTTCACCCCCGACCTCATTTAGGGGTTTTTTCATATTTGGAAGACAATAGGTACCACGTTGCACAGTGTAAGTGATACGGCGGTGCTGACCAGGCCTCGCAAGCCGCATCAGCTGTACGGCATGTTTATGCAGCAGACCAGCCGAGTTTTCGGTGGCTCATCCAAACCCGCGAAATGATTAGTCCAAGGTCATTTCCAACGGGAGAGGATTGATCTGGGGCCTTCACGTATCACGTATCCTATTATGTATGGTGTTGCGACAATTGTAGCCGATAATTGCGGCCACGACAATTGCGAGTAATACAGTTGCGGTCAACAGTTGCGGCTGAGACAATTGCGTCCCAGACAATTGCGGCCGACAGTTGCGGCTCAAGCAACAAAAATAATTTGAAAAAAAACTCACAAATATTTTGATTTTTTTCCAATTTTCTCAAATATTTTTCAATATAATAAATTTAAATATAATAAATGTTTTTATAATATGTATAATATGTATAAAAATTAATGTTTATCCCATCATTTAGTAAAAAAACGGTATTGAAGTGTTCTTAGATGATTTAGAATTTGGTCAATTGTAGGAAATTCAATCTGACTAAAACTTTCAATCAAATGAGCATCCATGTCTTTTTTGGCCCTAATAAAGAAGGACATTCCATGGTTGGATACATTTTATATATCTGCAGTTTGTTCTGTGTGATCTTTAATAACTTTTAATAACATAAAGATTTAGTACTAAATGTTTAGCTGTCATTTCAATGTCAAATTACGGTACTAGTTATAATGGCTATTTTATAAGTTAAAACATGGTATATTTTTTAGTATGCTGTAAAAATTAAAAAATTGAAACAAGCTTATTAAATTTAATAATTTTTAGTTTGCATTGTTAATTATTCGTATGCCTATTGAATATTTAAATACATATTGTAACAATTATTCTTATAACTGAGAACACATTTTATGAGCTTGGGAATAAAATATACTTTTTAATGATTGCACATATTGGCTAAATTTGCAAATTTGCATTTTAGCTGGAAATGTTCAAAATATAAAAATACATATATATTATAGAACAATATATATGCTCGCCGACGTTTGCAGACCGACATTTACGGACAGACAAAAGCAAAATTTCAAACGCTTTGGCGAACTTGCCAAAGCGTGCGCCGCCCTTTTCTGATTTTCGATTTCCGAAATTTTCATTTATTTCCAAATTTCGATTCCCAAAATTTAAAATTTACCTCTGTAATATATATGCGAAATCTTAAACTTTCAAAAATTATTAATATAAAAACGGAAAAAATTTTTTCTTCTATCGTGAAAAATTCTTGCAAATTTATTTTTAAATTTAGTACCCTAATTTCGCGTGTATAAGGCCGGATGTTTTTAACCAAATTTAAATTTGCGCCAATGAGTTCATTCTCTTGTATTGGATCCGCTGGGGTCCAAATTTTGTGCCCACTTTAATGAAACCGAGACAAATAAGTGGCACAAAATTCGGACTCCAACGGATCCGATACAACAAAATAAACTCATTGGCGCAAATTTAAATTTGGTTCAAAACACCCGGCCTTATACACGCGAAATTAGGGTATTATGCCAATTTTGAGAATTTATTAAAAACTAAACTTGGCTGCAAAAAAAAAAAATTGCTCACAAATTATACAAATTCGATTTTTTTTTTCTGTTAATTTCATTTAAAATCATCAAAAATTTTTCAAAATTCTTTTTTTAATGTATTTCTATTCAATGTTAATGTTTAAAATTCTTTTTTGTTTATTTCGTCATAAAGTTTTTTTGCGTCTGTTTTAAAAGAATAATAATTTTTTTGGCTTGTGATACATTTTGCCATGTGTTTATGAATTTTTTTTTAAAAATACATAAAGACCGTAATCAGGAAAAATATAAACGCCAGACGTTTTGCCAAAGAACAAGCAAAGCAAAAGCACTTTTTTTAAATGACAATATATGAAAAATGTGTAACAGTTGCGCCAAAAAGTAAATTTATACGATAAAAGAGCTAATATAATTTAGAGCAATAAGATAATACAAATTATTTTATGCCCATAAGATAATATAAATTATTTTATGCTATCCTAAGTTTGGGAGTGTAAACTGAGGCCGTTCGAAAAATTTTTAAATTTTGACTTGATCTTCATTCAGTAATAAATGAAGTTTAGCTCAAAATTTTTGCACTACATGTCGGGCTTGTTTTAGTGAAGGTGTTCATTAAATTTAATGTTTAATAGACACAAAACAACAGAATAAAGGCCAATTCAATATTCAAAAATTCTTTGAACGGCCGCTGTTTCTTTTTTTTATTCCCGAATTTAGGGTATTCATTTTTTTTTCATTAAACACAGCTTTGCACTGTGATTTTAATTTTTTAAGTTTTATTTCAAGATTTAAATGAAGCCAAAAAAATAGCATTGAGTCGGTGACAGGAATTTCATAGAAATAAATTTGAAATTTCGGAATTGCCGGAAATAGGAAGTCGGAAATCAGAACAATATTTTTTAAAAATTTTCGAATGAGAAACAGAGCGCTTAATTACTGGATGGAGGTGGCTAAAAAATTTGGCGATTTTTTTCTATTTTAATTATCAATGAACATGTCAGTTTATAATGTTTTCTAAATTTTTATATCGATTTATTCATTTTAACATGCATCTCTAAGTTTTCAGTCAATTTTACAAAAATTTTAAAAATAGCTTTAGCTTTTTAATCTATCGTATTCCTAAAATGAGTGCTCAAACCAGTGTTTCCAAAATTTGGATGAGATGAAAAATTGGCATTGCATATCAAAATTTGAGCATGTTAAGCGTTGAATTTCCAATATAATATTCGATCTAATTTCTTATTAACTACTCTAATTTCGCGTGTATAAGGCCGGATGTTTTGAGCCAAATTTAAATTCGCGCCGATGAGTTCATTCTGTTCGTATCGGATCCGTTAGGGTCCAAATTTTGTGCCCGCATTTGTCTCGGTTTCATAAAAGTTGGCACAAAATTTGGACCCCAACGGATCCGATACGAACAGAATGAACCCATTGGCGCCAATTTAAATTTGGCTCAAAACACCCGGCCTTATACACGCGAAATTAGAGTAATTGAAAATATATATTGAATTGTAAGCAAGTTGTGAGCTTAAACACAGTGGTAAATTTCATTTTATCTATTATTATTGAGTCACATGTTAATTTAAAAAAAAACTGTGAAAATGTATTTGTGAAGAATAGAGAAATGAGTATATAATAAAAAATGTGGACCCAAAATTTTGATTAAATTCAATCTGAATTCCTTTTTTTCTTCTTCTTAAAAAAAATTCTTTTTAAACACTAAAAAATAAAAGGGAAAATACGAAGAAAAAATGTGAAAAAATAAAGGAATGAAAAAATAATGCTTTTCGTCTTTTTTTATCTGACAAAATAAAAAAAAGCAAATTTTTGTCATGATATAATTATGAATAATATTGAAAAAATTGGGGCATATGTTATCGTCTTTTTATCGTATATTTCCATTTTTTTACAAAATTGCCATTTTTCATCAGCCAATCATGCTTTTTTCCGAATGAAATTTTCTATGTAAAAATTCAGCAGTATCCTTTATTAAACACAAATATTTATTTTTCCTAACAATAATTGAGAATTTAATCAAGTTTAATTTTTTAACTTTCAATATACCAATTTCAGTGTTTCCAATTTTTTAAATTTAAAAAAAAGTTTAAAAATTAATGTCTAACGGTTTATGTCTAAATTTTGATCTGATATATGTAAATGGATAGTAAATCTTCGAATTTCATATGTACATAATTCGATTTAGCACAAAAAATTAACAACAGAATTCATAAAAGGTTTGTAATCTAGTCTATATGCGATGCAAATTTTTAATTTTATTTAAATTTGAAAACACTGATTCAGCCAAATCATTAACTCGGCTGGCCAGAAACGATTGTGATAATAAGAAAAAAAATGGAACAAAATAAGAAAAATAAAAGAAAAATAAAAGAAATTTAAAGGGCAGAAAGTGCAAAATTGGAAACAGAAATCGAGCTTTTTGTGTGTGCAGGAATGAATGAATCATAAAACAACGATTTCTTTTTTTCTATTCCTATTTATAATGCATGTTGATAGAAAGAAAAATAGAATAAAAGAAAAAAAAGCTTACTTTTTCTAATGATTAAATGAATTTCATTTTGCATAATCATTTCAATCAATTTACCATAAGTTAATGTGTGTACAAAAGCTGATCAAAAGCAGTGTTTCCACAATTTGAATTGGTTTCGCTTTTGTGCCGAAATTTGAATTCATCGCACAGAAGATCCTCTCTTCTAAAAAAGCTATTTTTAAATAAGGCCATTTTCAAAATAGTGTAATATTATAACAATTTTTCTTTCCCTGGTCAAAGCTTGTTTTTTAAATGATGTATGACCCAACAGTTGTCTTTATAATTTTTCTTTTTTTTAAATTTTTGATTTTTGATTTTACGTGCAAAATTTTTTTAAATTTAAGCATTAATTATTTATTACCTTAATTTCGCGTGTATAAGGCCGGGTGTTTTGAACCAAATTTAAATTGGCGCCAATGAGTTCATTCTGTTGTATTGGATCCAAGCGAGTTCAAATTTTGTGCCCACTTTTATGAAACCGAAACAAATGAGGGGCACAAAATTTGGACTCCGACGGATCCGATACGAACAGAATGAACTCATTGGCGCCAATTTATATTTGGCTCAAAACATCCGGCCTTATACACGCGAAATTAGGGTATTTATTCTAATTATTTATTTTAAATATTTAAATTTTTTATTATCATTTTTTAAATAAAAATTCACTTTTAAATTTGCATAATTGATATATATTAATTTAGGCTAACTCCTTTCAGTTGAAATTAATTTAATCAAAGATTTTTTGAATTTTCAAATGATCTTATATTATGTTATAATTAAAGAGAGCATTGCTTTTAATTTGCATTTTTGGTTCCACCACATAAAACATATATTTTATTCTTTATAGTGTTGTAATTAGGCCATAACTCATACATAATTCAGGTTAACCTAATAAATTATAGTTTATTGTAGAATTATTATACATAGGACAACTATTTCGGTTTAAAAATTATGACCGATACTGGGGGTGCAACGAAAATAAATTTAATATTTTAAGAATTAAATATATCTATTTGAAAAGCTCTTGTCTCGCTAAGTAAAAAAACTATTGCAACTATGATCCAATTTTGCTTCCCTTCTGAGTTTAGGGTCAATTATTATTTTAGATTTACATCGAATTTTAGATCATAATTTTATTTTTTTTTGCAAAAATAATTACTAAATTTACGAATTTTAAAAATTTTTTGAACGCCAAATCCTCTCACTTTTTATTTGTCAAATGCAACAAAAATTCAAAAACAGATAGTGTGATATTAGTCAATTCTTAATACCAAATAGGCATTTTGGCCTAACATACATTTTATAATCTAACGCACATTTTGCCTATTATCTAACTAAAAACGCAAAAAACACATACAGTCAAACTATGGCACCTGCTTCTATGGCAACCTCTCTTCTATGGCACCAATGCTCAGTCTCAACAAAAAAAGCTTATCTTGGAAAACCTGTTTAATATGCCAATTTGTCTGCTATGGTACTTTTGATTGGTCCCGAGGAGTGCCATAGTAGACATGTTTTATTGTATTTGCTTATATTTAACACAAATTTTTCAAAAATCAAACAAAATTGTTTGTTTTTTTTGAGTGCGACGTTAGTGTAAAATTTTTGGAAAAAATCCAATTTAAAAAAATCGAAAATAGTTGTACCCTTTATTTTGATAAATATCAATATAATATGTAGTTTAAAGAAGAATGTTATCGTATTTTAGTTGACTTTTTTCAATAAAAAAAATAAAATATTTTTGGCAAAAAAACGATTTATTTTCTTTTTCTTTTTTTTCTTTCATTTTTCAAAAATAATTATTGTTTCATTCCATAAAAAAATTTGCCCAATCGCGTTATTTTGAAATTTTAAAGAAAAATTGAAACAAAAAAGATAGGACAAGTTATGTACAAAAGAAAAATAAACAAAAAAGTAAAAAAATTCAGCAAAAAAAAGTGAAGGAAGAAAGAATTTAAGAAGAAAAACGAAAGAAAAAAAGAAAGAATCTAAAGAGAAAAAAGAGAAAAAGGAAATTAAAAGAAAGCAAAAATGTCAGTTCTTTCATTTAGAAAGAACATGCGACACAATGCCGAACGTTTCGGCTTGGCCGGTCTGATCATGATGGTAAAGTAAATGATAGATGATGATGATGATGATGATGATGATGGTGGTGATGATGATGATGATGATGATGGTGATTATGATGGTGATGATGATGATGATGATGATGATGATGATAGATGATGATGATGATGATGATGATGATGATGATGATGATGATGATGTGATCACATCACTCGTGCCTATCCGTGCCTTGTTCATTTGATTAAAATGTTTGAGTCATGAAAGAAGATAAACCAACTAGAAAAAAATATGTATAAATAAAAGCGTGCATTTGCGGACCGAACACTTGCGGCTTATACATTTATGGCCCGGACATTTGCGGCTCAAAAATTTTTACTTAGAAAATTGTTTTTGTTTTAAAATTATTTAAAAAATCGACGGCCTTAATTTATCAATCGGGTGAATCGATGTGTACCCCTAAGTTTTTGCTATGCATATGTCTACCTTGTTAGAGTTCATCTTATCGAAAATTTTTATTAATTCATCAATGATATGTGAATCGATCGCATCGACTGCTGTATGAAGTCTAAAAAATTTTTGGGCCGCGGATTTCTGCGCCACAAATGTCGGTGAGCCAAATAAAAGGATAAAATAAAAAAATGTTTTTATTATAAAATAATATTTACACATAAATAATATAATTAAAACAATTTTTTTAATTATAAAAAATATTTTAAAAAATTGTTTAAAAAATAGACGTTTATGTATTGTATTAAGGGAATGCCATTGCTTGAAGTACCGCGGGTTATACGCCTTTTTTACTTATTTCACTTTTAAATTTGATTTTTTTATTATTTCCAAGGGCTTTGATTAGTAATTTTTTTTGTTGAAATCGTTTCATCAATTTTAATTAAAATCTTAAATTTAGCCAAATTTATTTTGATCCAATTTTATTATGCAATGCATTCCAATTGAAATTTGCGACGGATTTCCAACTACATCAAGAAATTATTCGGAAAACGAACGCGCTATGAAAATTCTTAGCACAGAAGGTGCTCGATTGAGAAATAATGAACATAGTTCTGGAACGAAAATCGTGTTGAAACGAAATTTAATCAAAACAGACAACAACACTAATTTTACTGCTGCCAAAATTTTGGAATCAGATCCCGATATGAGAGAATTTTCGACAATTCACAAAAATTTTGTAAATTTAAACTCAACAATTTTGGAAAAACTCAGGGATCAAAGTTCAACAAAAAAAAAGGAAAAAATAAATTTAGAAATGGGAGAACATTTGGCAATGGCGAAAAGAATAAAGTCAAATTCGAATTGCTCAACAGAAATAAAACCTAATTTGATTCTGAGCACCAATGATCAATGCATAGATTCTAATAACAGTGATTCAATTCGCCGAAATTGGAAAATAAAAAATGAAATAGGCATATCCACTATTGCGTCTAAATTATCTGAAAAAGCAAGTTTTTCGGAGGCGAGACACGTCTATGCATGCGCAAAATGTGCGCGAACTTTTGCACGACGCGATGCACTCAATATTCACTATACACATACGCATCGTGAACGGCCTCGCTATGCATGCGACATGTGCGAGTTGGTATTTATGGTGAAACGCGAGTTGAGCACTCACGTGCGAATTCACAACGGCGAGCAGCCTCAACGCTGCAAGCAGTGCGGCATGGAATTCGGCACACGACAATTGCTCAACAAACACAACATGGTGCATTCGGGTGTGCGCAGTCACTACTGCCCCATTTGTCCACAAGCTTTTTTTCAGGTGCAAACTATTTTTCAAAATTTGTAAATCAAACCCAACAAGTTTGTTATCAAAAAATTCTCTAGAAATTATGAATCAAATGCAAAAAAAAAATTGATGATTGGTTGTGAAATAATAAAATAGTACCCTAATTTCGCATGTTTAAGGCCGAGTGTTTTGAATCAAATTTGAATTGGCGCCAACGAGTTCATTCTGTTGTATTTAATCCAAGCGAGTCCAAATTTTGTGCCCACTTTTATAAAACCGAGACAAAGGCAGGCACAAAATTTGGACCCAAACGGATCCGATACAACAAAATGAACTTATTGGCGCGAATTTAAATTTGGCTCAAAACACCCGGCCTTATACACGCGAAATTAGGGTAATAAAAAAGAAATTCCTCTTTGGGAGAGCCCGTATTCGTTTGTTTCCAAAATTTAAACGAGCAATAAATTTTTGAATTTAGAATTTTATACTAAATTAAATGAAGTGTGAATTTTAGAGATCCGTGAAATGCAAATTAGGCACAGACGTAGTTTTAATTAAATTTTTAAAACACTTCTTTACTTATTTTTTAGAAAGGGCATCTTACTCAACACATGCAAATACATGCCGGCGTGCGTCCACATAAATGTCCACTTTGCGTGAAAACGTTTATATTCAAATTTGATTTGAATCGGCATATGAAAATTCATGCGGAACGTGGCGGAAACGCATGTTTGCAATGCGGCAAGGGCTTTTCAAAATCAGGTTCTTTGGAGGAACATATCAGCAAATGCAAAAAAAAGTAAGACGTTTAATAAAGTCACTCCTTTAATTTAATCGATCATAGAATTTCTTAAAAGTTATTATCTATTTTTGTTAGAAACAAAAGCAATTGATTTTTGAAAAAATTTGAAAAAAATTTGGCAACTTTTTTATATTTTAAATATGTTCATGTTTATACACCAGCACTCGACAAAAAATTAAAAATATTTACCCTAATTTTGCGTGTATAAGGTCGGGTGTTTTGAGCCAAATTTAAATTCGCGCCAATGAGTTCATTTTGTTGTATCGGATCCGTTGGGGTCCAAATTTTGTGCCCGCCTTTGTCTCGGTTCCATAAAAGTGTGCACAAAATTTGGACTCGTTTGGATCAGATACAACAGAATGAACTCATTGGCGCCAATTTAAATTTGGTTCAAAACACCAGGCCTTATACACGCGAAATTAGGATAAATTAAATTTTTTTTAAATTGAAGATAAAAACATTTTATTAATAAAAAAAATCAATGGTTTTTATTTTTTTTAGAGTGGAAAATTGTCATCCAAGCAATGATGAATTATCAAAAAATGATTCAATTTTTTCGGCTAAACGAATTCGCGTAGATTACGGCGATAAAAATTTGCAAAAAAACTCAACAATGGAGGAACCACGTCTTCAGGACCCAAAGCCGACGAGCATTTCGCCTTTAGATGTTTTGAATAATGTTAGCATTAATCAAACAAATTTATTGACGGCTTCTAGCAAAGCCGAAAAATCCATTATATTAAATGGTGAAAATGGAAGAAATGTTTGCGACGAATCACTTCGAGAACAAAATTCTGAAGCCCGATTGCTGGCAGCAAGCCTCATTTTGGCAGCATACAATCGAATAAATCAACCAACGCTAAATTCAGAAACGTTAAAGACTTCCCAATCAATATCTTTCATTTCTTACAGTACGATGCTAGCCAATATTTTCCTACAACAACAGCAAAGCTATCAACCACATCAACAAGAAGAAAAACTTCAATTTCCTGTAATTTCGCCAGATTTAGCCACGTCCTTACTATTGAAAATAGCAACGAAACGATTCAAGACAAATATTATTAGTTTGGAAGATGAAAAACAATCATCCTTTTCCTTTCCAATAAAAAGCATTTCCGAAATTTGTTGTTCAACGTGTGGAGACAAATTCGTGGATGAAACGACTTATTTATTTCATTGGAGACTATGTCATTTAGAAAAACAACAAAATGAATTAAATCCACTCACATATGAGCAAATTACAAAAATGCAAAAAGGAGGAAATTTTGGTGAAGAACAAAAAATGGAAACGAAAAATCTCAACATTAAATGCGATTTTTCACCGGTAGACAATTTTTCAAAATAAATTTTTCAAATAATTTTTTAAAATAAAAATTAAATACCCTAATTTATCGTGATTCATTCTCTTATAATTAATGGGATTATTACAAAACGTTGTATTGTTATCACAAGTATCATAGAAAATATGAAAGTTAAAAATAAAACAACATGCAATTGTAATAGAATTCAAAAAGGGTTAAAAAAGAGTTCAACGATATCGCCTTATACACAATAAATTCGCGTAATAATATTTGATATTAGTTGAATTGTCTAATTTTTAAGTTCTACAAAGTTTGATTAATTATTTTAAATTTTCAGAGTCAAATTCATTTGATCAGAGCAAATACGGTACAAAATTATCCAAGTTGTACACAAGTCGAAGATTGCAATATGGACTCAGCGATGGCTTCGTCATCGTCATGTACTTCAAAGTTTACATTATGGAATTAGTAGTATTGATGACAATAAAATTTAAGTGGGTTTCTTTTTCATTTGCTTTATTCGCATATTTTTATTAATTAATAAAAATTTAAAGATATTCTGTACTTGGATTTAAATTTTTTATGCTTTTGGTTAGCTTCAATATTTGATATTTTTTACCAATATATACTTATAATCGATTTAAACGAGGTGATGAAACTAGAATAAATTTAGAAAATTGTGAGCTAATAATAGAAAATAATCTGCCATACTATTATCTATGGGTATGTTTGTATTTCGATCGCGCTGCTAAATCGATTTTTGTATCATAGCGAGTCGCTATGATACAAAAATCGCTATTAGCGACTTCAAATTTATTTCAAATCTATTTGGCTAAATTTTCTTTACCCATTTTCATTTTTTTAATCTTTATTAATAACTTAGCAGGTTGGCGCTCCTTTAAGCTCGTCTTTAAACATTCTTATATTTTTGTAAAAATTAAAAAATTAATTACCCTAATTTCGCATGTATAAGGCCGGGTGTTTTAAGCCAAATTTAAATTTGCTCTAGTTCATTCTGTTATATCGGATTCGTTGGGGTCCAAATTTTGTGCCCGTCTTTGTCTCGGTTTAATAAAAATGGGCACAAAATTTGGACGTTCTTGGATTTAATACCAACAGAATGAATTGGGGCCAATTTAAATTTAGTAAAACACCCGGCCTTATACACGCGAAATTAGAGTAAAAAAATTCTAAATATTTAAAAATTTTAATCAATTATGTATAATTTAGACCAATAAAAGTTTCAACTCAACAAATTAACAACAATTTTCGATTGTTTGCAAATTTCATTACGACAAAAACCAATTTTAACTTACATTAATTTTATGTGGATTGAAACCGAATAAATTCGATACAAAAATCTATAAGTTGAAAAGTATGTTTATAAATTTAATAAATATGTAATGATATGTTAATAATTAATAATATAATGATACTAATTTTCTCTTTAAAATTATAAAACTAGAAATGATATTGTTTAGGATTGTAAATTTTTCCCATTTTTAATTATTAGATTATTTTTTTTTATTTGTGTTCACAAATTTAAGTGAAACATCGGAAATTCCATTATCTTAAATAAGCATAGCATAGGTAAGTGTGAAAAAAATGTAATTGATTTTACAGGTAGGCCAAAATTTTGTTGAATGATAATATTTTTTGTATTTATGTTTGTTTTTTTTTTGTGTTTACATAAAAACATAGTACACATCATAAAATTCAAAAATAACACTATAATATAATATGTTATAAAAAATGGATGTAACAAAAAAATTTTACAACTTAAAAAACAAACAAATAAGAAAAGATTTTTGAGAAAAAGCATATTAGAAACAAAAATTTATGTTAAGTGGACAAATAGTAATTTATGTCTCACACAAATTTTTATCTTTATCGAATTCCACACAAACATGATAATAATTCATTTTTTTCTAAATCAAATAGCTTTAATTATTTTCATAAAAGTGGCGTTATTTTCCTTAAAAAGTTAGACAAAGTTAAAAAATACTCAAAACTCGGTGTTCTATGTCGTCATGTAAAAAATAACCTAGCGTACCATCTTACAAGAGCTGCTTATTCTAAAAATTATTCTAAATAGCATAAAATTTCGAACTCGCGGTAAATCCGAAATAACTTATAAGTGCAAATTTGATTTATTTCCGACAATACAAGCTTCTAAGCAAAAATTATGCTAAAGGTGAAAATAAGAAATAACCATAATTAAGAATATTTAGTAGTTAGTTGTTAAAACAATGCAAACATAAGTCAACAATATTTTCCAGTTTTGATATATTCATGTATTTTAAAAGAAAATTTTTTATTGACATTTAAACTTCTTTAAATATTATATTTTTTTAATATTTATCTAGTTCTCTTGCAATTCTATTGATATGAATTCAATAGTTACAAAAAAAAATGAATGCACTAAGACGAAAACAATAACCAAATAACATTAGAAAATAAATAATAAAAAATAGGTAAACAGAAAAAGAAATCTAACAATACTGTTCATTTAATTATTAACTTATAAGAAATAATAATGTAAAAAGGACTTAATTAAACAATAATTAAGGATTTAATATAACAATAATTAAGGTTAAATCTTGAATTTAAATAAAAGTTTCCAATATTATAAAATAACTCATTTACCATCCAAATATAATCATTCCTTACGATTTACAATCTGAAGTTTGCTTATAGAACTGTAAAATGTAAAATACCTTCTAACATACATATTTTGCATTTGTTTAATACATTTTTTGTTGAATTGTATCTAAATCTCACTTGCCACGCTTAATATAAATTAATGATGTATGATAGATATTTTGGAATATTTTAATGGAAATTAGTAACCACTGCTTAATCATTATGAATTTAAATTTATGGCGAATTTCATCCTGGTCTTTGTAAATAAACATTTGACTTTTATTTATATTTTGACATATTGTTCAAAAAAATAAAATTTGAAATTAATTATTTATTACATTTATTGTATTCATTTTAATTATAAAAAAATAAAATTATTAGAAAAAATTTAAAATCTCTAACTTTAAACAAATCAATCACCATAACATAATTACAAGCTTCAATTTATTTTTCAGTTTAAGGGCGTATTAAAGGTCGACCAAAAAATTTTTTGGTTCAATATGAATGTATAGGGATTTTTAAAACTAACTCTTTTGGCATTTTTCAGAAGTTAGAAAAATTCTTTGACTTCTTTGACTAAATCAAGAATATTGAAAATCTTTCTAAACTATCGGGGAAAAGTGATTTTTGATTTTGATTTTTTCAATAAAAAACTTACTTATTTTGACAATCTAATATTTGATCTCACATAGCGAAAAATAGTTGCTTTATTTTAACAAATTTGTTTAATGGTCGCGATATTCTGCCCAATTCGAATCCTCCTTCTCTGGATACGTGTTAGCTTCGAAATTATTTAGGTAAAACAAAGAGTATCCATGTTCTAAAATAATTTACAATTATATTAAAATTAATTCAAAAACGCGTCCAAATGCGAAAAAATTTTGCTCACTTTTTTATAAGATAAAAATTTTTTTAAGAAAAAAAGATGTATGAGAGATTGCATAAGAAAAAAAAAGCTCATTGCGGATTGCAATCTGCGCACCACAAGCCGGGCACGCACACATCAGCTGTATAAGAACGGTTCATAACGTGAACGTAAAAAAATAAACCAGAAATAAACAAATAATAAAAAAAATAATTGAACAAATATTATTGGCTTATATGAAATGTGCATCATAAAAAAATGAAACAAAAATAAAATATTCTTGCAAACTACATGTATATGAAAAATATATATAAAAAATATACAAAAAATATATATGTTGCGGGAAAATATGTTGCACAACCAAATACGTATTTTCCCAGCCAAATACGTATTTTCCCGGCCAAATACGTATTTTCCCGGCCAAATAAAAAAAATTTTTCACATTCATTTAAATTATCGTACATTTTCATCGTAAATTTTATCGTATTATCGTAAACTTTTATCGATAAAAGTTTACGATAATTTAAATGAATGTGAAAAAATTTTTTTATATGGCCGGGAAAATACGTATTTGGCCGGGAAAATACGTATTTGGCCGGGAAAATACGTATTTGGCCGTGCAACATATTTTCCCGTAACATATACAAAAAAATATATATAAAAAAAGCGGGAAATGAGCAAAAGAGTGTGTATGGAAAAGAAAAATACAAAAAAATATATAATTAAAAAAAAAAAGAAAAGAAAAGCGGGAAATGAGCAAAAGAGTGAGCAAAATTTTTTCACATTTGGACGCGTCCTTTAAATAATACCCTGAATTATAACGAGCATCATTGTGGCGGGATTAAAATGACACATCGAGATTCCATTGTTCTTTTTCGAATCGAATTCTACAGCTATACCGATGAAATGGCCATAAAGAGTATATAGTCCACCGCCGCTATCACCTTCTTTCATTCCGCTATCACCCATATGTTTGTTGTATTTGTCCACAATCTTAGAAGAAACAACACCCTAAATATTTTAGAAAAATTAAAAAATTATCCTTTGTTGTTTATCAATAATTAATTACCCGTTTAACGCAGAGCGGACCATTCACCATCTTAATCTTCAAATTTTCTAACTTCGTATATTCTCGATCCATAGCACTCAAACCTAAAGATAGTTTGATCAAAGGTGAAATTTAATATACAGTCAAACCTCTCTAATCCGTCACTCGTCGGGACCGGAGAAAAGTGACGGATTAGCGAGGCTGACGGATTAAAGAGGTTTTGAAAAAAAGCTTTGTAGTCAAGCAACAAACTGATCAGAAAAGAGATGGAATCTAGTCAAATGTCTTTATTCCGGAGCCAAACACAGATAGAAGAACTCCTGCTAACCTAGGAACTCCAGGAGTGTTGTCTGGCGCATCGTTTTCCGGCGGATCTCCTCCATCTTTTCCTCGAGCTGATCGCAGGCCTTCATCACGTCGGGTTCCCCGCTGTTCTTCTCCATGTACTTCCGTACGGTGGTCAACGCGCTTTGAACTTCCTTAAGCGAGATCGGAGGCTCCTCGATTGGCGGCTCTTCGTCGTCGCTTCCTTCTTGCTCATCCTCACGCATGACCTCTTCAGCAATCTCCTCTTTGTTAGATCTCCGCTAACTGGCAGATTTTGTCCACGCGCTTGCTTCAGCCACTTGAGCACCGCTTCGTCGAGCTTCGGATCTTGAGCTTGAGTCAATCTCTTGCGCTTTGCTGGAACTCCCTCTTCAATTGCCGCTTCGATCGAGCTTCGCGAGTTCAGGATGTCATTGACTGTCGTCCTCGGAACGTCGAATTGCTTTGCCAGAGCAGACTTATTCGGGTTCTTTAGTGCCGCTTCTAGAATCTCCTTCTTCTTCCCAAGTGTGAGGTCACTTCGCTTGCGCTTTTCGCTGGACATCGCTAAAATTGATGAACTTAAAATGCCAAAAATTTCTTAAAAATGTTCAAAAAAGTGACGGATTATAGAGGGTCGGGATGACGGATTAAAACATTAATATACGCTAAATTTCGTCGGGGCCGAAGAAAAGTGACGGATTAGTGAGGGTGACGGATTAGAGGGGTGACGGATTAGAGAGGTTTGACTGTAAATTAATTAAATATTGCAAACCTAATAAGACGTAAGTTTCGCCAAACACTGCATCAATTGGTAGTGGCGGCTCATCACAGAGATCTATTTTCGAAAGAAGCAAGACAAAATCCACTTTCTTATTAATATACGCTACCTAAATTTATTAATTATTGCCATATATATAAACACTTTACGTGCATAATAATATTATTTAATAAAAGAAACTAACCTTAAGTATCGTCGAATTTTGTCCATTTGGAAATGTTGATATTTTATTACCCCTACAGGGTTTAACAGCAATATAGGAACCAATTGTAATAGAATCATCAAGACAATGCGCGCAAGTAAGCGCCGCTCGCTTAGCGAAAACTGTAACACAGCAACCCTGTTCAGTTTCCAACAGAAATGAAATTACGGAGCTCTGCCAATCGGGTGAATTTGAACGCAAAGCTAAATAGTACAGAAAAAGATAAATTAAATTTCATAAAATTTGTTAAGTTTAAAAAATAATGATTCTAATGTATTAGGTGTACAAATATGAAAGTTCCCTTTTTACGATTCAAAAAATTAAAATTCCAAAAAATTTTCAATTAAACTTTTACTAACAATAACAATGGTCGCTCGCCTAAATAATTACTAATTAAGGTTTAAATGTAAAAAATCGTCAAATTTATTAAAAATTGTCCGGCACTAAAAAATTATTAATAATTTATAATGAAGTCATTAAAACGAGTTCACAAATGTGCAGTGTGAATCTGAGTTAAACCTTACATGCGGGGCAATACGGACTAATCGGACGTTCATCCAAAGCTTGGCCCATCGGCGTGGCTGGACGAGATCGATGCGCTTCTTTCCAATTCAACTGAAACTCCGCTCCAACCCAGTGATCTTGAAGATAGAAAACGGAGCCATCAAATCTAAACCTTATTTTCATTTAAAATTCCAGAAAAATTGTTAACAAAGCAATATTTTTTTTTAAACTAACCTCAACGCTCTACCATTTCTGAACAATCCAATAATTACATCCTTTTCGAGAAGAAATGCTCTGCGAAGGGTCTCTTCATTAATAACACCAGTTGATTCAGCCGCAACTTCGATTTTTTGCCCGTTTCCAATAACATTAATGTACTGAAATTAATGATTTTTAATTAATAAAAAGAATAATAATAAGAAACATACCGATTCCATTCTCGAATCCTTTAATTACTGAAGATTTGGATGTAAGAAATAATGACTGAAAATATGAGAGAAAAATATTTTTTGAAGCACGGCGAACAATATTGCAAATTTTTGATAGAATATACCGTAATCGAGCGCAGATTTGAAAATACAGTCAAACCTCGATATAACTTCACCCTTCGGGACCGGGCCTAAGTGACGTTATACCGAGGTTGACGTTAAAGCGAGGGTTTAATAAGCAGAGTATATTAACTGCCCCAAAGTCTGAGTAAGAAGCTGTTATGTCTCTGAATGACTTTTAACAAAGAAAAAGGTTTACAATATACTTTATTTTTTAATTTAAAGAGAAAATGAAAAGAGAAAAAAGTGTCACGAACTGGGAAAAAAAAGTGAAAAATTTAACAACGTTAACGCAAAAAATATTTTAACGATAACAATTGAACAGAATGCCAAGAAAATAAGCGCAAAAAGAGAAAAAATTTGAATTTAAAAAAGATTTTTTAACTTTTCGTAAACCAAAGTTCACGACATTTATCGACTGGAACAGGAATCTTCTTTCCCGACCCGACTTCGGTATTATAGACCATTATCTGAAAAAGTAAGCACTTCAATATAAATTAAAGAAGTGGCGACGAATCCACCTACAAAAACAATTATGTAGAAAACAACTATGAAGCAAAAATGTAAACGAAAATTTTTTGAAAAACTTGGAACACATAACGCCAAAAATATTTTTATTTAAATGTATATAAATACAGTTGAAAAATTATGCGATGTAAGGTTTGTCGTTTGCAAATGATCCATTATTATCCATAGTTTTTTAAATATAATTATAAATTGATGCAAATTTAATCATAAGAAAAAATTTTGATAGATTTTTTTGGATGTAAATTGGGTAAGTGTAAAAAGAAAGTTGACTTTTAACACTTTAGCTATAAAATTATGCATTTTAGATATCTAGATTCCTGGCGCAGGTTGGCGTATGAGATTTCTGACGCAGATGGGTGATCGTAGGTGATAGTGAAAAAACAGGGTTAATTTGCGTATTTTTGTATATATTTTCTTAAATAATTGGATAATATATAAGAAAAGATAGGATTTTTGATATGTTTTTGAGGTGGGCTGGATGCGCCAGAGGTGGTATATACTACTGCGCCAGAGACGAAATATTTGTACGACCGTCCGCGAGCTACTAAAAAACAATAATGATTATAAAATTTAAAATTTCAAAAAAAAAATCAAAAAAATTATCAAAAAAGAAAAGCCAACCATCCCGACGGGAAAAGGACCAAGTTTTTTATGAAAACATAACTAACCGGCTCTGTCCAGTGTGTAAGTTCGTGTCACGCCGCGTTGGACAGAGGTTCTGTGTATTTTCTTAATATTTTCTGAAATTAAATGTAATTTTACGTAACTTTTTAAATATAATTTTGATTTTATTTATGAAATTGTTTTGTTGTCCTATTGGATTTGAGTTTCTCATTTTCTTTGTTCAATTTCTATTTCAGCCAAATTAAACAAGTGGAAAAAAGCGTTGAAGAAACCAATTTCGATTCACACCGTTTGAGGCGGGCTCTCAAAGAGAAGAGTCCCATGAGAAGAACGAAATCTGAGCTTTTATCTACTCTTTTAGTTTTTTTTAATAAAATTGAATCGTTAAAAAAATAACTTTAAGGGTAAAAATTAATGCTTTTGAAGTATATATTTTATAAATTTAACGTTTAAATGTAATTAAAAATGAATTAACAGTACGCCAAATTTTTATTCAGTTGCCAATCGATAACAAGCCTTAAAAGTGATTCGAATAAAAGTTACAAATTCTTTAAAAAATGAGTCAATTTTTGGGAGTTTTAAATAAATTTCTTCACTAATTAAATTAAAATAAATGAGAAATTAAATGAGAAAATTAACTTTTCGAAAGCACTCAAAAAAATTAAACGAGCAATTTAAATTGAAATATAAATAAATGAAAAAAAAAATGTATTTACATGAAAGACTACGGTATTCATACGGAAATGAACTAATGACTTTTGAAATCAATCAGTATTCAATTTAAATTTTTTGTCATTTGTCCATTTTTGGCAGTGGTATTAGCGCAAATTTAATAAATAATAAAAAAATCATTCAAGAAAAAGTAAATTGAAATTAAATTTAAATCGAAGTTTGAATTTAATTTACTAGTTAATCGCGTTTCACCGGTGATTGAAAACAAACTTGCTTAAATTTCTGCTAAATCGCTAATTGATCATTTTAAAATCAAACTAATATCTAATTGAAGTTTAAGCAAATGCGGGCCACAAATTCTTGAAAATTAGGATATCCTAAGGAACTCAGCAATTTTCCAGTGTAATCACAGGATAAATATTATCGTAATTCATTATGATATACAGTCGACTCCCCCATTAACATAAATTCCCATTAACATAAACCTCCCATTAATATAATCGTTTTGGCAGCTTGGTTGGTTTTCACCCATTAGCCCCCTTAACATAACGCTCCCCCATTAACATAACGCTCTTATTAACATAGTTAACGCGCAGTCCCTTGGCGTTATGTTAATGGGGGCGTTGACTGTAGTTAGTTACGATAATTTCTTCATTCAATCTTAACGATATTTCGCGATACAACATTGCGTAAATACCCTAGTCCCATCTTCGTCGAAACTACCATATACTATCGTACCGTTGATATGAAAAATATCGACACATTATCATTGACACTGTGAATTCATTCAAGACGAAGGGAAATAACGTATTCCTCGTTGTGTGGCGCTCTGTCAATTTGTGTTGGTGGTCAAAATGTGATTGAAGTTAAAAGGACTTTGTACAAATCACCGGACGGCCTCATCTTAACCTTAAAAACGAAGTCAAAATGAAATCAATTGAGATAGATTAAAATATTGTGCAAAAAAGACTTCTGTGGAATCATCCAAACCATATCTTATCGACTAGGCATATAAAAACGAGCAAACAAATAAAATTTAAAAAATGAACTTACAAAAAAGTAAACAAATTATATTCGAATTTTTGCTTGACGTTGCGATTTGGTCAACTGAATTCGTCTTTCTGTTTTGACGTATGGCAACATTTTGGCGCGACGCGCGCGCCAAATTTAGCCGCCGCGTCCAAGTTCAGTATGCTAAAAATACTTAAGTAATAAATTTTCAAAATCGGGCTCCCAAATTTCCTAAATTTTTAATTCTAATATCAAAAATATATTATGAATGGTTATCGATATTGTTCAACAAAACTTTTTTAAGAAAAAACAAAAATGTCTGACTCGTTTTTTTTTTGCGTGCTATTTCTTCTCGCACAAATAAAAATTTTTCTTCAAACATTCAAAAGCTTTAAAAAATGACCGCTTAAAAAAAAGACATTTTTTCTTTCGTATTCATTCCATTTGTCTACTTCAAACCCTTTTCTTTTCCTCTTTTTCTTTTCGCATTTTTTTCCGTCCAGTCGGTCAAAAATTTAAAAAGAAAAAAATTTTCTTTCTCGTCAGCGAAATAATTTTAAAAAAATGCGAAAAAGCGCCAGCCGGTGCTGTGCACTAAAGCGAAAAAGCGTGCCCAGTGTCTGGCCACTGCATTTTTCCGCTGCATTTTCACCACGCATTTTTTTACTATAGGTTGGAAAATATTATGCAATTGTTATTTAGGACTCGATTTCGGTTTCGTGGATTGTACAAAGATTTAAAAAACAAATATAATGAAACTATTTTAGAGTAAAAAAGGGGTCCTAATGATCCTTCGATTCTATATATCTTTAAAAAATTGATTTTGTACCCGCATTTCCTAGTAAATATGCCGGGATTTTTGGGTCGCGTGAAATCCTACATAATTAATTAAGGTAAAAGTTAATAAGGACCTCAAAAATAATTAATAAAGTCTGAACAAGTTGATTTAGTAGAGCTGAGTTTGGGGACAATAAATCACAGAATCTTTCTATTAGTATATAATATATTTAAATTGGTTCTAAATTTACAAAAAAAAATTGAAAAAAAAAATTAAAAGTGAAATAATTACAAATTTGGAAAAGAAAACACGTCAAAAATTTTTAAAGCCGACTTAAAATTTCGCTGTAAAATGTGAAAATTTGAAAAATAAAAAATAATTTTTTCGCAAATTTGTTTAAAAAAACAAAAAGAAAAGATAGCAGAGAGTAAAAAAATTTTCTTCTCTCTAAAAAAATTTCAAATTATTCCCCCTTTTATTGCCGACAAACGGCGGTCAATAGGAAAAATAGAGAAAAATGAAGAGAGAAGGAGAGAAATGAAAGAATATTTTTTCCTCTTTGTTTTCTCCTCGGGTATCCATTCGTGCTGGCTTTTTTTCTCTTTTGCCTTTGCTTTTAACCCTTTTTTCTCGTCGAGTGACCATTTGAAAAAAGAAGCAAAAAAATTGAATGGAAAAAATTAAAAGAAATGAAAAAAAAGAAATTTATCCGTGTCATCGGACGACGTAAAATTGAAAATGGCAAAAAAATTAATTTTTAAAATTTTATAGAAAAAGAAAATTTTATAGAAAAAATTTAAATTTAAAGAACGAATTTGAAGGCGCTGCAAGTTGACGAGGTTTTGAGCCCGATCGAAAAGTCAAATTTTTCGCTTGTTTACGTTCTTCTCACATGGCGACCATTGCTTGGAGAACGAATCTAACACTTGAACACTTGAAGATCCGTGTCACACATTTTTATCCCGTGGTAGATCATACAATCGCCGCTTATATTGTTTTCTGACTTCTGCTAATTGTCTCCGATTAGGTCCTATGCGCTTTTCCATCAATATTCGCCATCTTTCCGCCGGTTTTCCGGGTGGTCTTTTGCAGTCGTATGGCCACCAAAATGTCGCTCGTGTCGTCCATCTGTTGTCCTTCCTTCTGGCTACGTGCCCTACCCAAAGAAGTTTTCGTATTGTGGCTGTCTCGTATGCGTCTGCGAACTCGTATGCGTTCTGATTTCTTCGCCTCTAATTTTGTCCATAATTCGCACTCCGATTACTTTTCTTTCCATTGCTCTTACCGTTGTCGTTAGCTTGTGCTTCTCGCATTCCCTCATATTCCACGTTTCTGATCCATATATGAGTACAGGTATTATCGTGGTGTTGAAAAGATGTGCCCTTGCTTTTTTGTCGTGTTTTCTTTAGGACTTCTTTTATGATGTTAAAGCTTAACCATGCTGCATTTGGTCCGATGTTACCAGTTGTCCGAGATATACGTATTTGTTCTCCAAAGCAATTTCCATATCCTTCAGCTTTATCACTTCAATTTTTTGATTGTTGCAATTTTTTGATCATTGCCTGTGTTTTCGCCCGATTCGTAGTCCGACGGTTGTGCTTGCATTATATTTAACTCTTCCAACATAAGTTGAGCTGTTTTTGTATCGTGTGCGAATAGGACGATCTCAACTGCAAATCTGAGATGGTTAAGCTTTTCTCCGTCAATAGAAATACTATATATACTCAAACGGATTTTTGTCCCGTAGCAACTTTTCTTTAAATTTTCAAATTTATTTTTTGTTAATCAAATTTCTTTTCATTTTTTTAAAATTTCGGTTTAATTGCAAGCCGATTCGACATAAGATGTTTTAAAATCGAAATTATTTAATCAAATTCGGTTCCATTTTCAATCAAATTTTTTCGTTAACTTATTTGTGGTTAAAATGATTTATTTTTATGCTTTAAAAAGTGCAAAAATAAAAAAAGCCAAAAAAATTCACAAAATACGTTTCGAATGGAAAAATGAGAATTTTATACAAAAATGATAATTGTCACTAAATGTACATGGTTTGCATTTTTTTTCTTGTTTTTTGAATGATTGGAAATATTGATAATTAAATTATTTAAAGTAGGATCGAATAAGATGATATCACTTAAAATTGAATGGACTAATTAATGGGAAAAATTGAATTGGATTTTTGTTAAAGCTCCTTAACAAGTGTATTAAATTGTAATTGGATTAGGATTTAAAAAATGACATCTATAAAATGTTGTTTCTCGAATTAGGCCATTAACCGGTGCCGAACACACGTTAAAAGGAATTGTGATTGCCAGTCTTCTTCTTATACAATCAACGTGCAAAAGTCGGGGGTCTTTGGCGCATCGGGTTGGGGCGCAGCGGTGGAGCCTGATCGCTGTTTCGCCGACTCATTCGAGATCTCGTTGCTCTTGTGGCCCGTGCCGGACTCGAACAAACCACCAAAGTGCTTACCAAAGATCTCCTCCACTTGCTAAAAAAGGGCATACTCAAGGTTATAATATTCAAAAGAATTGAAATAATTTTTCTAAAATTATAATTGAGTCCCAAATTAATATTGTTTATACCTGGCGGAATGTGGACGCTACGGCTTTTTGATAGGCGGTGAACTGTTTGTCAAATTGTTCTAATTCTTCCTGCTCATTGGGAGTAAGTTTGCGCACAAAATTCTCGCCGATGTAAACGCTATCGCCCTGGAAAATTATGAAAAATTAATAAAAAATTATTATACCATTTAGAGCTAAAAGTGAGACTCTTGCTAAGTCATTTTTTCTTTCAAAAAACTCATTACGAACCTGAACACTGCATCCATCGAAGACGTACTGCGTGACAGCCTTCTCCGAGCAGAACGACGGTTTCTTTGGTGGTTCCGGCTGTTTCGCGCCCGGCGTGACAGTTGTTCCCGCGTTCTTCTGTCCTTCGGCCGTCGAGTCGATGACTTGATCGTGTTGACGAACGCCGGTGGCGCCAAAGAAGCCGCGTGCTCCGCGATCTTTGCTCAACGCGAGCGCTTGCTTTTGTCGCTCCTCAAGATACGTCTTAATCTCGTCCTTGAACTCGGCCAAGTCGCGCTTATAGTTGACCAACTCCTCCTGCTCGTTCTCGTTCAAGTATTTGGAGAAGCGTGAGTTGATGTACAGGGAATAGTTGCCGGGTCCATTCTCCTAAAAAGAAAGTGCGGAATTATAAATTGTAAACTCTACATTCCGTTTAACTTTTCAAAAAAAAAAAGATTCTTAACAAAAAAAACCTACCGAAACCACGCATCCCACACGTCCTCCTACAGTGGAAATGGTGCCGAAGCCAGCGAAGCGTTTTGCACGGCTGCGCGCCTCCGAAACCGTCAGCAACGTGAAAATCACAAAAACAAAACTAAAAAACCCAATGCGAAATAATTACCGAAAAAAAATTAGGGAATTATTTAATTTTAATTCTTTTTTAACCCAATAAAATTGAATACATTTTGAAAGAAAAGGATGTTATGATAATGAAAAGTCTACCTAAAAATAATGCACTTCATGTTTTGTTGAAATCGCAGAAATATTGGTTAGTTTTGAAAATCGGAATAAATCTAAATTTAAAATTAGTTAATTTAAAACAAATAAAGAGGAAAAATACATAGAATCATTTGGAGTTTGGGCATTTTTAAAATAAATTTATAATTAAAAATAAATTTGAATTAATTAAATATTATATAATGAAAACGCATTTTCGCAATAAAAATTAATTTTTAAATGAAAATAAAATTCTAATAAAAAATCGAATGAAAAAGCTAATGACTCAATTCCGTATGTGATTCATTCGAAGGCTCAAAAATAATAATTTTGGTCTTCATTTTTTGCTTTTCAATAGTTTTCTTCTCTTCTGATTTCTCTTTCCTTCTCTCTATAAGTTCTTTTATTTTCTTTCTATCTTCTTTTTACTTTTTCCTTTCGTCTTTTATACCAATTATTAAATGGGACTAGTCATAATTTCAATGAGAAACATTTATTTTGCACTATTTTCAAGCAAAAATCATTTGGGAAAATATCGTTTAAAATTTCGCAATGTAAAAATTGATTCTAAATTTTTAAAAATATTATCATTTGAACCGATATTATTAATTTGGTATTATTGAAAAATCAAAATAACAAATCCAAAATACTATATCATTAAGTGAAAAACGAATGTTCTAGAATAATATCAATCATTTCGCTCCTATTTTTTGACAGCCATCAATCAAGCCAAACAAGACACAAAATGAAAAGTATGAGTAAAAAATTTTAATAAGAAAATTTGAATTAAATATGATAAAGTAAAATAAAAAACAAAATGATTGAGAAAAAATGCAAACAAATGAAAGAAGACGGATCGAATTTCAAGTCTATACTTAAGAGCTAGTTTTTAAGATGACTTTTTAAGACCGGCTCTCACGCGTTCACTTAATTAATTTCTATCCAGTACTTAATCTCTCATTTGTTTGAGAAATTCTTGATTGAGAGATTCATCTTAAGCGGCTTTATCAAAGCAAGGATTTCACGTCAAAAAAAAAAAAAACTCAAAATCTTAAGAACTTATTCAAATCAAATGGACAAGTTTAAGTAGGAGAAAAAAAGAAAAACCCTTTTGAAGACTAAATTTAAGCCTACCTCTAGACTTGAATCCAAGTCTATAGCTAAGAATAAACAACTCAAATTGAATGCTAATTATAACCTAATTGACCTTTTCTCCTCTTTTTTCCAATTTTACAATTTTCACATAAATTCACTGCTCAAAAATTTCTCAATCATCGATTCCAGAGCATTATATTATAATCGAAAAAAGAAAAAATTATTACCACGACTAATTTTATCCCTATACCGCAAAATTTTTTGGGGAAAACAAATGCAAGAAATTGGGCGTAAACCAATTAATATAAAAGTAATAAGGATAGAAATTGAGAGCACTTGAATTTACCGGGAAATTTTTTTATATACTGCCAATTTTCTTCGCTTTTTTCATCTCATTAGCCTCTAGTTCTTTTCATTCACTAGTTCTTTTCAAAGCTGTGTTTTCCGCTCTACTTTATTGCTCGCATCTTTATTTCTCTGAACCTAGCGAACTTATCCTTCTAATCCCAATTTTTTTTGTAATATTTTTGTAGTTTTCTCCTCTTATTTTTACGCAATTTTCTTTCTTATTTATCTCTTTCTCTTCCCATTCTCAACGCCTAATTCCTACAGAATTTCTACTGCTCCGTTCCATTTTTACTTTCTAAATTTTTTCGCTTTTCCATCGCTTTCTTCTGATTTCTCTATTACTCTGCAACTTCTTCTGTTTCGCTCTGTGTCATTCGTGTATAAATGGAAGGGATGTGACGGGAGTCACCAGTACCAATATAAAAAAAATGTTCTTCGCTTTTCATTGCTCCCCTTTTTATTTTTTCCTTTTTTTCGAAAGTTAAAATTCTTTTGATCTTATTTTACCATGTTTTATATTTAGCACTATTTCCCCTATCATTCTTTCATCATTTTTTTATAAATAGAAAAATCTTTTTAAACTAATCGGATCATCAAAATTTTCACATATTTCTCAAATAAAATCGTCGAAATTCGCCGAATTTATCAATGGAAGATGTTATTATTTTGAAAAAAAAATTTTTAATCAAATTCGTAAATGAAAAATTTAAAACATAAGATAATAAAATTATCCCTAGAGAGTCACTAAGCCATTTCTATTTAAGACTAAAATTTTTTAGAAAAAAATTGACTCAAAAATTAACTAGAAATCTTTGGAAAAAATCAGAATAGAACGTTGATGGTTTATGAATTTATTGGAAAAAGCTTTGAAAGCTTTACGTAGATAAATTTCAAAGTCAGAAAAATATTTTTAAAAGGGAAAAGTGAATTTTTTGAACCAAATTTCGTAAGAGACAATGGCAATTGTTCTCAAATTTTATTCACATTTTCACTAGCCCGGTTTTCTAGGTTTTTCGATGCAATGAAAGAGAGACGAACGAAAAATAGCAAAAAATAAAAATAACAATAAAATATAAAATAAACGAAAAATTTTTTGTTTGGAAACAATAAAACAAAAAAAAATGAATTTTTGAACAAACAGTTTGGACTTTTATATTAGAAACGTACAGCAAATAATACGAAATTTAAGGCAATTTACAAGGCAAGAATTTTAGTGAAAAACACTATTTTGGTTGAAAAACATTAAAAACAATCAAAAAATAAGTTTTTATTTGAAAAAATTTGATCAAAATATACGTTTTCCATTGCTTTTTTTCCTGCACATTTATTTGCTTTTTAAAGCTGATTCAATGGTTTAAAAAAATTAAAATCAGATGGGCAAAATTTGGTCGCACATACATAAAAATTTAGGACATAAAACTGGTATACTAAATTGTAATAAAAATTAGCTTTGAGAGTGTTGCGAAATTGTTTTGGAAATTAAATAGCTTTAGAGGAATCAAATAAAATAAAAATTCTAACTTTTTCTTTTATTCCACTATTCTGACTAGTTGCTTTTACTCTCTTAAATTTTTGCTAGTTTTTCATTGATCATTTTCATCTTTCAATAAAAAAAGACAAAAAAATGAAAATAGTAAAAATGGTTTTTTCCACATAAATAAAAAAGCCAAATCTCCTTCTATTTATTATCTGCAACTCAAACTGAATGTTCATTTGGCTCAATCACAAGGGCTAAAAAAGTGCCCACAAAGAGTAAAATAAAAAAGTATTTATATTTCGATTTTCTCACCGCAACAATTTTAACCAGCTGCGAAAAATTCCGCGTTCCCTTCTGTAAAAAATCCTCACAAAAAATCGCTCTGGATTGATTCACCACTTCAAACACAGACTTAACGTTTTGACGGCTCTCATTTTGTATGTGAATCACCCGTTTTCCCTGTATTTTGAATAATGCTAAAAATTCCAATTTTTTTTTGCTGTTTCTCCACGAAAAATTCACTTTTACTACTTTTTTTTATTCTACCAAAAATTCTCATTTTTCATATCCTCAAAAGTTACTCATTCTCCACTCGCCGTATTCGCTCAAAAAATGATTATTTCTTTTTTTTGGGATTGTTGAAATTTCAAAAAATGGAAAAAATTTTTGAGAATACAAAAGGATAATCCCTCGAAAATATTTTCAATAATTTTTAATTCAAGTACGAAAAAAAATGACGCGATTAAAATTTCGAAACAAGTATGAAAAACCTCTTCAATTTTGTATTCAATCTCCTCCGCATTTGTAATCAAGAATAGACAGAACTCACAGCTCTTATTAAAATGGTAAAAAGGAGTTAAAAAAAACGATTAAAAACAAGTCATAAATTAGACTTAATAATAAAAAATATAAACAAAAAATTCAAAACTTTAATTATCTTCCCCAATTGCTTTTCTTTTTCAAAATATTATATATCCCAAAACTCACAAATTGTTCTCGAAAAGTCCAGTCATTTCTTCAAATTTTTTTCTTTCCCTAAATTTCTCTTCCGTGATGCGCAGCGAGGATATTTCCCTAAGTAAATAATGATCCACGGAAAATGTGATAAATTTTGAGGAATAGAAAAATAAGTTTATTTTAATGGAAAAATCAATTAAAGAAAAAAGAAATTTCGTCAAGATAAACACGAAAAAAATGAGGGATGATTGAAACTAGAGAAAATATATTTTCAAAAAATGAAAATAAGAAATGGAAAAGAGAAAAATAACAATTCGAATCGATTCGCATAAGACTTTTTTTATTTACTTTTCAACGTTCGCATAAATATTTTTCTTCAAAAGACATCGAATGTAAAAAGTTGTTGAATTCGTGAAAAGTTTTCGTTTTTTAAATATTTTATTCCGAAACCTGGGGCCAATTAATAATAAACTCAATATTCCAAGGACTATCCGATGAGCCATATAAATCGAAAATCGGATAGGAAATTTTTGAAAAAATTTGGAAGTGTTTTTTTTTAAATTTTATTTGTGTTGAAAAAAGTGATTGAAGAAATATGTTATTTAATGTTATTTCTAGTACCTATATTTAAGAAAAAAACACATAAAAGATAGGCTTATTTAAAAAGAAAGTTGACAAGCAAAACAAAAAAAAAGGATAGAAAAATTCAATCGAGACGAGCCGCGGATGAATCAATTGATCCGGTGTTCGATGGAACCAACGTTGGCCGCGTCGAATCCTCCATACCATGCTCGATGAACTACAAATGAATAAAATTAAACAGAAGCCAAATTGTATAATATGTATACCCAACGAATTAATCAAATATCCAGTGCAAATTAAGTCCTTTCCTCAAACTAGATTCACCTCCACAATATCGTCGTGTGCGTCCGCACTTTGCGCGGCAACAACTGCACGATTGAAGCGGACGGCGTCGGCTGCCTCGGCCCGGCGCCGGCATTTTTTGGTCACGAAAAAGGCCATAAGCGAAAGAGCCAAAAGGCCGACCAGCATCGTGTAGACAAGAAGCGCCTCCGTCGAGACGAACATCGCTATCGGCGAGAAGTGCGAAAGATCGTTATCATCGGCGATGGAGTACTCCTAAAAGACGGTGACATAACCAACTAAAAATCGACAAATTATAGAAAAAATTTTCGATACCGTTGTTGCGGCATATCCAATAAAATTGCGATCCTCAACGAGATCCGACTCGTGCGGTTCAAAATCTCCACCGTGAATAACTTTATCGATGTTGAGATCCTGAAAGAAACGAATCGGATAGAATAAAATAGAATTAATATAACAAATTTTAAACCTCAAAATTATTAACTATAAAATGTACAGGGTGGCACATTCTGACGCCGGGATTTGTTTTTGTTATACTTTCGTTCTATAAGGTGTCGCGAACGATGAAGGAAAGGATCAAAATTTTATCAAGAGATAATTAAAAGATTATTTTTCCTTTCATTTTAATATTAAAATTTATTTGTCTTGAACAGAAAAGTTCTTGATTTATTAAATATATTTTTATGTTAAAAAAAAAAGAATATTTAAGTTTTTTTATATCGAAATTTGTTCAGTTATTGTTCTAAATAAAAATATCGTTAAAAAGTTACTTCACGTCAACTCCAACATTAAAAATTTTACTTTGTTGTGAAATTAAGGCCATTCACAACAAAGGCGTTATTTAAGCTATTAAATAAAAAATTTGCAAAAATCAATCCAAGAAATTGCGTCAATTTAATGTGTTAATTTTACTCATTTTTGACCTTTTGAAAAAGTAATAAAAAAGTTTAAATGATTACCAAATTCGTAAATGGAAACCAATATCGACAAGCTCCGTGTCAAACAAAATCCTAAAGCATTGGGAATCAAATGCAAAAAGAATTTTGAAAATCGGTTGCGGAATAAAAAAGTTATAACAAACACAAATCCCGGCGTCAGAATGTGCCAACCTGTAAGTCTTTTCAAATAAAATGTAAGTTTTTTTAAATAAAAAACTTTGAAAACATTTGAATGAAAATCAAACCCACAGTGGAAAAAGACTCCTCGAAAATATGCCAATATTTAATTCCCGGCTTGTTGGCCGATTCGCTGCCGCGCTCGCAGAACGGCGGCATTTTGTCGAAAGTGGTTATCAATTGTGTTGCAGAGGCGTTCGAAGACGAGTTCGACCTCAAATGAGCGTGTAACGCGTCGCGAAATGAGCGATAGACAGTATTTTCGCCAACATTGAGATCGCGCAGCGATCCGAGACCACGAAAGGTTTTATAGCGAATCGGAGTTTTTTCCTATAAGCAAAAAAGTGCATCAAAAATCAAATTATATTGAAAAACGAACAACAACTCACATAAATAATGCAATAATTAGAGAGTCCGTAATCGTTGGATCTCTTCGAACTTGAGATATGAGAAGCGAAAATAACAGTGAAAAATAGCCAACACAACATTCTAAAAATAAAAATAAAATTCGACATTTTTGTCACAAATACATTTGAAAAAATTGACATTTTCCTTTATGCCATTTGATCAGGTTGACTAATAATTTTTAAATTCGATATTCATTTCTGTTTTTAGAATTCATTCACACTTTTTTGGGGTTTTTTCTTAACTTTTGGGGTACTTTTTATATTTTTGGATTTTACTTTTGGGGCATTTTATTTTTAATTTTTTCTTAATTTATGGAGTTTTTTTATTTTTGGAATAATTTTGGGTTTTTTTTTATTTTTGGGCTTATGGGGATACTTTTGGAATATTTTTAAGAAGAATTTATGGATTCAATCACTCACTCACCAATTTACAAGGATGTTGAGAATTTACGAAGGTTTTAAGAATTTGCAAGTGCGTTAGTAATTTACAAATGTGTTAAGAATTCATTCACTCATTCACACTTTTACATTTTAAGTTGAAGTTGATGACAGAAGATGGAAGTATAGTAGAGTCGATGTCGGTAGAAGGCGTTGAGCCGATAACTTGCAGAAACTCTCCCAACTCCTACTCTGAACAATAACCCAGGTGGGGGACGCGACAGGCCCGGATTTGGAAACCTGAGGCCGCGAACTCTAACCTGCGGCCTGCCTTTAGCCAATCCCCAGTACACAACCCCCGGGAAGCCGTGCCTATAAGGCGATGGCTAAATTCCCAACGGACTTTTTCTTCCAAAAAAACGGTGCGTATTCAAAAAACACAAATGTCCAATATTAATTGAAATTTTTGATTCCTGCCAGTAAACATGGCTATTAATTGATATGAGCCGTTCGAGTCGGACAGTCCGACTCGTCTGTTCTTTGTTTTAAATTTTCGTGCTTTTTTCAAAAATAATTAGTTATTTTTTAAAATAAATTACAAAAAAACCAAAATGTTTTACATTATAAAAAGTTAATCATCGACAAAAGGTCGAAAACATAAGTAAGCCAACGAGTAAAGAGAAATTAATGGAGCTAAAAGTTTTAAAAAATTTGTCTATTTTTTTAATGCTAATTAAACTAGAATTATTCTGATGTTCAATAAAATCTAAACTACCCCTTTCCCCCGCCCCAGAAAATACCTTTTTATTCTTTAAATAAAATTTCACGTTAAAACAAATTTTACAAAAACAATTTTTCAAATTTCATTTTTTATCAGGCATCCTTTTCCACGGCACTTCGAATATTGTCGACCATCGTTTTCTGCGCGCCACGCTAATGCTTTCATCGCCGTATTGACGAATTATTTCCCTATAAATGCAAAACAAAGCTTGATATTTTACTATTTTGAACTCAAACCTAAAACTCAACAGGGAAAAACTCGAGTAAAATAAGTTATGCCTCTCTTACCACATTGATATATATATTATTTGCAAATGGGAAATTTCTCCAAGAGTGAGTTTCATCTAAAAATTCAAGCACTTCCCATTGTGAATAATAAAACTTCTCTCACATATGTTGCAGAGTCTTCTGAATGCTATCCAAATTGTCGCGCTTCAACGTGGGCGACGGCTCGACAATATGTCGAACCAGCTCCTCGTTCGTCTCCTTCGCCATTCGAATAGCCGACGCCCTGGACATGAACTCGGCGAGCGCGTCCGCGATTTGTATGCCGGGCTCCGAGTTGTTGGAGTTTGGTCGATTCTCCGAACAGCCACCTTCGACAATCGCATCGCCGTTGGCTGTCGTATTGCTGCTCTCTTCGGAAAGGTCTAGCATCCGGTCCAGACCAAAGTGTGCACGCATTTTCGCAAACATATCCGCTTCGGTGGCCGTCAAATCTTTAAGAATGAAATACAAATATTTACAAAATTTGAACCTTCAATAAATTTCCAAGAATATACGTATAAGTAGGCTTGAGATTGGAACATAGTCACTTGAAACGGATTCTATCCGAACAAGAACAACACCTAATCATTAAACGAACCCAACGGGGCGTACAAAGATCGCAGCAATCGAACTCGACCGGTTTGGCAAATTGGTTTTTTCTTGTTACTTTCACCATTTTCCTCATCGTCGTCCAGATCAATGACGACGATACGAGGCGGCTTAACGTGTCGACACATCGCGTCGGCGTTGGCGCTAACAAATCCACATGCAAAACATTGCATAAGGTACACGTCGGGTTCTCGTAACGGTTGTGTGCCGTCGCTAAAAATCAGTTACAACTAATTAATTTCTTATCCAATCGCATCCGGAAAATCCAATCGTACCCGGAATCTGGTTTCGCAATAACCCGAGGCTTTCGCATTGCAACACCAAACGGCCAACGTGCGGCCGAATTGTTCGAATTGCAATCGGCCAAAAGCGAGTGAAACTCCATTTTCGGCAGACAGCTCGTTTGGAAAGAGCACGACGGTTGGATACACTTTCTGGAAATAAAAATTTCTATTGAGACTGAAATAATGGACCAATCCATTGTTCTCCAAGCACACCTCAAAATGGAAACGTGTTTCCGACGATCGCGTCCCGTCGGAAGAACATTTCCGCACTCGCCGCAACGCGGCACATTCACGATGGGAACGACTTGGCTTTGTGGCTCGCGTAAAACGTCAAATGCTTTATAAGACAAATTAAAATAATTTTGGAAAAAATCCTCTAAAAAAAAATTTTGAGAAATATTTACCTTTTCGCACCGTTTTTATTTTATCGCTGCTCAATCCGCTGTCCGGTGGCCGGAACGTGGAATTCACTGGAAAATGGAATATTTTCCCGCTCTTAATTAAATTTAAAAATTGATAAAAGCTCTAAAAAAAAACTCACCGGCCTCGTGGCTCATCACGTGTTCCACGTACGTTTTCGCGGTCATTACGAGACGTTGGCGTTCCGTGAACGAAAGATGAAAGTACTTTGTGCAAAATGGACACATTAGAACGCACGTACCCAAATGGAATTGATAAAAATGCGTCAGAAAGACTCTGCGCGAGGACACGCTTAAAAAACAAGCGTCAAGCTTTATGTTCTCAGGGACCTTTTTTTAAAAAAGTTTTCCAGCGAAAAAAGCTTTTTTCAAAAACAAAAGCTAGCTATTTTTCCCCCACCGATAGTTGCATTTGCGGCATTGATAGGGCATTTCGTTTAAAGCATGTCGCCGTCGATGCTCTATCAATCTGTTCACGTCCTGAAAATGCCATTCACATATGTGACAAACGAGCTCGGCGCGATTCATAACGGCTGGCGGGGTGTTCCGTTTGTGAACCATTCGATAATGTAAAACCATCTAAAGAGGAAAATGATATGACGGTGAAAACGAAGCTAAAAAATGAAAACACGTAAAATTATAATGTAATCAGTAAATATGCCGCCGGCGGATCTTCGATATACCTTATGTGGATTGCTAAAAAGTCGCATGCACTCCGGACATGTCCGTAATCGCTCCACGTCGCTCATTCGTTTCTCGTTATCGCTCAACGAATTCGTGGCGAGCAATTGTGCAGCAATGTCGGAGTTGGTCGCCACGAACTCCGCCGGAGTCCGATGTCGAACCACATGCGCCCATAGATGATACATAAATGTAACGTTGTTGGAGAGCATTTTAGAGCAGTCATTGTAGGTACACTAACAGTTCGAAAGTGTTTAGAAAAATGCGAAAAAAAGTTCAATTATATATATTCAGAAGAGATCATAAAACCTTAAACTTTCCAACAAACTCATCATCCGCTTCTCGCTTCGATGTGAATGCAGCCGATTCCGTGTATGTTTCGCGGATATAGCCGTTCATCGGGCGCGGGAAATACGATGGAACTGAATTAGTTGGTTAAAAGAAACATTGCAAAATGAGGTCAATACCAGTAAGCCGAAATATGAGTAGAAAAAAGAAGAAAATTTTAAGAATTTTAATATGCTGGGAAAATAAAATTTAAAAATGACATAACGCCAAGGAAGAGATTATTTATTTTGAAAAGATGTCCAAATGGGCAATAGCACCGAATGTTTCGTGTTGCATTAGTTGGATTACAAAAAGGGTGAGAGTTGAATTACAAGAATAGAGAATATCAAAGAATCGAAAACTCTATTTTACATTTTATAAAAATCAATTGTTTAAAAAATTAAAATATTTTCAGACCCAATTCGAAAATAAGTAAAAAAATTGGCGGAAAATTAACATGCAATTATGTACATAATTTCAGTTTGGAACATTCCTCCCATCCAAAAATCCGAAAAAATATCACAAAATAAAATAAAGTTGAAATGGAATTGCCGATGGCGTTGTGTGAAATAATATTAGGGAAAAATATGTTTGTGTTCTTGTTCTTCCACGAAATTCGTTTATTCCCGACAAGAAAATCGTATAATCATAAATATTTCTATGTTATATTCATACAAAAATAAAAAATTTAAAAAATCAAATATGTTAAAACTTTTAAAAAATAGATCTCTGAGAATGGAGGAGAACGCCGGATGAAACGCCGACACAGAGAAACTAAAAAATGAAACTATGAAATGAAAAGTTTAATTATACGATAAATAAAAACGTATCAACGGTATATGAAAAAATCGTCCCAGGACAAAGTAACCTCAAACATTTTATCAGTTGGAATCTGTAGGCACACCTTCAACAAATTGTTTGATTTTTAAAAATTCAATTTTTTAAAATAAAAATAAAATAAACTACCCAATAAAAACGTTCCAAAAGAAGGATTAGGAGCAAGAGTACATGTTTAAAGCGAAATAAAAATTAAAAATTTTAGAAGCCAAAAAAGAGAGATGAGACTCGGAAGGATGGCAGCATATTTATCCTCTGGACAAACCAGCACATTTTTTCCACTTAGACGTAGTCAATCGTCACGGTCTGGTAATGAAAAATTAGAGAAAGAGAAAGAAATGGGATCGAACGCAATATGATTGTAAACTCATCCGCCAGTAAATGGAGAAAAAAATTTTATTTAATCAAACAAAATAAAAAATTTTTTCACATATATGAAAATTAAAATTTTTTACTTCATTTCATTTCAAAAGTGATTGCATTAAAAAGGCGGCAATTTTCTTCTGATTGGGATCCGGATCATCACGATCTTTGCGATTTTCGTCAGCATATAGTACATTTGTTATAGATCTAGTATTCTCGCCGCCACTTTTCAGAAAATTAGTGAGAAAATTTTGGTTTTCTAGGCTCATGGTTTGGCGTTTCTCGGTGGATCGGAAAGTTTCATTGGGCCGATCCTCATCTGACTCTTTGCTTTTTCGTTCCGCTGTTTTTGCGGCCATTTGAAATTGTCGTAGGCAAAGCTTAATAATGATACTAATCAATTGAGAATAGTGATAATGATAATACAGAAAAATCTTTCACTGTTCATTTTTTCCTAGATACAATATTTAAACCAATATTTGTACCGCGCTCTCAATGGCTGTGAGTGGGTCTTGTTCGGGTGTCGCTTCGAGCAAAAGCGCCAAAATGCGGCGTTCCTGCTCCGGGAATAAAAGGTACAACAGTTCTAGGGGCGCAAAGCGTCGTGTAGAGGGAACACTAAACCGGGAAGATTTCACATTTTCATCTAAATTTGGAAAATTGACACAATTAATAATTGAAAATTGGGACTGCTCAGCCTTTAAATATTACTCGTTCAATAAACGTATTGTATTACATGAACAAGAGATCTTCGCATTAACGGATGCGTCCATATGGTCCATTGTCGATGGTTCAGCAAAATCTTGATCGGAATGATTGCCGCCACCAACAATATCCCAAACCGGACCGGGCGGCAGACGGGCGCCCACCGGCTGGCCGGCCGCGTACCGCAGACCCAACGCGATGGCGTCCTCGGCGGCCTGCCGACGTTTCAGCGCCACCTGCGCAGCCATGACGCGCTGGCGTTCCGCGATTAATGCGCACTTTTCGCAGGTACAACTTCTGGAAATTTACATATAAAAAAATTTTATATTACTTTTTTACTCTTAAATTCTTAAAGAGCTCTTTATAGAACTCTTACAACTTCATAAAATAAAACTTACTTAAACTTGCAGTCGCGTTTATGCCCCTTCAGCCAGGTCACTATGCCGTGATTGCGACAGCGCGCACATTTCGGCCGGCGTTCACGCGCAAAACTTACGTTATTATAATCAACTTGGTCCTCTTCTGCTTCCTCATTCTCGTTTCCTTCAACACTTCCGTAATCGTCGGGAGGTAGCGGAGGCGACGGTGACAGAGCGGACTCATCGCTTTTACCGCGCTTCGCTGATAGCGATATAAAACCATTAGACATATTCTCACCCATTCTCTACGTTCAATATATAAATTTTTTATAAGATAATAAAACTTTTGATCTAAATCATTTAAGAATTTTATATTGCAGTTATTATATTTAAAAAAAAATCTTCAGATCAACTATTAGAGATACATATAAAGTGTGAATCCAAATTTCGGCCTCTGTAAGACCTTATATAAATTAATCCAATTATAAGGAAGTAATGTAGCTAATACCCCTACCTAGCTATACCTTTATGAACCTTTTGCTGGATTGTAAAATTGATTCAAGGAAATAATAAATTTTCAAAAATATTTTATAAAAAATTTCTCATTTTTTAAACTTTTTTTTATTTTTAATTTTTTGGAGAATTTCTTACCAATTTTCTAATCCGCTAATCAAAAGGCGTATTATTCCATAAATTTTTCATTCTACTCTCTTTAGTTTTCTTCACCCTGAACTCACTTCCATTTCAAAAATACATTTTCTCATTCTCGCTTTATTTACTTTGCTTATATTTTCTTTTCAATATGTAAAATACTTTATCTCTATCAATAATATAAGTATCCTCAAAAAAGGTGCAAAATTCTTTTCATTTAATTTCACTCTCGCAAGTTCTTACCACACATGTACCGTATTCCAAATAAACAATTCAGTACTAGACACGCCTGAAAACACGATACCCAAGAAAAATCTTTTATTTTAAGCCCTCTCTATCTATTACATAATCAGCGAAAATATGAGGGGATAATCAGGAAAAAGTCAATGGAAAAATTAACAAATTACATAATTATTTGTTTTTTAATTTGTTAATTTTATTCAAAATTTCCCATAGAAAAAAAGGAAAAAAGATACTATTTAATTAGAAAAATATTTTAATTTTAACCATTTGATTAATTTTGATCCAAAATTTTCAATATTTAGCAATGCAGTCTCGAATGCTATAGAATATATCATTAATCATTCAATAGAATTTTTGGAGTTCTACCTTAGAAATAAGCCTACTTTGTAAGTATCTATGAAAGGCACCCACAACAGTCATTTGGATCTTGTTTTATAATAATATTGAAAATTTACATCTCCAAAAATCTCGAAAATTTCTTAAAAATATTTTTGAAAAAATGGAAATAAATTTTTATCATTTTTTATCATAAATGGAAATAAATATTTTATAAATTTTTATCATTTGCATAAAATTCAAACTTTTCATCCTTTAAAAAAGTTAAAATTATACAAAATTTCCTCCAAAACCGATATTATTATTTGGCAAATAGAAAAATAATAAGGCGGCAAAATTCTCCTTTCCTTCCCGTTATTTCTTCCATTTTCTAGTGAATTTTTAACTCTTCCAAATTTTTAGGTTTTCTTTCCTTCTTTCCATTCTCTACTTTTTTTTACACATTTTCCGTGCCTCCAAAATCCATGAAAGTTGAGATATTTGCTGAAATGATTACCCACCAAAAAAAAGTAAAATAAATTTTCAAGACTTCAAAAATCCATTTCATTCATTATATTCCATTTTAATTCGAAATTTCAAAAAATTATTTGCCAAAAACCTCAAAAATATTTTCCATTATGAAACAATTTATTAGCATTTTTGCATAATATTTTAGTTTATTTCAGGCGTATAACCACCCACGGTAGTTCGAAAAGTTTCAAATTTATATCTTATTTTATTAATTAAAGTTTGATTTTTTTCAATTCTATTCTCAAATTCCCTTTATCAAGTCGATTATAATCTTTCTTGGACTTTAGTTTTTGAAGTTTGCTCAAAGCATCGCGGGTGATATATGTGAAATCAGGCTATTTTTTATCTATTTTATGTTTTATAATTTGTATACAATATTCAACATTTTTCGAAATGAATTTCAGGAAGTTTAAAATTTTTAAAAGGCATTTTCAAATAAAAATTTCAAGGCAAAAAAATAAAATATTATAAGAAAAATGCAACGAAAGATTTACACATTAATTTTAATAAAAATTTGGTAATATAATCCAATTGTAAGGTCTTTAAAAAATTAATAAAACCCGTTTAGAGAGAAAAAAATCTTAAATAATCGAAAATTGGTGATAAGAAAAGTGTATTTACAATGGGGAGAAAAATCTCTGATGGAAGGGATTTTATCAAGAATCAGACCTTAAAACAAAAGGTATATTTGATTTGAAAAAATGGAAAATTTTTCTAGAAAGACAAAAATCAAATTTAATGAGCAAAACGAAGAAAAAAAAACATATTAAAATTACACGTGAAAAGTCAAAAAAAATTGTAAAAGTGTTGAGCTAAAAAAAGGATATGTGAAAATAAATAGAAAACTTTTTGCGAAAATTGTAAAAAAAAGTTAACTGAATTTATACAAACAATTGAGGCTTTGAAAGCTGGACTCGTTTTGTGCGAATCAAACCAGCAGTGAGTCAAATATTCGTTAGTTAAAATGGGAGAAAAAAGAGTTGAATTAAATTTTCAATTTAATCAAATTGAATCTGAAAAAACTCCACGTGGTGATTGTGGCTGAAAGGGTCGAAAGTCAGGCGAGGAAAACGCGACGCGCCGCTCGCATTTCGGGCACGTCCGACTCTCGATACACTCCAAATGATAGACGCCGTAGCATTCCGTACACTAAAGCCCGATGTGAACAAGAAACGACACAATAACTATATAATGATCGTTACCCGATGTGCGATTTCCGTCTGAAAGGGATAAATGACTCGACGAGATTGACACAATTCGCAGACGAAACCCTTTTGAAAACAAAGCGCACAGGTGTTCACGTGGCTCACGCAGAACGTGATTAACTTATTCAGCCGTTTCTCCATTGCACCATTCAATACGCCTTCGAGGTCCTGGATGAAAAAAAAATGAAAACAACTGGTACACATTCGGCTAGACAAAAATTTAAAGGTATTAATTCAGAAGAGAAATACGTAGTCATTTTCCGGCCTCTGTCATGGTATGGGCCGGAATTTGCGCCACTGGTTTTCATTGAACGAAATGTGAAAATCAACGCCGCTAGCTATTAACAGCGGGTCCTCCGTGATGCACTAGAGCCGTGGGCGACGGAGCACTTCGGCCCGGAGGGATTCACGCTTCAACAGGACCGGGCACCGGCGCATTCCGCCAAATCAACGATCGCCGTCTGCGAGGAGCTCTTTCCCGACTTTTGGGGCAAAGATGTTTGGCCGCCAAACTCACCGGATCTCAACCCCATGGACTACTGTCTGGTCCATCCTTGAGTAAAAAATCTAGGCTACACGACACGCAATAGTGAAGACGCTCAAAACGGCTTTGGCGCGTGCCTGGGAAGAAATAACGGTTGAACAGTGTGCGAGCATCGTCGGCAACATTCGTAAGCGGCTGAAGAAATGTATTGAGGCCGACGGAAGCAATTTCGAGCAATTGTTGTAATTTTTTTTGTTTATTGTTATTGTTATGGTTCTAATAAATGGTATTTACCTTTTAGTTAGTTTTATTTGATGATTTATGGAGCTTTAAAGTATCCCAAAAAAGTACGGGTCACCCTGTATACTCACATTAATGGAGTAAAGATGAATGTCGTTATGATAGTAGTCGTGTGGGAAAATCCGCCGGCGAACGTCCTCGGCCACCGACTGCTTACAGGAAAGTAAATACATGACGGCGAGGCTCAGCTTTACGCGAAGATTCTAAAAATTTGGCGAATTTCTTATCGTTTTTTTTTATAATAAACCAATACAAATTTGAGGTACAAACCCGAATCCGCTCCATGGGTTTGCTGTGCTCGTACAAGACGGGATTCAGCTTGTCGATGCGAATGAACGGCCGATCGGCGATGGAGCGAATGAATGCACGCGAGGTTTTGCAAATGGGCCGCCGTCGACAGTCCCAATTCCACACCATTCGCGCCGGAATTAGGCACTCGTCGCCGCGACGCCAGCAATCCTCGCAGTAATAGCGACAATCCAAATTGCAGAGTCTGAAATTCGTCTACTGCTTATTGTATGTAGAAAAATCTGACTATAAAAAATCCACTTGAAGCTGCTAAACGCTCCGCCGATGGACTTGCGGCAAGAGGGACAGCGAAAATCCTGCGCGTCGAGACCAACCTCGATGGGAATGCGCGTAATGCGCAACAGGTCCTGCGTGACTCCGAACTCGTCCGCCTCCAATAGCGTATGATGATCAACCACCACCACCTAATAAAAATAT